>CM051241.1:107286371-107797048 GCA_027917425.1 Gastrophryne carolinensis | reverse complement strand
AAGCAGCCTCTGTTTAAGGACCATATAAGCATTTGCTCTAATCATATTTGAAATTAGGCCTGATAAAGACACTTTACTTGCTGGCCAAAGCACTACTGTACCCTGGCAGCTCGATTCCCCCTGCCCCGGGGCATCCCATTCTGTGACTAAAGCAGCCTCTGTTTAAGACCATATAAGCATTTGCTCTAATCATATTTGAAATTAGGCCTGATAAAGACACTTTTGCTGGCCAAAGCACTACTGTACCCTGGCAGCTCGATTCCTGCCCGGGGCATCCCATTCTGTGACTAAAGCAGCCTCTGTTTAAGACCATATAAGCATTTGCTCTAATCATATTGAAATTAGGCCTGATAAAGACACTTTTGCTGGCCAAAGCACTACTGTACCCTGGCAGCTCGATTCCTGCCCGGGGCATCCCATTCTGTGACTAAAGCAGCCTCTGTTTAAGACCATATAAGCATTTGCTCTAATCATATTTGAAATTAGGCCTGATAAAGACACTTTTGCTGGCCAAAGCACTACTGTACCCCTGGCAGCTCGATTCCTGCCCGGGGCATCCCATTCTGTGACTAAAGCAGCCTCTGTTTAAGACCATATAAGCATTTGCTCTTATCATATTTGAAATTAGGCCTGATAAAGACACTTTTGCTGGCCAAAGCACTACTGTACCCTGGCAGCTCGATTCCTGCCCGGGGCATCCCATTCTGTGACTAAAGCAGCCTCTGTTTAAGACCATATAAGCATTTGCTCTAATCATATTTGAAATTAGGCCTGATAAAGACACTTTTGCTGGCCAAAGCACTACTGTACCCTGGCAGCTCGATTCCTGCCCGGGCATCCCATTCTGTGACTAAAGCAGCCTCTGTTTAAGACCATATAAGCATTTGCTCTTAATCATATTTGAAATTAGGCCTGATAAAGACACTTTTGCTGGCCAAAGCACTACTGTACCCTGGCAGCTCGATTCCTGCCCGGGGCATCCCATTCTGTGACTAAAGCAGCCTCTGTTTAAGACCATATAAGCATTTGCTCTTATCATATTTGAAATTAGGCCTGATAAAGACACTTTTGCTGGCCAAAGCACTACTGTACCCTGGCAGCTCGATTCCTGCCCGGGGCATCCCATTCTGTGACTAAAGCAGCCTCTGTTTAAGACCATATAAGCATTTGCTCTTATCATATTTGAAATTAGGCCTGATAAAGACACTTTTGCTGGCCAAAGCACTACTGTACCCTGGCAGCTCGATTCCTGCCCGGGGCATCCCATTCTGTGACTAAAGCAGCCTCTGTTTAAGACCATATAAGCATTTGCTCTTATCATATTTGAAATTAGGCCTGATAAAGACACTTTTGCTGGCCAAAGCACTACTGTACCCTGGCAGCTCGATTCCTGCCCGGGGCATCCCATTCTGTGACTAAAGCAGCCTCTGTTTAAGACCATATAAGCATTTGCTCTAATCATATTTGAAATTAGGCCTGATAAAGACACTTTTGCTGGCCAAAGCACTACTGTACCCTGGCAGCTCGATTCCTGCCCGGGGCATCCCATTCTGTGACTAAAGCAGCCTCTGTTTAAGACCATATAAGCATTTGCTCTTATCATATTTGAAATTAGGCCTGATAAAGACACTTTTGCTGGCCAAAGCACTACTGTACCCTGGCAGCTCGATTCCTGCCCGGGGCATCCCATTCTGTGACTAAAGCAGCCTCTGTTTAAGACCATATAAGCATTTGCTCTTATCATATTTGAAATTAGGCCTGATAAAGACACTTTTGCTGGCCAAAGCACTACTGTACCCTGGCAGCTCGATTCCTGCCCGGGGCATCCCATTCTGTGACTAAAGCAGCCTCTGTTTAAGACCATATAAGCATTTGCTCTAATCATATTTGAAATTAGGCCTGATAAAGACACTTTTGCTGGCCAAAGCACTACTGTACCCTGCAGCTCGATTCCTGCCCGGGGCATCCCATTCTGTGACTAAAGCAGCCTCTGTTTAAGACCATATAAGCATTTGCTCTTATCATATTTGAAATTAGGCCTGATAAAGACACTTTTGCTGGCCAAAGCACTACTGTACCCTGGCAGCTCGATTCCTGCCCGGGGCATCCCATTCTGTGACTAAAGCAGCCTCTGTTTAAGACCATATAAGCATTTGCTCTAATCATATTTGAAATTAGGCCTGATAAAGACACTTTTGCTGGCCAAAGCACTACTGTACCCTGGCAGCTCGATTCCTGCCCGGGGCATCCCATTCTGTGACTAAAGCAGCCTCTGTTTAAGACCATATAAGCATTTGCTCTAATCATATTTGAAATTAGGCCTGATAAAGACACTTTTGCTGGCCAAAGCACTACTGTACCCTGGCAGCTCGATTCCTGCCCGGGGCATCCCATTCTGTGACTAAAGCAGCCTCTGTTTAAGACCATATAAGCATTTGCTCTTATCATATTTGAAATTAGGCCTGATAAAGACACTTTTGCTGGCCAAAGCACTACTGTACCCTGGCAGCTCGATTCCTGCCCGGGGCATCCCATTCTGTGACTAAAGCAGCCTCTGTTTAAGACCATATAAGCATTTGCTCTAATCATATTTGAAATTAGGCCTGATAAAGACACTTTTGCTGGCCAAAGCACTACTGTACCCTGGCAGCTCGATTCCTGCCCGGGGCATCCCATTCTGTGACTAAAGCAGCCTCTGTTTAAGACCATATAAGCATTTGCTCTAATCATATTTGAAATTAGGCCTGATAAAGACACTTTTGCTGGCCAAAGCACTACTGTACCCTGGCAGCTCGATTCCTGCCCGGGGCATCCCATTCTGTGACTAAAGCAGCCTCTGTTTAAGACCATATAAGCATTTGCTCTTATCATATTTGAAATTAGGCCTGATAAAGACACTTTTGCTGGCCAAAGCACTACTGGACCCTGCCAGCTCGATTCCTGCCCGGGGCATCCCATTCTGTGACTAAAGCAGCCTCTGTTTAAGACCATATAAGCATTTGCTCTTATCATATTTGAAATTAGGCCTGATAAAGACACTTTTGCTGGCCAAAGCACTACTGTACCCTGGCAGCTCGATTCCTGCCCGGGGCATCCCATTCTGTGACTAAAGCAGCCTCTGTTTAAGACCATATAAGCATTTGCTCTTATCATATTTGAAATTAGGCCTGATAAAGACACTTTTGCTGGCCAAAGCACTACTGTACCCTGGCAGCTCGATTCCTGCCCGGGGCATCCCATTCTGTGACTAAAGCAGCCTCTGTTTAAGACCATATAAGCATTTGCTCTAATCATATTTGAAATTAGGCCTGATAAAGACACTTTTGCTGGCCAAAGCACTACTGTACCCTGCCAGCTCGATTCCTGCCCGGGGCATCCCATTCTGTGACTAAAGCAGCCTCTGTTTAAGACCATATAAGCATTTGCTCTAATCATATTTGAAATTAGGCCTGATAAAGACACTTTTGCTGGCCAAAGCACTACTGTACCCTGCCAGCTCGATTCCTGCCCGGGGCATCCCATTCTGTGACTAAAGCAGCCTCTGTTTAAGACCATATAAGCATTTGCTCTTATTATATTTATATTATAAGACACTTTTGCTGGGCATAGGCTTACTGCTGCCTGCCAGGTGCACTTCTGTTGAGGCATCCCATTCTGTAACATAGCATACCCCTCTTTATTTACACTAAGCAGCTCTCTTATTTACACTAAGCAGGCCTGTTGGAGGCTGAGTGTTACTGCTCACTTTTGGTGTGCATTATATTCTGTTTCATATAGACCCACCGCTGCCCGGGGTTTTTTTAAATATCACCTACTACCACGCCAGTTAGACTATGTCGGGCAGACAAGTGCCTGGAAGTGAAAAGAGGAGTGGCAGAGGCCAAGATTCCGCAGGAAGAGCTCGCATCAGACTGGGGGCCAGTAGCAGCAGGAGTCACGCTGAGAGACCTAATCTGCCAGTATCTGCTAGCGGTCGGGTCTCCACCAGTAACGCATCTGCCGTGGTAGATTGGTTGACGCGCTCATCAACAACATCATCACAACTTACGTCTGAGACCCCCAGTCTAGGGTCGGTAGGTTCCTCTGACACAACCCTGAGTTGGCATGCCCCGAGAGCAGTCCCTGTCCTCCCATTGCCTCTGGCCTACGCCGTTCCCTCCCCCAGCGACGTATCCTATGCTTTGGGTTCAGCTCCACTCTTTAGTGAGGAGGACCATCAGATAGAGGACAGTCAGCAGCTACTGCCCAGCCAAGAAATGGAGGTGGCTTCTTTAGCTAGGCAGACAAATAGTGATGTGGACAGTGTCGTGGGTGCTGCGAGCGTTCCAGCTCCTGCGCCAGACACTGTTGACGAATCCACGAACATCAGTGACGTACAGCCACAACCCGGTGATGATGATGATGATGACGATGAAGCCGATCGCACTTGGGAGCCGGGTGATGAAGGGGCTTCATCGTCATCATCAGGAGAAGAGGGGTGCAGGTTGCCCCGGAGTCAGCAGCTGAGGCAGCAAAGTGGTAGCAGTCAGCATGGGGGCACAATTCCAAAGGCTGGAGCCGGCCGGGGCCGGGGCCGGGGTAGAGCACCTGCTGTGCGGCAGTCTACCTTATCGGGAGGTAGTGGAGCAGGGGTTCCTGGAGTTGGCAACAGCAGCAGTGAATCAGTGAGGCCAGGGGGTGGGAAAAGTAGCTACTCGGCAGTGTGGCAGTTTTTCCTGAGGCATCCGCAGGAGGGTAACATGGCCACATGCAAGATATGTAGGCAAAAGGTGAAGCGTGGCCAGGGTCCAAATGTTGGCACCACGGCCCTGCGTCAACATATGATGCGTCACCATAAAACGACCTGGGAGAACCGAGGCTCCCAAGGGGTGGTCCAGTCTGCTTCCTCACCAAGTGAGCTCCCAATTTCTGCCAGCCAAGGCTCCAGCACCTCAGCCGAAGGCAGCTGTGCGTCATACCCATCCTCTGTCGCTCCTGCTCCTCCTCCTCCTCCTCCAAGTCATGCATCCCGCCAGCAATCCATCAGCGAAGCCATGTCCAAGAGACAGCAGTATGCGCCCACTCATCCTACGGCGCAGAAGCTGAATGTGCTCCTGTCCAAGTTGCTGGTGCTGCAGTCGCTCCCTTTTCAGGTGGTGGAATCTGCACCTTTCAGAGAACTGATGGCTTGTGCCGAGCCGAGGTGGAGAGTCCCAAGCCGTCATTTCTTTGCCAAGAAGGCAGTACCAGCGCTGCACACTTTTGTTGAACAGAAGGTGGGCCAGTCCTTGAGCCTGTCGGTGTGTAGCAAAATACATGGCAGCGCCGACATCTGGAGCTGTAACTACGGTCAGGGGCAGTACATGTCGTTTACGGCCCACTGGGTGAATGTGGTCCCTTTGCAGCAGCAACTTGGACAGGTCACGCCGCTTCGGCCTCCGCGCTCTCTGCCCATTGGGCCTGTGACACCGTGCGACTCGGCCTCCTCATCCTCCGCCATCTCCTCACCCTCCACTGTAGGCTCAAGTCTCAGTGCCCCTCCAGTCTACCATGTGTGCAGGGCACGGAGGTGTCACGCAGTGCTTCACATGGTTTGTCTTGGCGAACGGAGTCACACAGGGGAGGAACTGCTTAAATGTATTCATCAGGAAATCCAAACATGGCTTACTCCGAGAAAACTTAAAATGGGAATCATGGTTACCGACAATGGGAAGAACATTTTGTCTGCGCTGCGCCAAGGAAGCCTGACCCATGCCCCCTGCATGGCTCACGTCTTCAATCTGGTTGTCAAGCGGTTTCTGAAGTGTTCCCCCCATCTGCAGGACATCCTAACAACTTCACGGAAACTTTGCATGCACTTCAGCCACTCCTACACTGCCAAACACACCCTTCTTGAGCTACAGCGTCAGAATGGTATCCCCCAACATAGTCTGATTTGCGATGTTTCCACCCGTTGGAATTCCACCCTTCACATGTTGGACCGATTATATGAACAGAGAAAAGCCATCACGGATTTCCTGATGATCCAAGCAGATAGGGGGACTCCCCTGTGTAACTTCAATGTCAACCAGTGGCAGCTCATACGTGACACCTGCCGTTTGCTCAGGCCCTTTGAGGAAGCCACTTTATTTGTCAGTCGGCAGGATTACGGGATGAACGACGTGATTCCACTGCTTCATGTACTGCAGCACATGTTGGAAACCATGGCTGGTCAGGGCACTGGAGACATGGCGTTTACATCTTACGGCCACATGAACCCCCTTGGAGCTGAACTGGAGGAGGAGGAGGAGGAAGAGGAGGAGGAGGAGTTGCCCAGCGAAACACAGTTTAGGCTTGGCGAAATGGCTGGTTTATCTAGTCAGCGGACAGGAGAGGAGGAGCAGGAGCAGCCAGAGGAGCTAGAGGTTTTTGAGGAAGGAGAGACAGAGGACCCGGGCACACCGTGGCAGTATGCAGTGGAGATGGAGACAGGTAGTCCATCCGAGTCACTTGCGCAAATGGCACGAAGCATGCTCACGTGCTTGCGTAGTGACCCCAGAATTGTTTCCATCTGTCGGCGGGATGACTTCTGGCTGTCCACCTTATTGGACCCTCGCTTCCGGCACAAAATGGGGGCATTTTTTAAACCCACCGAGAGGGAGGACAAACTCAACTACTACAAAGACATTCTACGTAGGCAGTTGGCCGATGCCTATCTGCGCCATGGTCCATACTCTCGCAGGTCTGACTCGAGGGGACCTCTGCGCTCACCTTCCACTGCCATGGCCGCTGGGGGGGTTGGCAGCAGCAGCAGCAGAAGCTCCATCAGCAGCAGCAGCCTCAGTCTTCAGTCGCTAATGAGTAGCTTTCTACACCCGCATAGTGAGGCTACTCATGAGCAGCAGGAAGACCTGGAGCAGGACCTGAACCAGCAGGTCATGTCATACTTTGACATGACCATGCCAACACACCTTGAGGATCCGCTGGACTTCTGGGCAGCCAAACTTGATTTGTGGCCGCAACTAGCAGAGTTTGCCCTGGAAAAGCTGTCCTGCCCGGCAAGTAGCGTGCCATCTGAGCGGGTGTTTAGTGCGGCGGGGGCCATAGTTACGGCGAGGAGAACTCGTCTGTCAACTAAAAATGTGGAGAGACTCACCTTTGTCAAAATGAATCAGGGATGGATCAGCCAGGATTTCCACCCACCAATGCCTGATGCATGCGACTAGATTCAGCATGGTGCCACGTTTTACACTTTCCAAATGGTGCAAAACATATTTATGTCTTTAGGCCATTTTTTGGGCTCCTGCTGCTGCTACTGTCAACTCCTGCCAACTCCAGGGTGTGATTCATCCAATTTTTGGGCTCCTGAAGCCAACTCCAGTGTATATTTGGGCTCCTGCTGCTGCTGCTGCCAACTTCTGCCAACTCCAGGGTGTGATTCATCCAATTTTTGGGCTCCTGAAGCCAACTCCAGTGTATATTTGGGCTCCTGCTGCTGCTACTGTCAACTCCTGCCAACTCCAGGGTGTGATTCATCCAATTTTTGGGCTCCTGAAGCCAACTCCAGTGTATATTTGGGCTCCTGCTGCTGCTGCTGCCAACTTCTGCCAACTCCAGGGTGTGATTCATCCAATTTTTGGGCTCCTGAAGCCAACTCCAGTGTATATTTGGGCTCCTGCTGCTGCTACTGTCAACTCCTGCCAACTCCAGGGTGTGATTCATCCAATTTTTGGGCTCCTGAAGCCAACTCCAGTGTATATTTGGGCTCCTGCTGCTGCTGCTGCCAACTTCTGCCAACTCCAGGGTGTGATTCATCCAATTTTTGGGCTCCTGAAGCCAACTCCAGTGTATATTTGGGCTCCTGCTGCTGCTGCTGCCAACTTCTGCCAACTCCAGGGTGTGATTCATCCAATTTTTGGGCTCCTGAAGCCAACTCCAGTGTATATTTGGGCTCCTGCTGCTGCTGCTGTCAACTCCTGCCAACTCCAGGGTGTGATTCATCCAATTTTTGGGCTCCTGAAGCCAACTCCAGTGTATATTTGGGCTCCTGCTGCTGCTGCTGCCAACTTCTGCCAACTCCAGGGTGTGATTCATCCAATTTTTGGGCTCCTGAAGCCAACTCCAGTGTATATTTGGGCTCCTGCTGCTGCTGCTGTCAACTCCTGCCAACTCCAGGGTGTGATTCATCCAATTTTTGGGCTCCTGAAGCCAACTCCAGTGTATATTTGGGCTCCTGCTGCTGCTGCTGTCAACTCCTGCCAACTCCAGGGTGTGATTCATCCAATTTTTGGGCTCCTGAAGCCAACTCCAGTGTATATTTGGGCTCCTGCTGCTGCTGCTGCCAACTTCTGCCAACTCCAGGGTGTGATTCATCCAATTTTTGGGCTCCTGAAGCCAACTCCAGTGTATATTTGGGCTCCTGCTGCTGCTACTGTCAACTCCTGCCAACTCCAGGGTGTGATTCATCCAATTTTTGGGCTCCTGAAGCCAACTCCAGTGTATATTTGGGCTCCTGCTGCTGCTGCTGCCAACTTCTGCCAACTCCAGGGTGTGATTCATCCAATTTTTGGGCTCCTGAAGCCAACTCCAGTGTATATTTGGGCTCCTGCTGCTGCTGCTGTCAACTCCTGCCAACTCCAGGGTGTGATTCATCCAATTTTTGGGCTCCTGAAGCCAACTCCAGTGTATATTTGGGCTCCTGCTGCTGCTGCTGCCAACTTCTGCCAACTCCAGGGTGTGATTCATCCAATTTTTGGGCTCCTGAAGCCAACTCCAGTGTATATTTGGGCTCCTGCTGCTGCTGCTGCCAACTTCTGCCAACTCCAGGGTGTGATTCATCCAATTTTTGGGCTCCTGAAGCCAACTCCAGTGTATATTTGGGCTCCTGCTGCTGCTGCTGCCAACTCCTGCCAACTCCAGGGTGTGATTCATCCAATTTTTGGGCTCCTGAAGCCAACTCCAGTGTATATTTGGGCTCCTGCTGCTGCTGCTGCCAACTTCTGCCAACTCCAGGGTGTGATTCATCCAATTTTTGGGCTCCTGAAGCCAACTCCAGTGTATATTTGGGCTCCTGCTGCTGCTGCTGTCAACTCCTGCCAACTCCAGGGTGTGATTCATCCAATTTTTGGGCTCCTGAAGCCAACTCCAGTGTATATTTGGGCTCCTGCTGCTGCTGCTGCTGTCAACTCCTGCCAACTCCAGGGTGTGATTCATCCAATTTTTGGGCTCCTGAAGCCAACTCCAGTGTATATTTGGGCTCCTGCTGCTGCTGCTGTCAACTCCTGCCAACTCCAGGGTGTGATTCATCCAATTTTTGGGCTCCTGAAGCCAACTCCAGTGTATATTTGGGCTCCTGCTGCTGCTGCTGCCAACTTCTGCCAACTCCAGGGTGTGATTCATCCAATTTTTGGGCTCCTGAAGCCAACTCCAGTGTATATTTGGGCTCCTGCTGCTGCTACTGTCAACTCCTGCCAACTCCAGGGTGTGATTCATCCAATTTTTGGGCTCCTGAAGCCAACTCCAGTGTATATTTGGGCTCCTGCTGCTGCTGCTGCCAACTTCTGCCAACTCCAGGGTGTGATTCATCCAATTTTTGGGCTCCTGAAGCCAACTCCAGTGTATATTTGGGCTCCTGCTGCTGCTGCTGTCAACTCCTGCCAACTCCAGGGTGTGATTCATCCAATTTTTGGGCTCCTGAAGCCAACTCCAGTGTATATTTGGGCTCCTGCTGCTGCTGCTGCCAACTTCTGCCAACTCCAGGGTGTGATTCATCCAATTTTTGGGCTCCTGAAGCCAACTCCAGTGTATATTTGGGCTCCTGCTGCTGCTGCTGCCAACTTCTGCCAACTCCAGGGTGTGATTCATCCAATTTTTGGGCTCCTGAAGCCAACTCCAGTGTATATTTGGGCTCCTGCTGCTGCTGCTGCCAACTTCTGCCAACTCCAGGGTGTGATTCATCCAATTTTTGGGCTCCTGAAGCCAACTCCAGTGTATATTTGGGCTCCTGCTGCTGCTGCTGTCAACTCCTGCCAACTCCAGGGTGTGATTCATCCAATTTTTGGGCTCCTGAAGCCAACTCCAGTGTATATTTGGGCTCCTGCTGCTGCTGCTGCCAACTTCTGCCAACTCCAGGGTGTGATTCATCCAATTTTTGGGCTCCTGAAGCCAACTCCAGTGTATATTTGGGCTCCTGCTGCTGCTGCTGTCAACTCCTGCCAACTCCAGGGTGTGATTCATCCAATTTTTGGGCTCCTGAAGCCAACTCCAGTGTATATTTGGGCTCCTGCTGCTGCTGCTGCCAACTTCTGCCAACTCCAGGGTGTGATTCATCCAATTTTTGGGCTCCTGAAGCCAACTCCAGTGTATATTTGGGCTCCTGCTGCTGCTACTGTCAACTCCTGCCAACTCCAGGGTGTGATTCATCCAATTTTTGGGCTCCTGAAGCCAACTCCAGTGTATATTTGGGCTCCTGCTGCTGCTGCTGCCAACTTCTGCCAACTCCAGGGTGTGATTCATCCAATTTTTGGGCTCCTGAAGCCAACTCCAGTGTATATTTGGGCTCCTGCTGCTGCTGCTGCCAACTTCTGCCAACTCCAGGGTGTGATTCATCCAATTTTTGGGCTCCTGAAGCCAACTCCAGTGTATATTTGGGCTCCTGCTGCTGCTGCTGTCAACTCCTGCCAACTCCAGGGTGTGATTCATCCAATTTTTGGGCTCCTGAAGCCAACTCCAGTGTATATTTGGGCTCCTGCTGCTGCTGCTGCCAACTTCTGCCAACTCCAGGGTGTGATTCATCCAATTTTTGGGCTCCTGAAGCCAACTCCAGTGTATATTTGGGCTCCTGCTGCTGCTGCTGTCAACTCCTGCCAACTCCAGGGTGTGATTCATCCAATTTTTGGGCTCCTGAAGCCAACTCCAGTGTATATTTGGGCTCCTGCTGCTGCTGCTGTCAACTCCTGCCAACTCCAGGGTGTGATTCATCCAATTTTTGGGCTCCTGAAGCCAACTCCAGTGTATATTTGGGCTCCTGCTGCTGCTGCTGCCAACTTCTGCCAACTCCAGGGTGTGATTCATCCAATTTTTGGGCTCCTGAAGCCAACTCCAGTGTATATTTGGGCTCCTGCTGCTGCTGCTGTCAACTCCTGCCAACTCCAGGGTGTGATTCATCCAATTTTTGGGCTCCTGAAGCCAACTCCAGTGTATATTTGGGCTCCTGCTGCTGCTGCTGTCAACTCCTGCCAACTCCAGGGTGTGATTCATCCAATTTTTGGGCTCCTGAAGCCAACTCCAGTGTATATTTGGGCTCCTGCTGCTGCTGCTGCCAACTTCTGCCAACTCCAGGGTGTGATTCATCCAATTTTTGGGCTCCTGAAGCCAACTCCAGTGTATATTTGGGCTCCTGCTGCTGCTACTGTCAACTCCTGCCAACTCCAGGGTGTGATTCATCCAATTTTTGGGCTCCTGAAGCCAACTCCAGTGTATATTTGGGCTCCTGCTGCTGCTGCTGCCAACTTCTGCCAACTCCAGGGTGTGATTCATCCAATTTTTGGGCTCCTGAAGCCAACTCCAGTGTATATTTGGGCTCCTGCTGCTGCTGCTGCCAACTTCTGCCAACTCCAGGGTGTGATTCATCCAATTTTTGGGCTCCTGAAGCCAACTCCAGTGTATATTTGGGCTCCTGCTGCTGCTGCTGTCAACTCCTGCCAACTCCAGGGTGTGATTCATCCAATTTTTGGGCTCCTGAAGCCAACTCCAGTGTATATTTGGGCTCCTGCTGCTGCTGCTGCCAACTTCTGCCAACTCCAGGGTGTGATTCATCCAATTTTTGGGCTCCTGAAGCCAACTCCAGTGTATATTTGGGCTCCTGCTGCTGCTGCTGTCAACTCCTGCCAACTCCAGGGTGTGATTCATCCAATTTTTGGGCTCCTGAAGCCAACTCCAGTGTATATTTGGGCTCCTGCTGCTGCTGCTGCCAACTTCTGCCAACTCCAGGGTGTGATTCATCCAATTTTTGGGCTCCTGAAGCCAACTCCAGTGTATATTTGGGCTCCTGCTGCTGCTGCTGCCAACTTCTGCCAACTCCAGGGTGTGATTCATCCAATTTTTGGGCTCCTGAAGCCAACTCCAGTGTATATTTGGGCTCCTGCTGCTGCTGCTGCCAACTTCTGCCAACTCCAGGGTGTGATTCATCCAATTTTTGGGCTCCTGAAGCCAACTCCAGTGTATATTTGGGCTCCTGCTGCTGCTGCTGTCAACTCCTGCCAACTCCAGGGTGTGATTCATCCAATTTTTGGGCTCCTGAAGCCAACTCCAGTGTATATTTGGGCTCCTGCTGCTGCTGCTGCCAACTTCTGCCAACTCCAGGGTGTGATTCATCCAATTTTTGGGCTCCTGAAGCCAACTCCAGTGTATATTTGGGCTCCTGCTGCTGCTGCTGTCAACTCCTGCCAACTCCAGGGTGTGATTCATCCAATTTTTGGGCTCCTGAAGCCAACTCCAGTGTATATTTGGGCTCCTGCTGCTGCTGCTGCCAACTTCTGCCAACTCCAGGGTGTGATTCATCCAATTTTTGGGCTCCTGAAGCCAACTCCAGTGTATATTTGGGCTCCTGCTGCTGCTACTGTCAACTCCTGCCAACTCCAGGGTGTGATTCATCCAATTTTTGGGCTCCTGAAGCCAACTCCAGTGTATATTTGGGCTCCTGCTGCTGCTGCTGCCAACTTCTGCCAACTCCAGGGTGTGATTCATCCAATTTTTGGGCTCCTGAAGCCAACTCCAGTGTATATTTGGGCTCCTGCTGCTGCTGCTGCCAACTTCTGCCAACTCCAGGGTGTGATTCATCCAATTTTTGGGCTCCTGAAGCCAACTCCAGTGTATATTTGGGCTCCTGCTGCTGCTGCTGTCAACTCCTGCCAACTCCAGGGTGTGATTCATCCAATTTTTGGGCTCCTGAAGCCAACTCCAGTGTATATTTGGGCTCCTGCTGCTGCTGCTGCCAACTTCTGCCAACTCCAGGGTGTGATTCATCCAATTTTTGGGCTCCTGAAGCCAACTCCAGTGTATATTTGGGCTCCTGCTGCTGCTGCTGTCAACTCCTGCCAACTCCAGGGTGTGATTCATCCAATTTTTGGGCTCCTGAAGCCAACTCCAGTGTATATTTGGGCTCCTGCTGCTGCTGCTGTCAACTCCTGCCAACTCCAGGGTGTGATTCATCCAATTTTTGGGCTCCTGAAGCCAACTCCAGTGTATATTTGGGCTCCTGCTGCTGCTGCTGCCAACTTCTGCCAACTCCAGGGTGTGATTCATCCAATTTTTGGGCTCCTGAAGCCAACTCCAGTGTATATTTGGGCTCCTGCTGCTGCTGCTGTCAACTCCTGCCAACTCCAGGGTGTGATTCATCCAATTTTTGGGCTCCTGAAGCCAACTCCAGTGTATATTTGGGCTCCTGCTGCTGCTGCTGTCAACTCCTGCCAACTCCAGGGTGTGATTCATCCAATTTTTGGGCTCCTGAAGCCAACTCCAGTGTATATTTGGGCTCCTGCTGCTGCTGCTGCCAACTTCTGCCAACTCCAGGGTGTGATTCATCCAATTTTTGGGCTCCTGAAGCCAACTCCAGTGTATATTTGGGCTCCTGCTGCTGCTACTGTCAACTCCTGCCAACTCCAGGGTGTGATTCATCCAATTTTTGGGCTCCTGAAGCCAACTCCAGTGTATATTTGGGCTCCTGCTGCTGCTGCTGCCAACTTCTGCCAACTCCAGGGTGTGATTCATCCAATTTTTGGGCTCCTGAAGCCAACTCCAGTGTATATTTGGGCTCCTGCTGCTGCTGCTGTCAACTCCTGCCAACTCCAGGGTGTGATTCATCCAATTTTTGGGCTCCTGAAGCCAACTCCAGTGTATATTTGGGCTCCTGCTGCTGCTGCTGCCAACTTCTGCCAACTCCAGGGTGTGATTCATCCAATTTTTGGGCTCCTGAAGCCAACTCCAGTGTATATTTGGGCTCCTGCTGCTGCTGCTGCCAACTTCTGCCAACTCCAGGGTGTGATTCATCCAATTTTTGGGCTCCTGAAGCCAACTCCAGTGTATATTTGGGCTCCTGCTGCTGCTGCTGTCAACTCCTGCCAACTCCAGGGTGTGATTCATCCAATTTTTGGGCTCCTGAAGCCAACTCCAGTGTATATTTGGGCTCCTGCTGCTGCTGCTGCCAACTTCTGCCAACTCCAGGGTGTGATTCATCCAATTTTTGGGCTCCTGAAGCCAACTCCAGTGTATATTTGGGCTCCTGCTGCTGCTGCTGCCAACTTCTGCCAACTCCAGGGTGTGATTCATCCAATTTTTGGGCTCCTGAAGCCAACTCCAGTGTATATTTGGGCTCCTGCTGCTGCTGCTGTCAACTCCTGCCAACTCCAGGGTGTGATTCATCCAATTTTTGGGCTCCTGAAGCCAACTCCAGTGTATATTTGGGCTCCTGCTGCTGCTGCTGTCAACTCCTGCCAACTCCAGGGTGTGATTCATCCAATTTTTGGGCTCCTGAAGCCAACTCCAGTGTATATTTGGGCTCCTGCTGCTGCTGCTGTCAACTCCTGCCAACTCCAGGGTGTGATTCATCCAATTTTTGGGCTCCTGAAGCCAACTCCAGTGTATATTTGGGCTCCTGCTGCTGCTGCTGCCAACTTCTGCCAACTCCAGGGTGTGATTCATCCAATTTTTGGGCTCCTGAAGCCAACTCCAGTGTATATTTGGGCTCCTTCTGCCCCTCATAGTGATGCCACTTCAACTCTCTGCAATTGTGCCGCTCTGCGATTCTATTAGCGATGCCTCTGATCTGCATGTGATATTTCTTAAAAGTATTATTTAACTAACCCAGCACGCATCCTGTGCGTGTTACAGCAAGGCTGAATGGTTTACAACCCTATTGAGGCTGTAGGAGGCTCAGAAATAGCCGTTTTTAATAGCGATTCGTCGCGAATTTATTCGGGTCGAAACGATTTTTGTCGAAAAATTCGGCGAATCAGTCGAATCGAATTTTTCAAAAGTTCGCTCATCTCTACCAATATACTCCACGATAATATACCTTAAAAAACCTTTAAACAGCCTGGCCACCACAGCTATTAAACTTCTCCAGATTCCCCCTTAGACCCCTTTTTGGATATTTGCACCACATTTGCTAAGCACCAATCCCTCGGAACAGCCCCCAAAATTATTGAACCTACAAATATGTACAGTAATATACAAGCCACTATTTCTAGTTTGGGTAATTGCTCTGCATTTCACCTGGCATGTCACATTCTTTTGTGAATATGGAAGCAAAGAAGATGTTTAGTAAATTTTCTTTCTCTTCATTCCCCTCTTTAGGTGTCCCCTCCTTGCTTTTCAGGGGGCTCACACTTTCAGGTTTGTATCTTTTACTGTTTATGTAGCTAAAGAACATTTTGGGGTTAGTTTTACTCTCTTTGGCAATCAGTCTTTCTGTCTCCAGCTTTGCTGCCCTTAATTGTTATTTATTTATTTTCTGCTTTATAGTTTTGTAACGCTTTCCCGATCCCTTCCAACTTTAAATGCTTTTTTTGTTGTTTAATGCCCCCTAACCTTTTTGTTTAGCCACATAGGTTTACTCTTGTTTCTAACCCTGTAAGGTATATATGTACCAAAATGAAAATTAAGGATTTCACATTTTCACAGGTATCACATTTTCTGCCCATGCTTTTGTTTTTAAATACATTTTCCCGGTAAATGCCATTTAGGGCATCTCTAAGCTGGTCAAACTTTGCCTTTCTGAAGATCTGCGTTTTGTGGCTCTGTGATAAGGCACCCTATTGATTGCTAAGTGGAAATTAATAATATTATGATCACTGTTTCCAAGGTGTCCCCCAACCTGTACCTTTGTTACTTTAGGCTTGATTCATAGAACCAACATAGAAAAAAAATAGTTTTGGTTGGGAAATTGGATAACATGTGAAAAACGTAAGTAACGTTGAGGGATTTAACAAAGCTGACTAATTAAATTCATCCAGTCGAAAATGCGGGTGAAAAATTTGTTTCCATACGAAAATGGCTTTAGTAAGCGAAAATATCTGGAAAATCATCTCTAATTCTCCAGCTGAAAATTGTAGTTTTTTGAAAGTGTCTCTGGTGTTAAGAAGTCTTTACCCCAAATGGTGCATTTGTTTTCTACATTTCACACAGCTTCAGGAGGATCATGTGACTTCCCCATGTAATACTATATATCTCTGCTAATTTGTGACAATTGTTTTTTAAGGAACTTGTGCAACTAGTTTTTTGTTATGAAAGATGACATTCATCCATGTTTTGCTAGATATGCATTAAGTAATAGATTAAGGCAATTGGATATGTTCTTTTGCATTACATGTTTTGTTATTGATCCCACTATTAGGAAAGGCAGTAGGATGACTTGTGTAATATGTTGAAGTCAAAAAAGTATTCATTTTGTAACTGTTTCAAATAAATTGAAAGAAAAAAATAAAAGAATCATGGCACTTCCTCCAGATTACCAGACTGGTGCACCAAGCATAGTAAGAACAGCAAGCACAGGGTTTTTCCTTGGTTGTTGGCTTTAATATTTTATTGAAACAGTAATTAAAAGAAAAGAGATGTTTTGAGCAATAGAGCAAGGCAATCGTACTTGCTGTTTTCTTTTGCTCCACATGTTTTGTTATTCATCCCATTGGATGTATGTGTGAATTTAACATTGCCTATTGGGAAAAGTGGTTGGAGGACTTGTGAAACATATCAAAGTAAAAAAAAAAAAAAAAAAAAGCTATATTGCAATTGCGGAGATTTTTTCCTGCAGACCTACTTGAATTAACTTTATTTATTTTTACTGTTTAAATTAAAATGAAAACAAATAATGACCCCTCCCTCCAAATTACCAGGCTAGTACCCCAGTCTGGTCCTGGCAACTCACCAGCTCCTTTAGCCCTTTGGCCCAGGATTTGGTGCTCTGCTTGGGGTATCGGCAATTTTAAATTAAAACTGTCATAACAAATACAAAGTTAATTCTGCATCTGTTAAACCATTGCTGAATCACACTAATTTTTTACAATTTAAAATTTCAGTTTTATTCTTTTCACTTTAGACAATTTTTTTCACTTTATGAGAGAAGACAAGTGAAAAATGTTTTGAAAATGAGGCATATTTTTTTCTTTGTTGAATCCCAAGAATTTAAAAAAGCTAAAACTGCAGTATTTTTTTCTAAAAAAACAGACTAAATTCTTGTTACAAACTTTGTTGTATTGAGCCATTTGTCTGGTACATTGGTTAGTATTAAGTTCAATATGGCTCGCCCCCTTGTTGGAGCCCTCTTTTGTTTTAGACAAACTTTTATCTTTATGAGATCCATAGGTTTTAGCATGCCAGTCTATATCTGGGTAGATAAAGTCCCACATAATATCTACCTCTTTTAATTTAGCGGCTATATCTATTTGCCTTAGCATTACGTTTTCTGTGGATTTGGATATATCTGGAGGCTTGTAGCAAACCTCCATCTGTATTTTATTTTTGTTTCTCCCCCTATGTATTTCTACCCATACAGACTCCACGTGGTCATTTCCCTCACATATATCATCTTGCAGAGTGGGCTGTAGAAGGAATGCATGCAATTCAAATGCTTATGGTAATTTTTTAATTTTGCCCCTCCACCCCCAGTTTCATCTCTACACCCACTGTCACTTTCCTTCCTTTATAACTGCTTATACCCTCCCCCCCAGTGCTTAGTTTAAACACTCCTCCAACCTTCTAGTCATCCTCTCCCCAGAACAGATGCACCCGCCCCATTGAGGTGCAGCCCATCCCTTCCAAAGAATTTTTTAGTTAACTGTGAAGTCGACCCAGTTCCCTAAGAAACGAAACGTCTCCTTTTTACTCTAATTTTTGAGCCACCTGTTTACCCCCCTAATCTCCAGTCGCCTCTCTGGTGTGGCTCTTGGTACTGGTAGTATTTCTGAGAATACTACAGTTGAGATCCTTGCCTTAAGCTTACTGCGTAAGTCCTTGAAAAATCATCCACTACCAGCACCTGTCTTGCCTGCCCTGTAATCCCATTTCCCTTCCCTTCGTTACAGTGGTATAGTCTTACTGCAGCTGTGCCACCCCTGAGTCATTTTCCAATTGGGCAAACTTGTTGGTGGGTGCCTGCTCATGGCTAGCCTCCCTGTAACTTTTACCCCGCCTTCTGACTGTTATCCAGCTAGCTGCCTAATTATCCTGCTTTTCCTGTCTCCACATAATACCACCATCCCTCTTCCCTAATCCAGAGAGTGCCTTCTCAGTGAGCATCAGACTCTTTTCCACGATACCAATGCTTCTCAGTGTTGCCAAGTGTGCCTTTAGATTGTCAATGTTGGGTTACAAATGTGCAATGCGCACACATCCCGAACAGAAGCATGTACCCTTGACCGATACTTCAAGTAGTGCATACATAACACAAGATGAACACTGGACAGCATTGTTAGGCATGGAGCACGTTATATCAATTTGTTGGAACACTCAAATAACACACTAAGTTCAAAGGTAGATACTTACAGCTTCAGCACTTCTCCTTGTAACTTCTGCTTTAACTCACACTTACCAAGCAGTGCTTAACAGGGGCAGTCTTGCAGAGCCAGGGTCCAAGAGATTTGGCCTTCCTTATAAACCACCTGCTTCCAGTTATGCCTGCTCAGCTGGGATCCAGGAGAGAAAGGAAAAAGGAGTCAAATATTGTTTCTATTTTATATTAAACTTTTTAAGGCACAGTCTTCCCAGCGTGGTTTGATATAATTTATTCATACTTTATATTATTTGGAGCGTGGCTTTATGGTTGTTTCTATACCTGTTTTTTTGTGTAAAAAATATGTTTAGCTAAAATAGTTCTTTCAAAGTAACTATGCTAATTAGTACAATGTTCCTCACACATGGATGCTTTAGTTGCTTTTAGAAGTCAAGAACACACAACATGAATTCCCAAATTGAAAATTTGGTTTCGTATTAATATCCTCTGGAATCCCATTTTTTAAAATATTCATCTGAAATGAACAGAGGCATATATTTAAACAACACAAAGTATAGGCATATGATGTACAAGAGGTTGTAGGGTAAAGTAGCTGGAAAAAAAAAAGTTCAGCAAGTACTTAGCTTCACTCACTAGACTGACCTTTGGATTTTGTTATACCAGTACTTTATTAATCTCCACATTTTGCATGTATTTTGAAGGATATCACTGACTCTCTAGAGGTACAAAAAGGGCCACAGTTTTGGTCTAGACTAAAGACCAATACAGTCCTTCGCCCTAGAACCACCTTCCATAAGTATTGTTCAAAGAGCCCACTCCTAGATTCTAAACAATTTTAGTACCACAACCCCTGGAAGGAACTAGAAAGAAACAGTTCCAATCTCCCCTCTATTTTTATTCACAGGAACCCTGTGAGCAAGCCTATGAACGTGTTTTTGACATTGCCCTTAATCATACAAAATTATCACCAGTATATTGTGTCCTGGGCAGAAATGATCATGTTCCTGTCACCTGACCCAAAGTGTCACAATGGATGTCTGGCTGGTGGTCTCCAAGCCCACAGTTTGCCAGCTTCAGAACCACATGCCACCTAGACAGATATTACAACTTTAACTCCCTCAGGTAGGAGGTGAAGGCCAACCCCCAGGAGTGTAACTTAAGGGTGTGCAGGGAGTGCAACCACACTGGGGCCTGGATGTTAAGGGGGGTCCCACCTGGGGAGGGGAGATCCAAGCTCTCTCCAAGTTGATGGGGCATCTGGTTTAGACTATTCTCTATTCTATAAGACTTGACAGGTTAATGTCTTGTGGTGGCACAGACCTGCCCAAAACATATAGTTCCATGCCTTTGATGGGCAGATATCCAGATTTAAAGATAAACCATGTCAAGTCTCGTAGCTGAGTTTCAAAGTCACAATGATCATTTAGGTCTGGTTGCATATATTGCTTGCCTTTGTAAATTGCATGGTGTCTTAACTCTCTCTGAATTTCAAGGTTGAAAGATAATATAGGGTTAAGTCTAACTGATGAGCATCCCAAAATATTTTTTTTAAAAAGTCTAGGTTATTGTTCTACGGATATGGTCAAGGATGTCATAATAAAGACTGTAGGTTAAATGCTGTTATGTCTCATTATGCATGAAGGTAAGCTAGTCACTGGCTGAGCAGTATTGTTCTCAGTGTTGCACATAAAGACAAACTACAGTACCTTACTTCCCCTTTTAGAGAGCTCTCTTCAGAATTTGCAAGTTACATCTTAAAAAATGTTCAGAAATGTATATGGCAACATGTTTTTTCAGTTTCATGTCTTTGATGGTAAAGCTGACAACACAAAAGACTGCTTATGATTGAATACAGCTAAGGTACAGTCTATTCAAATCATTTGTATTAGTTATTGTATTTCCATGTAAAATAAGCCTAGAATATTTTCATTGGGAATTTTGCAGTCAAAAATACAAAGAATATTTTATACAAATTTGGCATCTAGATGCATTTAAAGCAGATCAAAACCCACTGAGCTAAATTACATTTGGCCAAAACCCCTGCCAATAGTCCCTTCTTAGGGTGTAGAATTAGAATCTTTTTGAATTGTTCTGGAACATTGATTTTTTTGCCTGTCTCTCTCTGTGAGATGGCAGTCGATCAGTCATTGCATGGTGGAGGAGGTGCAGATTTACAGCTAAAACAAGGGACATTATCTAGGATTAGAATGAAGCAGCAGCACTAAAAATTGGCAAAAGGTGTTCTTCATGGGGGGAGCAATTCAGGGGATGTTAGAGAAATAAGACCTGGCATGCTAAAAAGTTAAATACAAGACCATTTATATCCATTTGTGTAGCACTACCTTGGCATGGTAATAAAAAACATTAATATTTATATAAGCTATATAAGCTATTCAAATAATGTTATTAGTCTTTGCGGTGCTATTCCGTGGCAATTTTTCTTCCAATCCATTCCAGGCACTCCTTACTCTTGGGTTTCCCTCCTCCTTGCTGACCACGTGACTGCAAGAAAGAAAACAGGTGCAGCCCTCCCGGTCCATAAGTAGCAGCTGCCCCTAATCAGATCAGTTTTCTTTCTTGCAGCGGCAAGATGACTGTTGAAGATTCAGGAATTCGCTCTCAAGGTTTTGGCAGCAAGCGGGCAACTGAACCCTGTCGGCTCTCTGCATAGCTTTATTCCCACGAATCCCTCAAGACCCAAGTTTATGCCTCCACAGCGTTGGCTGGTTTGGGGTCCGTGAAGGTAAGGTGGAAGTGCCGGGGTCTTGGGGCGCTTACAGAGTATAAGCTCTGGGCTGCAGGCTTCCTGGAAAGCAAGTCAGCCGCAGGTTTTTCTCTGGTGTACCTGCTGAGAAATGTTTTTTTTATTTTTACCCAACCCTTCCTTCTTCCAGTTAGGCAGGCTTGTTTCATATAAGAGAAAAAAAAAAAGGTCCTTTTTATTTTTGTGTGTGTATATGCCTTTAAGGAGCAGGGCTGACGTCACGCAGGGGGCGGTGTTATCACGGACCCACGTGGTTTTATTTCCTTCAGTACTCCTTCACTTGGTGGAAGGAGATTGCAGGTGGCTGGTTCTCTGCTGGAGCCAGGTAAGACAGACACGAGGCTGCGGCGGTTGTCGGGGGCGCAGGCTTGCTATTGCGGTGCGCCTGGCCAGCTGCAGGAGCCGGGTCCACGAGCGCCTTCGCTCCTCCTAACCCCCCCTCCTCCCCCCCAAACAGCACTCGAAAGGGGGAGAAGGCCGGCTTGTGTCCTCCCGGCGGCGCCGCTCAGACCGGGCTTTGCGGTCATGTAATAGTCAGGTGGCCGCGGCACAGCGGCGATTGTTGGGGGCTGGGTTAGCGGCCATTCCTGTGGCCTTGGCTACTATTGAACTTTTATAGTCGTTAAGATGGGGGGCGGCGCAGGCAGCGGCCCGAGCTATGAGGCTGTTTGTGTTTATATGATTAGGTTATGTTATGGCATTGGTGTAAGTGCATGGTCTTATCTCCTAATCAGGGTGAAGACATACGGCAGTGGTGAGTGGATCGTCTTGTTCACTTTCTATTTTGGCCTATTAATTAATATATGTAATTATCAGTCTTCAGTTGGATTACAATCATGATTGTTATTAAATATTTTTGAATAGTTTTAAATATTATTAAATATTATTTTTAAATAATATAAGATTTTATATATATATGGATATTGAATATTAAATATGTAGATGCTATTAATGATCATTTATTATTATTATTATTATTATTATTATTATTATTATTATTATAATTAATTAATATTTATTAATTTTACTATTTTTTATTGTTATTACCCATTGTTAATGGTAGTATCTTTATGATCTTTTTGATCTTTATTGGTTTTAATTTCTTGAAAGAATGGTTTAAAAAAAAAAAAAGAAGGGGTAAAATATGAGTATTAAATCCTTTTCTCCTCTTTTATTTCTAGAATTGGAAGAAGGATAGAAAGCAGGGTTGCGGTTCCTCCCGGTCCCTTTTTTGGGGGGATTGATTTAGGCTCGGGTCCTTTTGGGTCAATTGGCCAATATTAAAAAAAAAATAAATAAAAGTAAAAAACTAATAATAAACACCATGAGGGAGGCATCGGGGGATATCGATACGGGCATCCCTCTTGAACAGGGTAGGATCTGCCCCTTATGCAGGCAGGATCCCCTGGGCGGTTTTGGCACGGTATGTTCCACCTGCGCCGTGAAGATCGGCCTAGATCATAACAGAGCGGCTGATCGGGTATTTAGCCCGGCTAATGCTGGAGAGAGCATTTACGGCTCATCCATCTCCTGTTTCCCCTAAAGGGGGAGTAGGCAGTGAGATGCAGACAGCATTTGCTCACAGATTGGATAATCTGGAAAGGCAGTTGTCTCTTGTATTACCTATAAAAGAAAACATTTGGAACCTGTGGCGGAGGAAGAGGATATGTTTGCCTCCTTTGGGGAAGAAGAGGACGAGGAGTATTTGGACGAGCAGCCCTCTGAGGGCGAACTGCGGTCAGGAGAAGATAGTAACTCTATCTTATTTTCGTCCGATGAAGATCCTCTCCTTGTGGATGAAACAGAAGGTCTGCTTTCCGTGGTTTTTGATACCTTGAATATCTCCCCGCCTGAGGAAGCGAAAAGAAGAAAGGATCACCTGTTTAAGCCTGTTAGGCAAAGGCAGATGTTTCCGGAACAGCCACATTTTTCCAAAATGATACTTAAGGAGTGGGAAAATCCTAATAAGCTACCGGCTGTTCCCAAGATCCTAGATTCTAGGTATCCATTTCCGGCAGACATGATTAAACTTTGGTCCTATCCACCTGAAGTGGACTCCCCAGTTGCAGGCTTGTCTAACACTTGGGTGATGCCGTCCGCTACTATGGGATCCCTTAGAGATGAGTAGGAGAGAGGCGTATGGATCAATTGGCCCGCCATGCTTTCGCCATGATAGGTTCTTTTCTCCTCCCCGTTTGTGCCACGGCCATTGTGTCCCTGGCTTCGAGAAAGTAGATGAAGAGGAATTTAGCCAGGGCTAAATCTCGCAGGCTGACCCAAGAGTCCAAGGACTTTAAGGACTGTTTGGACTTTAATGCATTTGCTATTACTGCAATGGAGGATGCGGTCAGGCTGGCGGCGAGAACTTCTGCTCTCCTTGTGGCTTTGCGCCGTTCATTGTGGCTTAGGCAGTGGTTTGCGGATGCCGCCGCTAAGAAGGCACTTACGGATCTACCCTTTTTAGGGAGCAGACTTTTTGGAGAAAAGCTGGACGGTATGGTGAAGGACGGCAAACTGCCTCAGAGAAGAAGGTCGACTCGGCCTTTTCAGAGGTCTTCATCATTTCGGCCTTTTCGGAGGGGCAGAGGGGCCTTTCGGCCTTGCTCCCGTAGAGATTTTTGGGGTAGAGGGAGAGCGCGTAATAGGGCAGGAGGGGCCTGGAGAAGTAGGCCTAAACCTCCAGCCAAGTCCACTCCAGCATAAGGGGGCGCCCTCACCCGAGCGGGTGGGGGGACGGCTTTTGCTTTTTGCTCATATCTGGAGGCGCCACGTGGTGGATCGGTGGATCCAAGAGGTGATGTCTTCAGGCTTCAAAATCGAGTTTGCAGCCAGACCGCCCGCAAGGTTCCTTCGGTCAGGGGCATCCCGGAACCAGCCAAAGCTAGATGCCCTGAAGTCCGCAGTTCAGCACCTCCTTCAAAAAGGGGTGATTTGTCGAGTACCCCTTCAGGAAGAAGGTCAGGGGTTTTATTCCAACCTTTTTACAATTCCCAAAAAGGACAGGTCGATTCGTCCCATTTTAGACCTGAAGGATCTCAACAGGTATATCCGCGTGAAGCATTTCCGCATGGAGACGTTGAGGTCAGCTTTAACAGTAGTTCGACCCGGGGATCTTATGACTACCATAGACATAAGGGACGCGTATCTGCATGTGCCGATATTTCCGGGGCATCAAAGATTCCTGAGGTTTGCCCTGGAAGACCAGCATTTCCAGTTTGTGGGACTCCCGTTCGGGATATCCTCGGCTCCAAGGGTATTCCCCAAGGTTTTTGCGGGTCTCATGGCAATCTTCAGGAGCCAGGGGATATGTATCGTCCCCTATTTGGACGATCTCCTAATTTCAGCAAGATGGCGTCAGCAGATTTTAAAGGACATGCAGACGGTCCGATCGACTCTGGAAGAATTCGGCTGGGTGATCAATTACCCGAAGTCTCATATCACTCCGGCACCGGTAAGGAACTTCTTGGATATGACTCTGGACACTGTCCAAGTGAAGGTTTATCTGCCAGAGCAGAAGGCTCGGCTAATTCAGAATCAGATAGAGTGCTTTCTGGCTTGCCGGCAGCCGACTATTCGGCTGGGAATGAGGTTAGTAGGCCTGATGGTAGCCTGCTTCGAGGCGGTACCTTTTGCCCAGTTTCACATGAGGTCCCTTCAATGGAATTTATTGGCAAGCTGGGATCGAGCCCCGCAGTCGCTGGATCAAGTCTTTGTACTAATGCCCTCGGCCAGACATTCTCTTCTGTGGTGGATGGACCCTCTTCATCTGTCTGTAGGCAGGTCCTTTTTGTCACCACAGTGGCAGATCGTTGCCACTGATGCCAGTCTCACAGGATGGGGCGGCATTTGGCAAACTCAGAAAATCCAGGGTCAGTGGGGGCCGAGAGAGAATCAGCTTCCCATAAATGTATTGGAGTTAAGAGCTATCTGGCTAGTGCTTCAGTATCTGACCCCCAGCTTAAAGGGGCGGGCAGTCCAGGTCCAGTCGGACAATCGGACGGCTGTAGCCTATATCAATCGGGGTACTCGGAGCAAGAGTGCTCTAGGAGAGGTAAGCCAGATTCTGACTTGGGCAGAGGAGAATGTTCCCTGCATCTCGGCAGTTTATATCCCGGGGGTAGTAAACCAGGAGGCCGACGCTCTGAGCAGGAAGGTTCTGCGTCGGGGAGAATGGTCCCTCAGTCGGAAGGTTTTCCAAGCCCTTTTGGCCTGATGCAGAGCCTCCCCTGAACTGACCTTAAAACCTTCCGATTGTCCGGGGGTCCCGTTTGAATCGTGGCTCAAATGTGATGCAGAGCCTCCTTCGGAATGGGTCCCTAACTGATCCGTTAATTTGTCTTCAATCGGGAAGCATTTTTTGCCCCTCTCGGGAGCATGCCATTTCCTCGTGGCTTCCGTTCACGTTCACACGGGCGTTCCGTTTTTTCCTCCTTTTTGCTTTGTTTTTTAACGTACCTGCTTGCCTTCCGTGTCATTTTTCACAACAATTTTGTTGTTTTTGACAAGTATACTTACATCTCCATGGATTTCCTGTTGTCAATCTGGGTCTACGCAAGCACACATCTCTAAACCACCATGTAAATGTACATATGCCACAAACTGCCACTTTGACACATACCTAAATGTAATATTCAATTATTTTTTGTTTATTGTTCCTTGTCTTTAATGCTTACCTTAATCTCTGTTTCTTCATCTTCCTTGTCATTAATGCTTACCTTAATCTCTGTTTCTTCATCTTCCTTGTCATTAATGCTTACCTTAATCTCTGTTTCTTCATCTTCCTTGTCATGAATGCTTACCTTAATCTCTGTTTCTTCATCTTCCTTGTCATTAATGCTTACCTTAATCTCTGTTTCTTCATCTTCCTTGTCTTTAATGCTTACCTTAATCTCTGTTTCTTATTCTTTGTTTTCTTCTCCTTCTTCTTTCTATTCCTTGTCCCATATACTTACCTTTTGGGACATGTAACAGTATGATTATGTTGTGATAACGTACATTGGCAGGAAATGAAACACACCACACTTTTTTTTTGTTTGTTTTTTTTTTACTGTACACATTCTTTTTTAAGAACTGTTTAAACATTCTAGAAATTTTAAAAAAGAACAATATAAAAATTGTAAGAAACATGGGTGGCTCCTTTAAAACAGTTGCCGTTGTCTTTGATCTGTGAAAGAAAAACATCATCATTTTTTTGGTTGTTTTTTTGGTGGACATGAGTTTAAACTATTTTTCAAATAAATAACTAAAACTTACATTGCTTTTGGGCAACAGGGCGTCTGGGGCAAAGCCTCCTCCCTGGGCCCAGCAGTACGTCCGGCTCTAAATCTGTTTGGATCCAAAACACAAGTATATTAGTTACTCTTTGTGCCTCCTGAAAGTCAGATTAGGTTATGCTTCAAGGCATCCAATCACTCACCTTCCGCAGCCACCTCTTCAGGTTCTGCACCTCCCTCCGCTATCCCTTGGGATGGGCCAGCGACATCAGAATCTACATAGAACAATAGTGCACATTAGGCTATGTCTTTCTTGCATGTATCAGGACATATGTTATTTGGATAGTCTTACCGGAGTCAGGTTGCTGCTCACTGAGGCTAGACTCCCTGTCATGTGATCCCCCCCCCCTGCATACTGAGGTCCAGTGGTTCCTCATACTCACTGGCAGAGGAGGGGGTGGGTGTTGGCACTGGCTGTGGGCCAGCTATACCTTCCCCAGCTTCGTCCAGCACTGGGCTGCGGGCTCTTTTCCAGATGGGGTGGCAACGCATATTCATTTCATGAGCTGAAATATAAACACAATCATAAAAACTGGCCCAGCCAAGGCCAGTGTGAATCTTGCATGTCAAGTTGCCACACTTACATGGAAAATGTTTGGCAAAGTACCGCCTCACCCGGGGCATATGCCTCCTCTTTAAGTCAGACCAGTGTTGGCCGATCTGAGTGAAGGTATAGGTGGTCCCCGATATGCGGGCAATCGCGTCTACCACCGCCAGCGCCAACGTCCTCTTCTCGAAATCGCACGACAGGAAATCGTAGTGATTCCTCAGCATCATCTGTTTTGAAAAAACACAATGGTACCCCATTAGTCACATAAAAACATGTCCAAGTCTCCTGCCCTACCTAAAGTCACTTTCTGCCCCTCATTGCTACTTACATGGGCCTAGTTCTACAATCTGCATGTAGGCTAGTTTGATGTTGCGCACAGAGGAATGCATTTCCAAAAAGCACGGAGCTCAAATACGGCTGGTCAGACTGCCCGTAAGTGAAGGCTCAGCGGCCACGTTTTATTAGGGTGATTTCAATCGGAAATCAAGGCTCTGCATCACTGAAAAAAACGGCCCAATGAACGAGCCGTCCATTTTCCCGAGAAACAGCCTCGGGCGAGCCGGCAATCGGAAAGGTGGCTGAGCACACACCTGAGCGCATAAACGCACACAAGAACCAACGAAGCACCCTTTCCTGACCCGATCACAGCCCAAAACCAACGGGAAAACGCACGGGATAGCTGAACGGGGAGGCTCTGCATCAAGCCATTTGCCTTCGCTGGGGGTGTCCGGAAGTGGATCTCTTTGCGTCCAGACACAATCACAAGCGGCCAGAATTCATGTCCCTGTCGAGGGACCCTCTGGCAATAGCCACGGACGCCCTGTCAGTCCCTTGGGCAAGGTTCAAAATTCTGTACATTTTTCCTCCGTTTCCGCTTCTGAGTAGTGTACTAAGAAAGATAATTCAGGAGGGGGTACCTACCATTCTAGTAGCTCCTCATTGGCCAAGAAGAAGTTGGTTTTCGGACATAGCAAGGATGGCGGTAGACCATTGGCGCCTACCGGTCGAGCCGGATCTTCTCACTCGGGGGGCGCTACGGCACCCGAATTTACAGATGCTGGCTTTGACGGCTTGGCTATTGAGACCTCGGTCCTAGCAGAGAAAGGATTATCAGCTAAGGTCATTCATACCATGATTCAGGCCCGGAAGAAGTCTTCTTCCATGATTTACTACAGGGTCTGGCGGTAATTCATATCCTGGTATGAGGCTAGGAATTTTTCATGCAGAATGTATTCGATTTCTAGAGTTATAGAATTTCTGCATGATGGCTTAGAAATGGGCCTACGATTAAGCACCCTAAAAGGGCAGGTATCTGCTTTATCTATTTTTTTCCAGAAGTCTATGACTAGTAATAGACTCATTAAGACTTTTTGTTCAGGGAGTCACTCATGTCCGTCCGCCGCGCAAGTCTGTCTTACCGGTATGGGACTTGAATTTGGTGTTGACGGCTCTACAGGGGGCTCCTTTTGAACCTATGATTGACGCTCCAATGAGCATTTTGACGCTTAAAGTGGTATTTTTAGTGGCAATCACTTCTGTGCGGCGTGTTTCGGAGTTAGCCGCTTATGTATGAAATCCCCTTATTTTGAGTTACATAAAGACAAGGTAGTTTTTCGGTTTTAGTCAGATTTTTTGCCTAAGGTCGTCTCTCCCTTTCATCTTAATCAGGAGGTAATTCTACCCTCCTTGTGCCCAGTTCCGGTTAATGCTAAGGAAAGGGCACTTCATTCCTTAGACGTAGTTAGAGAGACATTTGCATGGAGCCGAGTTTTCTCAGCACATCGCTGAATCGACCCTATAGTGTCTAAAAGTCTCTAGGTCTGGCATAAGCCTTACAGTGATGAAATAAAATGAGGATTCTACATTTCCATGGAGGAACCTGCCTAGTTTTAGACATCTAAGATTGATGGAACTATAGATAGCACAAGTCCTTACATGGCATAGGTCTCTGGATGTAATGAGGTGGAATTACAGCTTTTAATGTGGTAGTGCCCTTGAAGTAAATGTTCTAACAGATACTCCAAGAAGAGTGTGCCTGGATCATCAAGGTTCTCAGGCACATTTAAAGAGGAATAACACACAGGAATTTCATTTTTTCCTCTGTGCGGCAGCATTCCGAATTGGGATGCCCCTCTGTGTGTGTATTCCCCTAAGTCGTCCAATCAACTCACCTTCCAGTCGCTCCCACGGCACAGGCTCCAGCTGAAAGAGAGCACACTGATTGGCTGACGGAAAGCAGGACGAGGTGAGTTAAAGCAGCGCATTTCCTGATGCACACTCTGTGCCCCCGTCAAGGCCACCCCCCAAAGTTCAGGTCCCCTTTCATTTCAATGAGGACTGGGTTCAGGTTCCTGAACTCGAACATTTATTCAATGTTTGTGCAAATTTGCTGGACCCGAACTCTGGGGGTTCGCTCATTGCTATTCATAGCATGTTACACAGACACAATCCAATAGTTGTTCCTTAGCAATTTCCATACCACATCATTACATCCAGTTGGATTGTGGTGGTCACTTATTCTAGTTCCTTAGCAGGTTCCCGAGGAGCTTCCTCCATCAGCATCTCCCTGCTATTTTGGTGAAGGCCAGCAAGCTCGTAGACTCCAGGTTTTGGATGTTCTTGGTGTGCTTTCCACTGTTCATGTCTTATTGCATGGTGCTACTTCTCGACAGTCCTATACAACAAGGAGCTGAATGTGTCAGCATCCCTCACCACTATATAAATGCGGGGCTCAGGTTCAGTCTTGTATATAAATTAGCATAATACTCATCATTATATTATGGTGCCAGTGCATTGTATTTTTTAGAGATGAGCAAACTTTTTAAAAGTTTGATTCAAGTGTTTCACCAAATGTCCCCAAAAAGTTCAGGGTCATCCAAATAGAACTTGCTTATAATAAAACAATAAAATAATAAACTTACCACAGTCCTGTTCCAGCGTCGGGTGACATCCTCATGCATGCATGCACAGTCCGTTGTCCAATCAATATCCCATACAATCAATACATTGAATCACACATCAACGCCTTTCATGTGCGGACGTCCTTATTTATGACAATTTTGAATATTATACATTGCATTTTAAATAGAGAAAAGGTAGTACTCACCCTGCCCTTACATTAGGAGTAAGGAGCCAGCTGTTGGGCCTCCAATCTGTTGGGACTGGTCAACACAGTTAAAGAAGTAATATAAAAAGATGGGAAGAAGTTAAACTAGTTTAGCTAGATTTACCCCCCATAGTCCTTGGGATATTATTCATATTGGGGAGTAATGGAATTCTGAATTTTGGGGAAAATTTGACCGGACAGTTTTTAAACCAAACAGAGTAATGCTTGGCAGCACAAACATATAATCAGCCAAGGGACACATTTTCTTATATACCAGCAGTATAATTTTATTATAAGCCAGCAGTATGATCAGCCAGCATCATAATCATAGTATCAGCAGAATGTGTAATCAAATTTTAGGCAGCAGTTTTCCCCCCAGGCAAATTTCAGGCGGCAGTAGCCTCTTCTGTCTTCTAATGCTCGGGGTAACAATTTTTTGTTACCCCTGTTTCCACTTTAACACAAGAATAGCCTAAGAAGAATGTGATAAGGAAAATCTGATATTAATGATTAACAATGAGCAAAACAGGGCTTTATTTTTCTTCACTTACCACTTGTTTCTTCCTCCTTGGAGATCCTCAAGCAAGCTCCTGCAAACCTAATTCTCTGAAACGCTAGGAAAATCACCAAATGACAAGCCCCTGGAAGAGCAACAGACCTGTACCCTAGGGCATAGGGAGTAGTACACATGCAGGAACAGAGGAGGAGAAAGAGGAAGGAGAAAAGGTTTTAATTGGATTTATATTAAAAGAAGGGTATGAAGTGATTAGGGTTAGAATACAGATAATATATGCAGGAGAAGGGGGTGGTATGGGTTGTTGGGAACCTCACAATTCCCAAGCTGTCATCGTTTTGCATCAGTGGACCAAGGGTGACCACACTAGGTCAAAGGTAAAGTGGTCATCATTGAGGATACTGGTGAGTTTGTCATTGACCATTATCCAATTAAATTTTTTCATTAAGGTAGTGAAGGGTATATAGGTTAGTTTCCAGAAAATTGCTATAGTGATTTTGAGAGCAAATAAGATATAAGATTAACTTAAATGTTGGGTTTGAGATTCCAGGAATTTTTTTATTAAATTGATAAAATATGTTTAAACAATTGCACGGCTAAAAAAGTAAAACGTTTTTACTCACATAAAAAGTTATTTAAAAAAATATGGTGCTGAATCAACCCTTTTTTGTGACTGCCAGTAACCTGCAACACTGCACTGTCAGTGCTTTCTCTGTTTTTCCTATTTGACCTCTAGAGGCTGTTGGGGGTTTCCAGGTGAGCGTACATGAACATGGAATATGGGAAGGATAGTTTTGCCTGTTTTTTGGGGGGTTCTGCAGTGGAATCAGGATGACTAGGGAAGGGGGGGCAGCTAAATAGTCTTGTGGCTAAAATCTGCTATACCATTATAACATATATGTTTATCACATGTTTTATAGGAGTTCAAAGGTACCTATTCTTAGATGTGGCCATCACAATCAGCCTTCTGCTAAAGCTAAACTCGGATGGGTTAATACCTCCCTTTTCATCCCAGTGATCTTACTAGTATACTTTCATGTTTCTGACTTCTTTTCTACCTAGTAAAGTCTACTGTATTGTATCTAATTTTACCTCTTTTACTTATTTCCTGCAATAACCTAAAATAAAAACAATAACCATTCTTACTACTATCCCCTTACATCACCATTTGACACAACTAAATTATTACAGTTACATTCAACCTTATAAGAAAACAGCAACATCGTACAGAAATGAAAAAAAAATGTTTCAAACATTCCTACTCATTTTACAAACATTGCTGTATGCAGTAACATTCATGTTGCTCCATGCATTATCAAGGCGTGTTTGATGTAAAACTGTGGCCTCAGCAAGCAAAGCTCTGCTCTCTGCGCATTAGAGGCATTAGCAATCCACTAACAGCTAGTCACGTAACACCTCTGTAGTGTGCTGCAAATAATGCATGAATCTACTGCAGAGTAATTACATTATATATGGCAGAATATTATTCAGAATGGTCTGTCAGTCTTTCTATAGAAGAATAATCCAAATAATTGTTATACACATATAAGTTGGCCATAACCCTTTAAGTGCCAGCCTACCTTGAGATTTGTCCCCTTTTGTTGCCAGCCCATTTTTCAATATTTTGAACTATATGTGGTTTTTGAAGGGATTTCCCAGGAAAATGATATATTGTTTTTTTCAGTAGAGTCTGGGCTTTAACATGAAATGTCTTATTTGGCCTTTTTTTGTGTATTCTCAATATGCGCCAAAAAATAAAAATAAAATCTATTTTTCGCAATGTTTTGAAATAAAAAAAGAGTTTTTCTATAAAATCATATTGCATGTAAGAGCACCGTTTTTCCTGGTTACACCACATATGTATTGGTAGATACCATTTCTGCCCAGGAGACTCCCCCTAAACTGGAACAGTGCTTTAGAAGATTTTCAGATAAAATGCAGCTCTTTACATTTGAAATACCCCACAAACTATATAATCTCTAAAGGGACACACCTCAAGCTTTCTAGGCGTACCTCAAGCTTTCTAGGCGTACCAGGCTTGCTGAAGTGAGTGCAGTTTTCTGGAAGTAATCCCTCAAAGAATTCTTTGGTTGCACACCCACCAGTTCAGTATATTCATATGCGCATATATATGCATACCTTGACATTTATCACCACCCCCCACCCCCCCGCAGAATTGAAAAAAACTTGAGAAACGATCTCCTGGAGTGGGAAAATTTTCACTTCATTACCACAAAAGCAACTTCCCCATTTGGTACTCTAGATCTAGTTCCCGAACATTGGTACAAGTTCCCGGAGGTGGCACTCAAGATCAGAGGTCACCAACCCTCCTTCTCAAGGCCCACCAACAGGCCAGGTTTTGCAGATTTCCACATTGATACATAGGTGAAGTAACTAGTGCAGCAGCAGGGACATCTGCTGCCATCTAAACGTTACTCAAGCCAAGCAAGTTTTGGTCCATAAGTACAAATCTGCTCCAAAAGATAACTTTGTATGTGCATGTTATACATTTTCTATAGTTGATTTGGTTTTTTTTTTGTTAAATGCAGTTTTAGGTGATTACAAACCATATATGTAAAACTCAAAATGGCTGGGACCCCTCTTGAGGATAATATCACTTCCTTCATTGGAAAATTCTCAGATACAGATGTAAAAGTGTATGTGTGTGTGTGTGGGATGTCTGCATCTTAAAGAGTGAATGCAAAAAAAAGTCCACTCACCTTGCCAGGTATTCCACGCCACTGGTAATTATCCTGCATTTGATTGTCCTCCCACAACTCTATTTCTATCTGGCTGAAGGAGGATGATCAGATGCAGGACTCGGCAGCGCAAGATTGTTGACAGGGCGGGGGGCATAAAACACCCGTGATCTGTACCTCACCCAGGAACCAGTGGCTGTCTCAGCATGGGGCACATTTTGGATTTGCTGCACAGAGTGGCTACCCATTCTGTGCACAGTCTGAGTTGCTACCCCCGCGTCACTGGCATTGATAGATTCTGGGTGAGGAAAGTAGTTTCTTTATATACTGTGGGGGATTTTGCAACACTGTTATAGGGGTATTCTGCCACAGTTCTTGTTATAGGAGGTTGGGTAGATTCTTCACACTGCTTCTTATAGGGGGATTGTTTGTTATACGGATTTGAAGGATCCTGCATGCTGCTTGTCATAGGGAACTGGGGAGGGAATCTGCCACACTGTCTGTTATAGGGGGATAATGCCACACTGCGTGGTATAGGGAGATTTGGTGTGACCTGACCTGAGCGGATGTTGCGAATACTGGTTAGCTCGGTGTCTGCCCACCTGAGGATACGTGATTGGCAGTGTTCTGGAACCAACTGCCCATCTAGTTTCAGATATTCAAGTTCTTGCCACGCCCGGTAAAAAGTTCAGTTTGATTTGAACTAAATGCGTTGGCACTACCACGGGTTCGTCAGTGTCCTAGCACCAGTAGGAAGACATCCTCTCTAGCCTGGCAGCGACGAGTTATTGTCAAAGGAAAATATGGGCGCTACATCTTTGATCTTTTAACAAACTTTATTTTTTTGAATTACACTGTCTGCTTCCTTCCTTTAACTGCCAGCCTACCTGGAAATTTTGTCACCCTTTGTTGCCAGACCATTTTGCGCTGCACATGTTCAGCATGTTTTAAGGGATTTCCTGGGGAAATTATATATTGTTTTTTTTCAGCAGAGTCTGGGCGTTAACCTGAAATGTCTTGTTTGTCCTTTGGTGAGTGTATTCACAATATTTTTGGGCAAAATATGTGCAAAATTTTTTACAATTTGTACTGATTTTTCGTTTTTCAATGGTGGCCCCTGGCCCTGCAGGCTACAAGCCGGAATAGTCTATGGACACGGGCTCTTCTGCCCCCCCCGGGCTTTGGGGAGGCAGGTAATGGTGGGGCTCTGGGTTAATGGGAAGTCCCAGAGCCCTGTGAACTGGTATAGGGGTCTCATAGATCCCTTACCAGATCACAAAGGGTTAAATGTAAAAAAAATAAATAAATAAATAAACACGGACACAGAAAAAATGTCATTATTTTTTTTATACTTACCTCCCATCCATCCCAGAGCACTGTGTTCCATGCTGATCACTCTGGCTTCTGCTCTCCTGCTGCTGCTGGAAGCCTTTTATACCTGCTGGGTGACAGGTAACATGGGGTTAATTTAAAAAAAGGGCATAGGGTCCCCCCTTCCAGGGGGACCCCATTTTTGGGTGGAATTTTAAGGGTTAAAAACCCTTAAAAATCCCCCCAAAAATGATGTGAGGTACCCCCTACCCAGCATAATCAGCCTAGAACCAGCTATAGGGGCTTGTAGAACAGGACGCAGGGGCCAGCTTTGGTGGCCCCTGGCCCTGCAGGATACAAGCCAGCATAGCCTATGGCCACGGGCTATTCTGCCCCCCCCTTGGCTTTGGGGAGGCAGGTAATGGGCGGGCTCTGCGTTAATGGCAAGTCACCCGCTAGCCACAGGTGATTTGCCAGCCCCGAGCCTTGTGAACTGGTATAGGGATCTCATGGACCTCTTACCTGTTCACAAATGGTTAACAGTAAAAAAAAAAAAACACACAGACACAGTAAAAATGATTTTATTAAAAAAACATTTTTTTTTCTTTACTCACCTCCGATTGTCAGCTCCTGTGTCCCTCGCCGATCCGATGACAGATTCCGGTGATCGGCGGCCAGAGGAGGGGGGGAGGCAGGAGATCAGAGGATCTCCTGGCCCATGCTCCTCTGCCCACCGATCACTGTGCATCTGACAGCTGAGCCGCCGGGAGCTGGGGCGATGCCCGCCGGGGGAGAGGGCCTGTCCGGCTCTCTCCTGAAGACTGAAGAGCCCCGGGGGAGGGGATCGGAGGCCCCTGGGTGAAGAGGAGAGCCTGCAGGAGCAATTGGACACAGAGGTGACTAAATGTTGTTTTATTTTTTTTTTTTTACAGAATATGCTGGGGGACGCTGAATATGGGGGGCGCCCTATGCAGGGCACCCTCCTGCAGCCGGAGGAGCCTGGGCAGGGGATCGGAATCCCCCTGTGATGCCCAGCGGGGCACCAGCCTTCTGTAAGCAGACAACCCCCAATCTCTACCTCCACTTCTGCCTATAGTCAAGCCCCTGTTTGCCGGGACGCTAGGTACGCCTCACCGGACACGGTTGCCCCCAGGTCTTAATAGGCACAAAGGATGTCTGCTTAAGGTGAAGGCCAATGAACCACCAGGATTTCCCAAGCTGAGGTCGTTCACAGGTAGTCAGTCTGGAAGGTGCGTCAGAACACAGGGATATGACAGGTGCATAGTCAGGAATAGCCAAAGGGTCAAGCCGGGAGGTCAGGGGTAGCGAGGTATCCAAAGGGGCATGCAGGTTCGAGGTCAGGCAAGCAAAGGTCGGTTCTGGCAGCAGACAAGGATGGTCGATCAAGCCGGATCAGAAAACTGATAATCGCTAGTAGAGTCACACCCAAAGCACAAGAGACTATAACAGACACTGAGCACTGGGATGATTCCGAATGTATTAGTGTGTGTGGGGACTGGTGCAACTTACAACACTGTGTGTGATTGATAAAACTTTCCAGGGGCTGGTCAGTCTTGGCAGCAAGGCTGACCAGCCCCTGATCCCGATCAGATGTGGAGGACACTGCGCTGCCTGCCACTCGCAGCGCAGCACCTCCTTGCAGAGAAACTGACAGGCTGCGGAGCGTGTGTCTGAGCGCGTGACCGCACAGCTAGAGAGGAGTGGGGGAGGCTGACAGAGCGGCCCGCCACACTCCCCGTCATCCAGGAGCGGCAGCCGTGCTCGGCAGCAGGAAGCCGACGAATGCTGCACCACCCAGCAGACTCCCACCGCTGGCCCCTAGACACCGATAAGTCTTACACCCCCCAGGTGAAGGGGAAACCCGGCCGTATTGGACAAGGGATAAGGTGAGTGGCTTTTCTTTTTTTGGCCACTAGCAGGGGGGAAAACCAGGCATGTAGAATTTACGTGGCTGGCGTTTAATGGTCGGAGAGGCAGCCACAAAAATTTTACGTGGCTGGCAATAGACAGGTTAATAATCATTCGTAGAGCATTAACTAGCATTAGTGGAAGCCGATTAATGTGACTATAAGGATTCTTCTTTAACCCTTTTGTTGCCAAGCACGTAACACCTACGTGCTGGCTTGGCTGGGCCTTAAGTGCCAAGCCCGTAGGTGTTACGTGCTTGACTTTGATCGCTTCTAGTTTAAAAAATAAAAATAAAAAATACTCACCTGACCCCTTGTTGGATCCGGCCGGGTCTCCCCTTTAATTTGGTGCCATCCGATCCCCCGTGGGGGGTCGGATGGCTCCAGGAGAGCCCCCGGAATAGGCCGCCCGCCCCCCGCTTCTGCAGCAGCAGCTGCTAACTGTAAAAAAAAAAAAAAAATAAAAATGACATTCACTTACCTCCATGTGCGCTGGCTCCCGCTGTCCCTCCTCTTCACCTGGGGGGCCTCCGATCCCCCCCCAGGACTTACCGATCTTCAGGAGGGAGCCTGGGAGGCTCTCTCCTCTCTTCTTCAAGATGGCGACCGCCATCTTGCCTCTAAGCCCCGCCCCCTTGGGGGCGGGGCTTATGACGTCATCCCGGTCCCGATCACCGGCTTCAGCTTTCTCAGCTTCTCAGATGCCGGTGATCGGTGCCCTGGAAGGAGGTGACAGGAGATCCTCTGATCTCCTGCCTTCTCCTTCTCTGGATGCCGATCACAGGCATCTGTCAGCTGAGCGGCGAGGGACAAGAGCTTGCAATCGAAGGTAAGTACAGTAAAAAAAAATTATTTTTTTTTAATAAAATACTTTTTTTTATTGTGTGGTGTTTTTTTTTTTACAGTTAACCCTTTGTGAGCTGGTAAGGGGTCCATGAGACCCCTTATACCAGTTCACATGGCTGGGGGGGTGGCATTGCCATTAACCCCCGCACCCCCATTACCTGCCTCCCCAAAGGCCAGGGGGGGGCAGAAGAGCCCGGGCCCACATAGGCTATGTGGGCTCGTAGGCTGCAGGGTGGGGGGGCCACCAAAGCTGGCCCCCCCACTCTGTGCCTACAAGCCCCCATAGCTGGTCCCGGGCTGGTTACTTTGGGTAAGGGGGACCCCACGTCATTTTTTTTTTTGGATTTTTAAGGGTTTTTAACCCTTAAAAATCCAAAAAAAAATGGGGTCCCCCTCCCCGGGAAGGGGGACCCTATGTCATTTTTTTTTTTAATTAACCATTTGTCATCCAGCAGCTATAAAAGGCTTCTGGGCAGGAAAGGGTGTCTACCTATACATATGTGGTATCGCTGTAAGCAGGAGAAATTGGGGTTTCTCACGCAATAAGATTTTATTGACAAACTTACATTTTTTATTACAAAAAAACTCTACAAATTGTAAAAAAATATATTTTTTTTATTTTTTTTCACACATTTCACCCAAAAATGTTGAGAATACACCTAAAAAACACAAACAAGACATTTCATGTTAAAGCCCAGACTCTGTTGAAAAAAACAATATATAATTTTCCTGGGAAATCCCTGGAAATCCCTTCGAAAATGACAGTTGAACATGTGTAGCGCAAAACAGTCAAACTCAGTCTGGCAACAGGGAGTGGCAAATGCTGCAGGTAGGCTGGCAGCGAAAGGGTTAAAGAAGAACGGAATTGGAGCACAAGACACTGCTGAATGCTTACTTGCAAGTTGATGTCTGGTAAGTGGCTTGGGCACACTTTAGGTGGTGGTGTGTTGTCTGTTACTTAACTCTTAACTTTAATTGAAGAATCACTTATAGAATTGGGCATATGGATCAATTTTTATATACATGTAAAAGTTTTTAAGTATTTGCTCTATGCAAGTTATCTACGTGTATACATATATATATATTACCGACTTTTGATACGTTTGTTTTTTTGCATGTGTTTGAGCAGCCATATTTTAATTGAAATCGTATTGAATAGATTTATCTCAAGCCACTCTTTAGACTGCAATCTGTTGGGGTCTTGATGACATCTGCATACTAACCTAACCTCTCAGGTCCTGTGCTATGCCTAAGCCATGGTATTGTCATTGCAGTGTGACTCCTGCCATATTGTTTGCTGACTGCTTAACTCTGACTACTCTAATGCCCATGACTTTTACAAACTCTTGTTTACCACTCTAAGGTGGACTTTACCCATCCACCCCCATATACTTCTATCTGTCACACAATTGCATGCGTGAAATATGTGGGGATAGATGGACTAATCTACTTTAGGGTGGGAAACAAGAGGTGGGCCCAGGTCTCAACTCTATATTTGTTCCTTTTCCTTCACATTCCTTCACATTTCCTTAATTTAAAGGTGGTGATTGTCAGCTGAGTTTAAACTCATATAGAGTACACTGACCTGGTAATCCCTAAATCTGTGCTGCGGACAGCAGCTTTTCACACTCCCTACCTACTCCAGAAGATCCTGCAAGGTATTAGAGGTGTGAGCAGTCTACCTCTGGACCTGCTGCTCAATGTGCTGCCATAAGACACATTTACAGCACATGACTCTTTGCAACTCTTACATCAATTTTTTTTAATCCTACTTAATACTTGTTCACTTCATATAACATTACTGTTTGAAAAGGAATTTCTTTTGAAAATACATTTCAGTTTAAATGATTTTTCCATGATGCCATACACAACTGAATAAATACTGGGTTAAGGAAAGTTCAAACAGCAGCCAAAACAAAGTCAAATTGACAGTCTAGACATCGATGGCCTTTTGCACATAACAGTCAACATCATTAAGGATGGTGAATATGGCTCTCCTCACGGTGGTTGACAAATAATGAACACATTTATAAATGAAAACGTTCCTATAAAAACAAGCCGCCAAGTTGCATCTAGTCTATGATTGCTTTGGTGATAGATGCTGTATACACCACCCTTTGTACTAAATGGAATTATCTGGCGTAAAGGTTAGATATGTTATGAATCTTCAGAATTCACGTTGACAGCCTTAATAAGCAAACAAATGAAATGGTCTACTGGTGCTTTGAAGGCAAATACATACTCTATGTAATCTGTGGCCTGACTAAAAAATGTTCCATATTTATTTTTTTTCTGAAATTACTTTTTACTGCCATACTCATATATTAGAGCTATTCATGTGCAAAACAGAATGTTTAAGCAATTCCAGTTGAAAGGAGGAAAATAAATGAATGCTAGTGTATACATGTTTTTACTTTTTGTTTTACTAATTGTACAGGTGAAGCAGACCACAACAAGTCCACGAGTCCACAGTAGGCATTGTTGCACTGAAATTTAGCTGAGGCAAGCCATTTTAGTGAGAGCCCCATGATAGACTTAAAAGAGTTAGCTAATGTAGACCAAACCGCGTCTCCCCGTCAAGGATTAAGGTAAATAGCACTTTGGTAAAACAGAACGTACTCACGCGGCACATACTGATCAAGAATAACTTGATTTACCCAAGATTCTTAGCCATAGGTGGAGCTATGCAAATAATCTTTCTTTTAATCTGTGTAATATCTAAAGAGCCCAGAAAGAGCTGCCTATATGGGTATATTAAATCTAACATGGATCTCTCCCTAAAGTGACTTCTTCCCCCTTAATGGTGCTCTCTTTCTGGCCACTTGAGAAATAACACTAAGGTTAAACTTGCTTTGTACTGCTAATAATGATGGTTTATTCCCTTTAATTCCCTTTAAGTCTGTATGTGCCTTCTAAGTGCTTTCTGTTTTAAGAAAGCCCTTTATATCTTATAGCAGGAGTTCCCAGCGTGTATATTGGGAGCCATATGTGGCTCATGGACTTTTTGCTAAATTGGACTGTCTTGCACGCTGTTGAGAATAATAGGTACACAATGCCCAAGGCTCTGATATTTAAAGGAACATTGTCAGGCCACGTGGGACACCTGCCTTCTAGGTAAGCTCACAACCCTCAATCTCCGCTGCTAGCATCACCTTTAGTCAAGTCCCTGTTTGTCGAGATGCTTTGCACACCTCGCCAAACACGGTTGCCCCCAGGACTTCGTAGCACAAAGGATGTGGGCTTACAGGGGTGAAGGTGGGTGAACCAGAGGCAAGACTGGGCAATGTCGGATAAGCTGGGGTCATACATGGGTAGTCAGTCCTTAACTAGCGCAGCACCAAGCCAAAGGTCAATCCAGGAGGTCACTCGTATGCGGCACAAGGGTTGAGGCAGAGACGAGGTCAGGATACAAGCAGGAGTCTGTCCAGGTGGCTACAACAGGATGGTTAAAACAGAACAAGGTCAGTAATGGAATCAAGCAAGAAATCTGACACGCACATACCCAGCTAAACGCTATCACAGGCACTGATGCACTGGAGGACTAAAACCTATATAGGGCTGAACCAGATGGGATTAGACAAAGGAGTGTGTCTGATTGGTGCATTATACAATCTCTGGGCTTATTGCCCAGTTTAACTCTGAAGGGCGTTTCGGGCTAAAGGGCTCATTGGCCCTTTAATTCAGCCTCCGGCAGCTGCGCTGTGTGCAACGCCGCCGGAAGGCATTTGAGAGACGTGCACACGTGCACAGAAGCCAGGGATGCTGCAACAAGAGGAGGAGGCTGAGAGAGTCCTGGCCAGCCGCCCAGGGACATTGCGGGACCGTACTTCAGGTAAGTTCACCTTGACAAACATCAGACCAAAAATAAAAAGGAGGCGATTCCCAACCCCCCATCACCCCCTACTTACCTTTTGGATGTCGCCGCTGTGGCGACATCCAGCTGCTTCAGGGCCCGATCTTCGCCCCCCCGACGGCTTAGCTGCCTGTAAATGACAGTGTGGCTATAGCTGTGCTCTTCAAAGTCCCGAGGATGGTCGCCCGGAATCCGAGGGACCCAGAAGATGGATCCCCCGCAAGGTGAGTAAACCTTGCCCAAAGGTAAAACCGGAGGTGGAAGCAGCAGATCGGTGAGGTTTGTATTTTCCTCTTTAATGCTTCAAAGTATTTCATTAAATTATTTGGAACAGTTACCAGTTTTTTTGCTCTAAAAGCGGATAGAGCCTTTTTGATCTATTCACATTGAATGTGGCTTTTGGCCAACTCTTAGTGCTGCATGTGGTTCTCAAGTAAAAGGTAAGTGACCCCTGCCTTTTTAGTATAACCCTTACATTCCCTATACATCTTTCCTTATAAGTTAAAACCAGAGTCCTCTAAGAAGCCATTGAAAAAGGGAGGCAGCAATCAAATATGTCTCCATTTTTTATTTTTCACAGCTATTATTTTGTATCCTTTATCTTTATAATGCACCACCTTGCCATATGTGTGTCGATCTTTTCTTCCTTTTCTTCCTGAGGTTATTAGTGTCACCTATGCTCCTGTACAGGGCTGGCCCAAGACATTGTGCTGCCTGGGTCCAAGAGTGAAATGCTGCCCCCCCCCCCCCAAATTAAAAAAAATAAAATGAGAAGAGGTGATTTTTACTAGGCAAACTGTGGAGTTTTCACATAGCGCAGAATCTCAATTCGGGTTTCCTTCCACTTTAAGTGAACCAAAACCCAGGGTTTTCACTATCCTGGGCTTTGATACTTACTTAGGAACAACCAGATTTGTGATGCCCCACTCTATAAAAACCCCCAAATCTCCCCACTGTCATGACTGGGGGGGGGGGTCATGACCAGGACCCATGGTAAGGCCGGCCCTGCTCCTGTAGCACCCTATATCTTGAAAGGTCCCCAGGACATGACTGTGGAATTGGTTCTCAACCAAACAAAAGGTCATCATTGAAGTCAGGCATTGATATTTAGTGATGTTTCTGTTTGGTTTGTAGCAGTGTAAACCATTTATCATCTTTATTTTTGTGTCATGTTAAAACATAATTGAACCAACCCCAGACAAAGACGACATAAGCTATTTCAGTAATATTGTTATTGATTATAATTGCATAAATTAAAAATGCTATCGGTATACTATTCTGTGAGATTAGCAATCTTAATGCCAAAAAAACTTAGGCCTGCTTAACCCCCCCCCCCCCAGGATATCCAGAATGCCTTTCCCATCTACCTGGATGGCAAATGTTTTTGGTCACCTCTGACAGTTACTGCTACCACACGAAGGAAGCAAGAACGTGTTTGCCAGATTTTAGACCTCCTGTTGGTCTTTAAAACAGACCTTCACCCTGAATAAGAGCCTATCTTGTATGTTTTCCCAACCCTGTACATACAGATTGCTCACATTAAAAATCATCCTACAGTCACCTACTGCATTTTCTTAACTTTTAAACATCCAAGATGGAGTCTCAGGCTGCAGGTAGTCTCTACAGGTAGTGTCTTCTGACTTAGCTGCTCTGCATTCTAGGATTGCTGTCCTTTTCCTGACCCCTGCTCTACTCTGTCTGTGCCCACCCCCTATACTTTCCCCTCTCCTCCCTCTCCAGTGGGGGAAAGAATAATACTTAGGCAACTTGAAACCTAAAATATATTCATTTTAGATGGGAAATAGTTTTTAAGGGTTTGGGCTTTTCATTAAATGATGCTAAAGGTCCGGTTTACCTAGAGAGACTTTCTCTAAAGCCTTTTTTGTTTCTTTTTAACCGGAAGTCCTATTGAAGCTTGTAGAAATCTTTAAGTTCTTATTTTGAATTTGTATCACAGGAAAATAATATATTCGGAAGAAGGCAGTGACTATTATTAACTAAATATTATAAAACTAATATTTTATAGGAAACAAAAGAGGGGTGGCAGCCTCTCAGCCCAATTTATAACCTGGGAAGTTATATTTTATACTCTAAGCAAAATGTAACTTTCAAAACAGTGTCAAACTGTTTCGCTTCTGTTATAGTAGTTCTCTGTAGTCTAAGTTTATTTCACTTTGGAGATCCTCCGTAGAAGTTGGCAACCGAATTAATATTAGTCAACCAAACTGAAGTTGTAGAAGAGAATCCACAAAGCCTGGGGAAGACCATCCTTCATAAGTTCGAGAAAGAAGTAAGACCTTAGCTATAATTTTTCTGGACGTTGTGCATCTTTCATTGGCAACTCTGTCGCAGGAATACTTGAGCTGATTTGTCTAATAGGGAAGCGACCCTCGCCCAATTACTGTGCGGCAGTGGCTAACTAAACAGCTACTCATGCTCAGTGGAGCAGCTTTGCTGGCACAGGCTGAGTACCCCCTGGGGGATTGGGGGCCCAGAGCAATGTGGTTGGTTGGTATTGCTAACCCTTAAAAGGAAACTCACTTTTTGTCAGTTTTGGGGTTTTATGCCTTATTGTTTTCCACTTCTGGGATGTAAAATAATCATTTGTATTATGATTGTGCCCCCAGACCTGTGATTTACTTATCAGCACACGGTTTCCTATATTCCTTTGTGTCTGTGATGCTAAGATGGGAGTGGCCTTGAGTAAAAAGTACTGACTACTTATCCCAGAATCCTTCCACTGTAACAGGTGAACTCTTTAGCAGCTTTGGCAGCAGCGGTAATGATGCTTCCAGTTGAGACACACACTTGGTAACCCTTTAGCTACTGAACAAAAGATTGTGATCTTCCCTATCTCAATAAGCTGTATTACACACACCAGTTGATGTACATTGTAAACATGTCGTTGCTAGGGAAAACAGTTTTCTTCTATAACCTAGACTTGCAAAAAAATTGGAAAGAAAAAAAAATAACATTACTTTGGCACACAATAACTGAAACTTTAAAAACATGTAATCAAAAGTGGAATTATCCTTTAAAGCACGTTTACTGGAGATAAAGGGGTGAGAAGGGGATATGGTTGGGGGGTGGGGGGGGAGGAAAAGAAAACCATAGACTGGACGTCTTCTTTAAGGTGTAAGTAGCATTTTATATTCTGCATCTTCTATCAATATTGGTATATTGCTTAACTTTTTTATTCTAATTAAACTGGTGCAATCTCAGCTGAGTTATTTAAGGTCACTTGATTGTAATTATGATTCGTTCTGCTGATTACTATAAGCGGTAAATGAGCACAGTGCTGTCGATAGTCTCTCATTTACCAACACATGATTAAGCAAACAATTATTTATTAAGCTGTATAAAGAAATAAAATGTTCTGTATTCACACGAAGATCAAGCTAAAATAATTTTTACTTAGAAATAGATATATCTATTAACCTCATTGTAAAATAATAATCACTTAAAGCGGACCTTCTCCCTGAATAAGAGCATCTTACATGTTCCCCACAACCTGTACATACAGATTGCTCACATTAAAAATCATCCTAACTGCATCTACTGCATGTTATGAGCCTTTAAACATCCAAGATGGCAGCTCATGGAACATCAGGCAGCCTGCAAACAGGAAGTGTCTTCTGACTGTGCTGCTCTGCATTCTGGGATTGCTGACCTTTCCCTGACCCCAGCTCTGCTCTGTCTGTGCAATGCACAGCTATAACCCGCCCCCCTGTACTTTATCCCGCTCTCCACTCCTCAGTATGTGTGATGCATCTGAGTCAAGATGGTGGCGCCCGTATGCTAAAGTCCTGAACAGAGTTGCAGCCCAGTGGGGAAAAGAATAATACGCAAGTGACTAAAAACTTAAAATATATTCATTTTAGATGCTGGGGAATAGTTTTTTTAAGGGTTTGGGTTTTTCATTAAGGTCCGATTTAAGAGAGCAAGGAATAGAGCATACAGTGATCCTAAGTATTGTTTTCTTCAGCCCAAAAACTGGCACATTTTAAAAGCAGAATTCTACCCACACCCCTATGTCCAACAATTAAATAAAGCAAAAGAATGCATCGCTGGTAGCTTATTCTACTTAAAAGAAAACCTTTTGTCAGATTTTTGGTGTTTTGCCTTATTTTTTCCTCTTTTGGAATGTAAAATAATAATTTGTGTTAGGATTGTACCCCCATTCCAGCAATTTACTTATCTGCATGCTGTTTCCAAATTTCTCATATTCCTGGGGCTCTGTTTTGGGAGTGAATTTGATGGCCTTGAATAAAAATTACTGACTAATAGTTCTGGAAAATATCCAATGTAACAGGTGAACTAATCAGCAGCTTTGTCATTACCTCTTAGTGGCAGTTAGTAACCCTTTAGCTACTGGAACACAAGATTATGTTCCATCCTATCTGAATAAGTTGAACTTCAGCAGAATGTGTTAAACCTGTCCTCTCTGCCTTAGCCAATCAGATGATTAGCAAGCTAGGGCGAGGAAGTATCTGATCTGTACATCAAATGCTCCAGTTGATCTACATTGCAATTGTAAACACATTGTGGTCGATTCAGAGCCTGGCGAGAAGAGAAAGAGTTCTAAGCAAATACATATGTATACATTGTGATAAGCAACATACTTTACTGTAGGTTACTTAAAATTAATCAACACCCTGTATGTTTACCTTGTCGAAGTACCTATTTGCAATTGGCTGCAACGGTCTGGATTTTTATTAAACCAGGCTTTTTCCGCCACCATAGCCACTCCCCCAGCAAATTTTGGGATCACCAATAGACTGATCTCAAAGTTACTGGGTGACGTGCGCCAGCCCGATGGTTTCATCACCCCAGAGATGGGGCAAGAATTGTATACAGTAACCTGGGAGCAAAAGAGAAGGTAAGTTTAGCGCCGACTGAAAGGGTTTTTCGCACAGTGGGCCTCACGATTTTGGACACCACAGAGGAAGGCCAGTGGCTGGCCCTTTGAGACTACAAGGCTAGCTGCCCAGGGTTTTTGTCCACTTCAAAGCAGAAGTGCATTCTTTAAGTAACCCTCTATCCTGCTACAGGATAAGGGGCATTACAAAAAAAAATAAAAAACCCTTACCTCATCCACAGTCCGGTGCCATTTTCCCAGTGGCCCGGGTTCGCGCACACTCTAGTCCACCTATTTAACTGAATGGGCAGACGCAGAAGAGTAGCTAGGCTTTCTGGCACCCAGGGGAAATATTCGGAATGGTGCTCCCTACCTGTGCTCAGGCCCCCCTTTGGTACCCCCCTGACCTGCTGCACCCAGGGCACGTGCCCCCCCCTAGCTAAACCTCTGGGCAGAGGGGATGCCGTTTTGTTTCATTCTGTGAAGTGGCTGCACAGACCCGCCAGATCGGTGCTGGACCGAATGTAAAGTAGGGTTTTCTTCTTTTGTAACCCCCCGCCGCTGATCTTCTACCTGCAGCTTTTGTCACCCTCTGTTGCCAGACCATGTTTCACTATTTTGTGCTACACATGTTCAACTGTGATTTTTGAAAGGATTTCCAGGGATTTCCCAGGAAAATTATATATTGTTTTTTTCAACAGAGTCAGGGCTTCAACATGAAATGTCTTGTTTGGCCTTTTTTAGTGTATTATCAATACTTTTTTGAAATATGTGCAAACAAAATAAAAAAAAAAATCTATTTTTGCAATTTGTAGTGTTTTTTTGTAATAAAAAATGTAAGTTTGTCAATAAAATCTTATTGCGTGTGAAACCCCAATTTCTCCTGGTCACGGCGGTACCACATATGTTTAGGTACACACCCTTTCCTGCCCAGGAGACTCCCCCAAACTGAAACAGAGCTTTAGGAGATTTTCAGATAAAATACAACTGCACTATGCGCACCTTGCAGTTTTTCCAGAAAAACAACCCTTTACATTTGAAATACCCCCCCACAAACTATATATTCTCTGGAAGTACACGCCTCAAGCCTTCTAGGCGTACCAAGCTAGTTTATGTGGGCTTTGTTTTCTGGAAGTAATCCCTCAATGTATTCTTTGGTTGCACAAAGTTTCCCTAAAAAAGAATAAAACGGAAGAATCAAGCCACATTTTCCTAAAAAACTATATGCAAATGCAATATGCAATATGAAATAACATGTAAAATCTCAAAAAGCATCATGCCCCGAACAGAACGATACCCAACATGCATAGGTACTGTCAAGGGAAGAGTTGGCAAACACCACAAAGTAAAGCATGCGCATAACAGTAATTTTACTTGAAAATTTCAGCTCTGCAGACAAAAGGGCACCTTGCAATTTTTTAACCAAAACCATCCTTTACATTTGGAATATCCCAGATAAACCATATATTCCCTGAAAGTACACATGTTAAGCTTTCTAAGAGTTCCCAGCTTCTTGTAGTAGGCTCACCTTTCTGGAAGTAATCCCTCAAAGAATTCTTAGGTTGCACAGGGTTTCCCTAAAAAAACTGAATAAATAACATGTTTTCCTAATATATAGCAAAACAAGCTAAATTTGAAAGATCAAGGTCCTCCGAGCAGAACAATACCCAACGTGCATAGGCATTATTAACTCTTTTAATTGCCAGCCTACTTGAAGTTTTGTCACCCTCTGTTGACAGGTCATTTTTCCCCATTCTGCGCCATGTTTAACCGTGATTTTGCTGGAATTTCCAGGAAAATTATAGATATATATTTTACAGCAGAGTTTAGGCTTTAACATGAAATGTCTTGTTTGTAATTTTTTAAATATTTTTTAGACAATTGTCTCCTTTATTTGAAATAAAACATTTACTTTATTAGAAAAAAAACATATTGCATGTGAAAGCCCAATTTCTCCCGATTACATATTGGTAGCCCCCCCATTACCCAGCATTACCAGCCCGGGATCAGCTATGGGGGCTTGTAGGAACAGAGTGGAGGGGTCAGCTTTTGTGGCCCCCCCACCCTGCAGCCTGCAAGCCCACATAGCCTATGTGGGCCCGGGCTCTTCTGCCCCCCCCCCCCCGGGCTTTAGGGAGGCAGGTAATAGGGGTGCCAGGGGTTAATGGCAAGTCACCTGCCAGCCGCAGGTGACTTGCCAGCCCCCAGCCTTGTGAACTGGTATAAGGGGTCTCATGGACCCCTTACCAGTTCACAAGGGGTTAAATGTAAAAATAAACACACTGACACATAAGAAAAAAAATGACATTTATCTATTTTTTTTTTACTTTACTCACCTCCAATCCTCTGTCCCCTGGCGATCTCCGATGACAGCTGACAGTCTGCTCGGGTGTTTGGAGGAGAGAGCCCCTCCCCACCTCTCTCCTCCAAGCACCCGATCAGACTGATTCTCGGTCTCAGGTGCTGGTCTTAAGAAGCCGGCTGCTGGTGACATCACAATGATCGCGATCCAGGAAGTGGGGGGCCACGTCTGCCCTCTCCTTGCCTAGTGAAGAGGAGACCTGTCGGGAGGCAGCGCGACCGCAGGTAAGTAAATGTCATTTTTTTTCTCTACAGGTAGCAGCTGCTGCTGCCGAAGCGGGGGGGGGGGGGGGCTAATCTGGGGGCTCTCCTGGAGCCATCCGAGCCCCCAATGGAGATTGGATGGCACCAAATTAAAGAGGAGACCGGCAGTATCCAACGAGGGGGTCAGGTGAGTATTTTTATTTATTTTTTTTTTAACTAGTGGGGGGGAATGTCAAGCACGTAACACCTACGTGCTTGGCATTTAAGGCATGGACATGCGAGCGCGTAGGTGTTACGTGCTTGGCACTTAAGGTTAACTTGACTTCCAACTTCTCGACTTTAAGTTAAATTATCTAGAAAGACAAATAAAGTGCTATTGATTAAGTTGAGTGGAACCATGTGGGCGTTGTGCAGGAGGCCTAGGGTGCAAAGAGCCAGGGATAGCCATTTGAATCCTGGAGCCCAAGTTAAACCTGGAGGCATCTCCATGTTAGGAGAGGAGGCTTAAGGCTCAGATGTTAATACTAACTTACTTTAGCTGACTATGCCAGTTTGATGCTGCTGGGGAATGGACTATAGTCCCGGGACTTCTGTGGAACGTGAAGTGAATTGTAGTAGGCCTTAATAAAGAAACCAGGGAACTGTAAGATATTGGCCAATGACTTTGTACTCCTGCAGAGTGCGTGTGGTACTGCCTGGCTGCACCCTGACCCCAAATTGCCAAAGTGGACACCTTAAGGCCTGAATAACCCCTTGATACTACAAATGTGTGTAACACATTTTTAGAGTGAGAAAAGAATAAAAGCCCCTAGGATCCTCTTAATAACTACCATAGGTACAGTGTTTACTTTAAATTAAGACCATAGGGCTGATTCGGCACAGGGAGAATTTAGTTTTCTCACTTGTTTGTGATTTTTGGATTTTATTCCTCGGCGCAACACAGAATCATTTTAAGCTGTGCACATTTTTCAAACATTTGCACAGCTAAAATGGTGCTGAATTGCACAGAGGAAAAAAATCAAGATACATTCTCACAGTGCCGAATCAGCCCTCATGTCTTAGATTGTAGCACCAAATTATGCATTAGAGTTTGTTTTCAGGGGATGACTTATTTTTCTATAAACAACAAATTGCATCCATTGCCATGTCCCTGGTGGGTGGTGCTCTGTAAAACATGAATATTTGATATGGGTAGTACTGTGTGCAGCATTAGACGATGTATACTGGAACTTAGTCCCCCTCCTGCATACTGCTCCCCAGCCTTTGCACAGATCTAAAATATTTACAGCAGGGCACCCAGATGGACACATGGGGGAGGATGCTGGGGTTCCTGGGACAAGTAATAGCTCTGACCATGACATGGCTTCCAGTCCTGGGGCACCAGGCAATTATTGTTTTGTGGGGTCCTTTCAGTGTTTTTTAATGATCTGTAACTAGGGCTGATTTTGGGGGAAAGGCTTATATTAAAAGCATTCTCAAAAATCTCCAAAAAGTGCTAGGGTTTTTTTTAGTGTGGGTTTAATTTTCGGGGAAGAATGGTAAATTTTAGCTACAACATATAAAATCCTCCATTTGTAGATCATAATTATTTCTGTCTTTTGCTAGCTATTCGGATGAAGCTATTAACATTTGTTGGTCTGGGGACCTTGTAATACAGCAACACATTTGTCTTGTAATGCATGTTCCTCCAATTCCCCAAACAGGGATATGCTCGGTAAATAATTTCTAGCATTTATTGTTCATTTTGCTCATCAAATTATAATTGCAGCACCTCATGTTTTATTCAGCAGTTCGGTACTGCAAAAAAGCACAGTCAATATTTAGTTAATCGGACTCAGATGCTAGGAAAATACTTCGGTCCAGGGGATCTGCATGAGAACCACTGTCAGAAATGAATGTCTGTCATCCGTAGCCATGAAGTGCAGTTATTTTGATAGAGAGAGACACTGAAGGCAGAAATTAACTGTCAAGTGACTTGTCTCATTTGGTTTCGTTTAATTTTACTGAATTTCCAGACTGATGAATTCCTGAAATAGAGGTAGTGCTTCTGCATAATGCACAGAGTGCAAATTTATCAAAACTAGAGAAGGATTGGAGCAGTAATACCCTACAGCTCACCTCTATATCATGCCCTATGGGAGACATGACACCTTGACATGACATTTTTTTGCCTGAGGATAGTGTTGCAATTTGGATTTGGATGAATGTAAAATTCAACTTGAATATTAGCAAGTCAGTATGGTTTGATCATAACCAAATATTACTGCAGGCTTTGCCATAATACATTAAGAAACCAATTAGCAGTTAAAATCAGGGTGACTAATTTTCACTTGGAGGTGACAGATGTCCCAATGGATGCAGTTAGACCACCCGGTATGGGGCAGTCATGGTCTAAAGGTAAGAAATTGGCCTTGCGAGGGCCCCTGGAGGGTTTCTGGCCATGGGACATGACTGAAATGCTCTTGATCAATGCACCTAACCTTCCAACATGCATAGGTTAAATGCAACAGAAATCCCTATGCGCATGCAAACATACAATGGTGACTAATACCCCTAGGAAAAAAATATCCCTGGTACTTGGCCCTACCCAAGATTTGTTAAGTGTCTGCCTCATTTTGCTACTGTTGATAGACCAGGCTTTGTGTTGCTAGAAAGGAGAACATTAGTTGGGAGGCTTCTTGGTAAGAGTATAATAGTGTATTGGAGAGCTTTTAAAAGCGGAAATCCAGTCTCAATGTAACAAATACAATGTAAAAAAATAAATGCCTTACCTTGCCCTGGGATCCAGCGCTATGGGGCACAACCATCTTCGAGAGAATGTAGTGGCAGGTCTTTCACCCAATCCAATGCAGCAGTGTGACTGTACTTACTCAAGTCCCCACATTCACTCAGGTCTATGGCTGCTAGTTAGTCCCCCCCCCCCCCCCACTGGAATCAGGTGATCAGATGAGTTATTTTATTATGTTAACATCCAAATAGCATAGGAGCAGGGTGGAGTGGCTACAGGGGTACAAAATGCTTGGAGTTCCTCTTTAATCTGTATTTAGTTTGCAAATTTGCAGTATTTTAGGTAATTCAGTCAGTGATAACATTTTGACTTTGGATTGTAGATAATTTTGACCTAAATTCTGCCTATTCTGTTTGTCTTGGCCAGAAACCATATAGTTGCAAAGTTTGTCAAATGATATAGCCTTTTTTGTCAGTTTTTACTAGTTATTCCTCTCCCACTGGGGCTACTACAGTTGCCTGACAAAGCAGACAAGGAGGCTGTTATCCACAAGTTTTAGAGACCTTGGACCATGGTAGCATACCAGCCTGGGTCCTGTGCTTTCACTAATTCCACCATTGCTCTACATAATGACATTATGTAGAGAGCTCTTCTGCACCACTGGAGCTCCTTCGTCTATTCCAGCTCAGGGGAACACCTCCAGGGGGGTCTTTTATAAACAAAACTAAAACAACTAAACAACTAAAACACACATGTTATACATACTTGACCCATAGCTACTTAGAAGAAGACAACCAGAGCAAACAGGCACTGCAGCAGGGAAATCTATACCCTTAAATGATGCTGAAATCTACAGGGTCCTCTTGCTGGACCCTTTCTAGCAAAGAAAGAGCTCTACATGCTCTATTGGCTTTGGATCTTGCCGATTCAGGCCAGCTTGCCCCATACCGGAAAATGGCAAGATCCAGGTCAAGATATCCAGCATGCCATCTGACAGTGCCTTACAAGTTCACAAACAGTGAAAAAAAATGTTAAAAATAATTCAAGAAAACTCACCGGCTCTGCGTCTTCCTTATTCTTTCCCTACCGGGAGGTGTCTTCCCGCAAGTCCAGGGAATTTTCCCTGCTCTGGCTCATTACTATGCATGACTTAAGGGTAGAGGTCAACTGCAAACCAAGAAAGTCTGGAGCAAGCCATTCAAACCTATACTTTTTGATATAAATATAATAATAATAATAATAATATAATAAAAAAAAACTTTCTTATTGTTTTCACCATGACTAATATGACCTAGTGCTCATCCAAGTTGTCCATCTCTCTACCACCGGTGCCATCACTCTCATTATAAAGGTATGAACCCATCATCTATTCTTTCATGCTAAATAGTTCCATTTAAAACAACTAATTATAACAGTGACCTTGATACTGTTTTTTTAACTGTACTATCTTAAATACATTAATCATCTTAGTTCTCAGATGACAGCTATTAACGTCAACAACTTCACTCCACAGAAGTCAGGTTAATATTAAAAAGATATATACTTTATACTCCTGCCACCCTCAGCCCTGAGTGACACTCTACATTTCCAGTCTTGTGTGTGCTGGGGAGAATAGGTGCTCCCTTTGTTTTTTTTTAGCACCCTACAGTGCTAATAAAAAGCTGTCATAAATAAATAAAATCTAGGGGCTGGGCTACAGAAGAGGGCCAGGTTTCTACAACAACCCAACAACCACTTTATTCAGCAGTTCACTTGAACTTGAGTGAAACAATATATTCTTTGCCTTCAGACAAGGTCCCTTTGTTAACCTTGTCCATCCTTTATAAACTTAAAAATCTGTCTTCTGGGTTGTCTGTCTATCACTAGTAGCCAGGGTTGTCCTTTGGGGTTGTGCACCCTGTGTGTGTGTGGGGGGGGTGCACCATTGCAGTTTTTTTTTTTACATTTTTGATTATGCCCCTGGAGGCTATTTTCACCAACCGCTGGATAAAATCAATGGGCGCAGACACATACAGAGGCCCAGGATCCAGGGGAGGGGCAACTACACCTACAGAGGTGCAGGTCCAGGGGGATGCACACACGGAGGAGGTCCAGGTTCTAGGGGTTGGGGCCACACACACACACACACACACACACACACACAGGGGACCCGGTCCCAGTGGGGGAGAGGTTCCATCCTTCAGTCTTGCACAGGGAGCCTTTCAACCTAAGGCCGGTCCAGTTAGCAGCCCTGAGGATGGCAAGTATAGTGACCAGCCTTGTACAGGTGGACACCAGTGAGTTTAATGAGACTTCTGCAAGTAAATAGCCATTTGTTAGCACTGCTCAGGCTAAGCTCAATATGAATGGAATTTTTTTTTAAAAGGATAAGCAGTGGATTTGCTAAATACCCGGCATTGCCTGCCACCCCCAGAAGCTGAAACTCACAGCCCGGATACTCTCCTCTACTAGGATCTCTGAAAATTGCACACCAGGCAAACCTCACTGGCTTCCAGTAGTTGTGTGAGGCCATGATGGGGTCATTTAATAAAGATGTCAGAGAATGGGCTTCATCAACCAGATTGCAGCTGGATGAGCTCCTAAGCGATGTCCTCCTGGCAATGGCAAAGATAAAAAAATGTAGTAGCTACTGGTGGGCGAAAAAGGCCACAACTCCTAACAAAATATTTTTGAGGATTGAATCAGGCAATTATTGGTCCTTTCTAATGAATACTATTGCATTGAGATCAAACATCAGTTTCTTATGACATAATTGTGCATAATCATATATATATATATATATATATATATATATATTACTTATTTGAAACCTTTTGTGCCTATACTGTCTAAAGTTTTATATTTTTCTTCCATTGCCGGCCCTTGTGCTTATAATAAATGCATGTGTTCACTAAGGAAGTTGACATAAGAATGTTTTTGCAATTAGTTAGATGACAGTTGTGTTTCCAATCTAGGACTTGTTACCAGAGATCAACACTAGGTCACAAGGAACCCTCACTGAGCCTAACCAGTGCCGATGATAATATATGCAAAACTACAGGGATGATTGTAGCTGCATGTTTTATAAAACAAATTGTTGTATTTATCATCCTAGCTAAAGATAAGCAAAACAATGTTTCCAAATTGAAGTTTGCCTCGAATTTCAGGGCAAAATTGATTCAGCACAAATCTAAACTTTTCAAGGTTCGTGCTATTTCTCTGAAATAGTTTACAAAAAAAAAAAACTCACCTTCTCCCTTGCAATACTACAGCCCTGGTGTCCTACTCCACTGTCTTCAGTGGTACACAGTTGGGTTGATTCAAAGAAACATGTAACAGCTTGGATTTGGGTCACGATCATCCTATTTTTCCCGAACGCTCGTGCGTTCGTATGAACTTGCGAGTGATTCAATAAGCAAATACGTTTCTATCCTAAAATATACGTCCGTTCGTATGGCAGTTCGGGAATCAGACCTATGTCAGTTTCCATCCTGAATTTTCCGTTTTATTTCTCAGGTTGCAACATTGGTTTTGCCCTTTTTCCTTTTTTGTCTGGACGTAAATCCTTCTGATCTTGCGGCTCCGCACTACAAACTTACCTCATTAAAGTGCATTCTAAATATTTGGTCTTTTATTTTTCTTTATTTCATTCATTTTGTAGTAACCAACCATTAATGAATGCATTTGCATAAGTAAATCTTACTTTGTTTAATTTTTAGTTAACTTGCATTTTTTACTTGTGGATTTAATTTTAATATTTTGGCTTCAAATGGTACAACTTTAAATTTTTAGTGTGGTTACCCACACCCTCTACATACAGATTGCTCACAAATCTTAAAAAACACCCAGCAACTTCTGCATGTTATGAGCCTAGAAACAGCCAAGATGGCGGCTCAGGTATTATCGGGCAGCCTGCAAACAGAAAGGGCCTTGTGAGTGTGTTGCTCTGGATTGTTTGATTTCTGACCTTTCCATGCCCCCAGCTCTGCTGTGTCTGTGCAAAATACAGCAGTAACCCACATCCAGCACTTTATCCCGCTCTCCTCTCCTCAGTAAGTGTGATGCATCTGACCAAAGATGTGCTTAAATAATTAAACAAAGCAAAGGTAAACAACTACACCAATAAATGCAATCTAAAAATATTATTCTAGTACCTCAATTTTAAAATAAATAACAAAGGACATAAGTTTCTTTAATTAACGCAAATATATTGCAAAATAAAGGTTTACATGCAAAGGACTAATTAAGGTCCACATTAAAATGCTTTTATAAGGCATACATGAATCAGGTATGCATTGCCATACAATTTATGGCCTCGGCCATGCTGATACATGCAGTTCATTGGAGCACAAGACGCGCAGACTCCTCCACTTAGCAAAAAAACCTGTTCACGAACAGCAATCCGGCTGCTAAAAGGTGTCGGCTGTGGCTTTCTTTTAAAATGCGTTTAGAGGTTTCTCTGAATCACACCTAAACACATCCAATTAACCTAAGTTTTACGTTTTGATCGTAAGTTTTAGGATTTGACCCTAAGTTTTACGTTTTGATCCTAAAATTTAGGAACGAACTTCCGCGGATCGTAAGAGCATATACGCATTCGTACGTAGGCTCGTGCGAGTCGGAAATGGCCAAAAAAACAGGAAAAAATGACTAACACCCACCCAAACTTACGATTCTCGATACGAAATCAATTAACTTTTGCTCTTTGAATCGAGGGGAGTGTCAATATTCTGCTCGGCAACGGCATCCTGCTGCAAAATACCAACCCCTGCTGCAGCCCCAAAGAAAGAGTCAGGCCAGGTATGATCAGGTGATTAGTTCAGTCACGTGATTCATGTGTTCAGGTGATTCCTGTGCACCTTCCTATTGGTTACCATGTGTTTTATAAGGAAGCAACTTCCAAGTTGCTGGATTGTCCTTGTGAATGCCATTTCTCGTGATTCCTAGTGAATTTGAACCCTGCCTTTGTTTTCCTGTTGTGACCTGGCTGCACCTTTGACTACTCTATTTGGATTCGCTATCAGTCGCTTAGACTTATGCTCGCCTGACTACTTTTTGGACTGACCTCTCGGTTTTAACCCTTGGCTAGCCATTTTAACCACTGCTTTGCTTTTGGAACAGATCCCCTGGCTTGGCCTTCAATTGGACCACCGTGAATGCTCCTCCGCTGCTGGCCCCTGAGCTTTGGAGTGTTTGACCACGCCTGAATTCTGACATCAGCCTTAAAGTGACTGAAGTACTACCCACAACCAGTGTGGGTCAGCCTGTAGCCCCTTATCTACTGGGTTCAGCCCTGTCTGTCCAGCTTGCAGGTCTGTGTGTCTTGGAGCTCTCCACTAAAGCAGAACTCTGCACCTGGATCTCCCCTTCAATTTGACCCTCTGTCCTGCACTGGGATTCCGCCGCTCACTCTTAAATATAGGTTTTGAGCAAAAGGCATTCCACCCAGGTGTTATCTAATATAGATATGCACATTTAATGGTGTCATTCAATCCCCGCCAAAGGGAGGGGCTATTTATAGGCAGAACGTGAAGAGGCTAGAAAGCCCCTCACACCCTTTGTCACTCACAGAGGAAATTCTTCTGATGTTGATGTAAGTGATGAGGAGCGTGAAGGGTTTTTCCCAGCTGGCTCACTCTCCACCTATGAATAATCCCCCCTGCAGCGAAATGCTCAGTGCGGGACAGAGAGTCTGTGGCCTTTAAACCCCTGAAGATGCTGGAAGAAAGCGTTGAGACACTGCCCGGCACTGGATAGCGAGGGGGGGGGAGTTCCCCTAACACTAAAGGCTACCAGCCCAGATGTGTAGGGGGCTCTTCTGCAGGTAATCAGGTGAAGGGTTTCAACAAGTCAGAACCTCCTTTCCTTTAAACTGGTATAGGGGTTCCTGTAACATCAATTTACATTTTCCACAACCAAAGCATGTTTACCAATATGGAACACATCCTTTTCAAATAGAATGTGAAGGCGTCCAAAGAGAATAGTTAATCAGTTTCCAAAGAGGTTAACCGTGTCCCTTCTATCTAGGCATTTGCATGAGCAGCTTTGGAGATAATTACACCAATGCTACGGGGGGGGCAAACAACACAGCTTGGTCTACCTTATCCCATTTCTCTGGGAAACTGAACTGAAATTAAATAAAATCCTTCTAGGCCACCATGCTTGTGTGCAGAAAGGTCCTACTACACTGATGATAAAACCTTCTGTACAGTGCCGGTGTGTGGAAAACCAGGAATGGGGCAACATTAGGGCAATATGGAGGAGCTGTCAGGTGCAACATTCAGACCCCCCTCCCTATCTTCTGCTGTATAGGTAGCATTGCTTGCCATTACTATTGACGAGTTAAACTACCAGCAACACCTGTTGTTTGAAGACTTCTCCCCATCTGCCGTCCTGCTTGAGGATCACTGGTGACGTCCCAGCATCTCAACGTTTGATCATTTTCTCTACGGAGAGAAACAGGTCTCCCCTGTTCTTCTCTAGACAAGAATGCTTCATTGAAACCTGAAGCTTCTGGGAAGATATCAAAAGCTGCTGGAGCAAGCCACCAGACATAGTGAAGTTTTCAAGTAAAGGACCAGATGCCAGTGGTGTTAAACTTAGTTTTTTTGTAAGGGGTTCCAAGGAACTCTATACCAGCTGGAAGGGTAATGAGGCATGTGCTGGTGGGGTCATTAATACCCCTGACTCATTATATAACAGTATGTCCTTTTGGGAACCAGGAGTGTGGAAACGCTTGGTTTCCTTCGGCATGGGCCCACCAAACCTATGAAAAAGATAAATATTGTGTATAGTGTATTGAGGGGGTTGCTTCAAAAGAATGAGCTCTCCTCACTCACTCTTGAAAGTAATTCATGCTCAGGGTTTATTGATCTTCTTTGTTGGTCTGTAACTGTTTATTATCCCCGGTCAGCCTGGACCGGGAAAACTTTACGCTTGTTTTATATCACAGTTACTCCACCAATTTATTCTTAAAATAGTATTTATTCAGCATATTTGTTAAAATTATATAACAATTATTTTATAATAAAATGTCATTATATTTTTATATCAATCATAAAAGGTCAACTGATGGTTCACCCAAATACAGTTTACTGGTGCATCCAATGCTTTTCGCCTGTTTGCTTTTTCAAAGGAGATACCAGTAATATATCTGTAAATAGTTTGATGGCAAGACTGGGAAGGATGAATGACCCCAACTAGTATATCTCAATGCAGGTTATGCTGCCCAGATGAGCTGTTCACATATAATTTAACTTCTTCTCTCTTTCCGCCTGCTTTCTTGTGATTTCGCGAGGGTGGTTTTCCCCTTCCACTGAGCCACCTCCTTAACAGTGCCCAGAAAAACAAACAATCCTGTCACCCTCTGCCACCGAGACCAGCCACCATATTATGCAAAAAGACAGTAGGGCTGTTTTTCTGCTTGTTTGGTCTCTAAGCCCTAAAGATTCCAGCCCTATCAGGAAAAGTAGCTCATAGGGATTTCAACACTTTATTTAAATGAACATTTATTTTACCTCTATTGGGGTCTGACTGAGGAAATAGACCAAAGTGGGGCTGGATTTAAATATGGCCTGCAGTTAAAACGTATCACTAGCCATTAATATCAATTATAACTTTGTTTTTGTGCATTACATTTCTGTGAATTCTAGACAATAGGTAATAACACTCTTCGCAATAATGCCTTTGTTTCTGTTATAGATGGGCTTGCTGCACAAAAGCAGAGAGATTTCCCCTGATGCTTTGCACACTGCTCAGACTATGGGGTGTGAGGGATGGATTGATTGGAAAATCTATTAAGCACATCTTAAATTTTGAAGGCAATATTAACAGCAAAGTCAATGTTACCGGTGCGGGCACTTGTGCTGAATCTCCCATACCTTGCAGAGTATTGGAAAACTAATTTATCAGACAGTGTCACTGAGGGGCTGCTGTAATATTGTTCTGGTGCAATATCTTATGGTCTCACAAACACATAATTCATACTGTCTGAGATGTGGGATTCGACTGATGTTATTGAAACTGTTTTATTCCCGAAGAACTGAATAGCTAAGCCATATATTTCTGATGCAACTTTTCTCTTACTTAAGGGTTCCACTTCCAGCAAACTGTGGATCTAAGCAACCTCTTGTAAAGAGAACACCACCTATAAGACCATACACAGGTCCAATGGTTTTAAATGTTTTTATCTTTGGAGCATTTGAATAAACTGCTTGTACTTTGCCATTTGGCCTCAATGATTGGATCTGTGTATGATCTTATAGGTGGGGTTTATTTATTTTTTAATACTGCAAGATTTTTCACTTCATTTAAAGAGATCCAAAGTCATAAATGACTTTTGGATCGTTTTACCTCATTCTGCTGACTACTGCCTCTCACCTGCTCAGCCCCGAGAGGTCTTTTCTCAAACCATGGGTGGCCATGGCCGAATGTGAACAGGTGGTGGGGCCAGTTCTGGACCAATAGAGTGCAGTGTGGCAGGGTGATTGGCAGGATGAGGTGCCCCTTCCCCTTTACCCCAAGTGCAGAGGCTACACAAGGTGCCAGCTTGCTGTTTCAGGATGTCTGAGTGTGTGCCTGTGATCAGGGAGGGGTGAGTAGAGGGGGCACATGTCACAGCAGCCAAGTACTCATCACATGCTGCCCTCACTGACAGCTTCCATGCCTTCTCAACTACTGTATTTCTGTAATTCTTCTATCTTTTCTTTCCATTTATCCTAAATCTATCTATCCTCTATGTATCATTTCTTTTTACTTTCTATCCATCTGCTATCAATATATTCTATTCTATATATCCTTTTTACCCATCCTCTACCTTTTCATCTATCTATCTTTTATCTGTGCCTGATTCCATCCATCTATCTTCTTTATTCCCAGTTTCTGTACTCTATACATACATTTTTGCATTTATTCATTCTTTCATTATGTTCCTTCTTTGCCAAGTGGGCAGCAATGCCAGGATAGGAGACAAGACACCCTGAGCTTCTTCGTGGCAGGGTGAACTTACTCAAATGGCACAGGGTAAGGTATCAGGGCAGCCAGGGGTATAATGAGATGCTGGGTTGGTGTCAGATAGGAATTGGTGTCCGACAGGGAGCTGGGGGGGGACTATTTTTAGATTGCCCACCTTTACTGAAGCATTGCCCAGTTCCCCAGCATCCCTGCTCAGCAGCTGCAAAGCCTTAGAAGGAACATTGGCACTTAGCTCTCATGAAGTCTAATATGCCGGTTCTGCATTGCTCCTGATGTTTGATTGTCTTGGTCACTTGTCATTAATGTTGTCTAGTTTCCTGTCCTTGGTTTTTTAGTTTTCAGCATATTCTTGCCTTATCAGAGCAGTATATCTACCTGCAAAATCTGGGGCAGATCAAAGCCAATACTGTTCTCCGTGAGAACCTCTTTTCCTTGAATAGTTGGAGACTGAGATGATACTGAATGATTCATAAAAAGTGGGGTGAATATTCTGATAGTTACAGACTGTTGTTGTTCAGAACAAGCAGCAGAGCATGAGTTCCCTGACTGGTAGCTTAGTTCTTACTGATTCAGTGTCATTCAAATATAACTGCAGCAATACTTAACCCTTTTCTCTGTTTTCTTGTTGCTTCAGTCTACTTCTCTGCCCTTTTTGTCCCCAGCTGCCTTTCCTCCTATTTATTCTCCCTGCTCCCTTTCTCCCCCCATATTTCCTCCGTTGCTCTACTTCTAGTTTTTTCTTCTGTGGTGGTCACTTTGCTTCCTCTATTTCACATTTTTCCTCCTTTCCCTCCTTCTTTCCTCTTCCATCTTTCTGATCTCCTCTTTCATCTTCTATTTTCTTCATCCCATTTCTTTATTCTTCCATGTTTCTTCTTTCCGATTTCCTTTTTTCACCTATAATTTTCCTCTTTCTTGCCATCCTGTTTTCTCTCTGTTCCCCATCTTCATTCATGTCACAATTCACTCCATACCCACCCCTGCCACAGTGTCTGCCCCTACAATACTAAAGCTTAAGTGCCATCACTTTAAGTGTCCATTTCAACCCTTATCCATGATCTGCTGCCATACACACTTTATGTCTGGCTAAGCAGCACCCAGGAGGGTGGGGCTCATTAGCTTGTGGGTTGGCTGGGGCCACTAAAGTTCCGAGCTGATTTTGGGTCCCTGTCCGCCCAATGGTGCAGGTGGCATATAGGTTTGCCACTACACCACACCTCAACGGAGGCACTATAATGTCCTGTGCTGCACAGCATTTGTGTAAGAAATGATATGACCCCAGCTAGTCAAATCCACATTGATGCGCAAGGGGCACTACCAAAATGATTCTAGTACATCATAAACTGAAGCTACATTTATTGAAGTAATCCAAAATAAATTCCACAATAAAGAAATCTGGACATACTGAACGATATTATACTGAATTATAATAGGCAATACAAATAAAGTTCTAGTGGCCTAAACTCACAAAACAACTTTTAGAATAGGACCCCTACTTGACCAAACAGAGGGGGGAAAGTGCAAATGCATACAACACCAATGTGTGGATCCAAATGGGGTTCCCCAGAGAAATATTGAGGTAGCTCCCACGTGTAGCATGGTTCCTATCCACTTCCTCAGGGCAGACCTGAGATTACTGCACTAGCACTTTACATGATTCCAAGTGCAATAGATTAAATATTTTTTTTTTGTAGTGGGTAGTTCTTGGTCACCATTAGAAGTTTATAACAAATTAATAACCAGCCCATTCTGCCCAGGGAATACTCCTGAGCATCTTTTGATACTGAGACTGTAGCATTGCTGGGACAAGTCATGAGCAGGGGTGGATATGGGCATCATGATGGTAACGAAGCTTTAATATTGTAGGGGCAGATAATGTGAGCCATAACTATGAGGCTATAGCAGTGGAGACATAGACTGGAGTGTCTTGGCTAGGATGGTACAGTGGGGACCAGGTATAGGGATGCTGGGCCGGAGACTAGGGAGGCAGGAACCAGAGTGTAAAAAGTCTCTCTAGGACCTTTCTGCCCCATTGATACTACTGTAACGGGTAATGATAATGTGGGGGTCACTATCCTGCTTGCAAGGAAATAGGATTTAAAGAAAACCTAAATTTTTGTCACAATGTTGGCGTTCTGCCTTAATATTTTCCTCTTTTGAAATGTAAAATAAACATTTGTGTTTGGAATGTGCCCCCTTACCTGTGATTTACTTATCACCATGCTATTTCCATATTTTCTTGAGTATGTCTGGGTCTTCGGAACTCCAGCTCCTGGACTTCAGGCGACCCAGACATACTCAAGGAAATATGGAAATAGTATGGCGATAAGTAAATCACAGGTAAAGGGGCAGCCCAAGCTGGGCGCCCAAGGCAGATTTGCCAGATATGCACAAGGGTTAAACTTAAAGACTTTTTTTATATAAGAATAAACTGAATTTGAAACCTTACCTCACTGAGGCATGATCAAGTCCATGAAACGAGCCCTAGGAACTCCATCAATATGGGATCCAGCCAGGTGCTCCCAAGAACAGCCCATGCCCTCAGGATCAAATGTTAGCAAAGGGGTGGGGAACTGGGCAAAAGGACAGAGAGAGACTTGGCATGGTAGGACTAAGGCCTAAGCAGGACCAATCAGGGTCAGGCCGGAACTCAGGGTCAGACTCGGGTCAGGCCAGGGTGCGGGCAGGAGCTCAGGGTCAGGCCCTGGTGCAGACTCAAGATAGGGCCCAGCTGCAGGTTCAAGGTGGGGCCCAGTTGAACACTTAAGGTGAGGCCACAGCAAGGCAGGTTCAAGCTGGAAAGAAAAAAGTTGTACAGCGCTTATAGAAATGTAAAATGGTGCTGCAGCCTGACCGGATGGCTAGTCCGTAATAATGCAAATGGAAAAAATGTTTTTGATAAGGACAGAAAAGCATCAAACAAACTGACTAGTTGTTCAAATGCCTGTCTGATTATCTTCAGGCGCGCTCTTTATGTAGGATGAAAGATATAAATTAATCCTATCCTTTTGCTTTAAAACAATGCTATTGTATCCATATTTTTATATTACTGCAAAGAAGATTTTGTTACAATTCAACTTTTACAGTCAAAGTATATTTTTACCCAAAAAGCCTTTGGCTTGTCTGAATAACAAATGAAAGTAAAGAAATGTGACTTACCGGCCAGGCCCGGCGGTTAATACCTGACCTGGGCCACTTTCAATAAAAGGATCTCCAAATAACTCGTTCAATATTCTCCTTTTTGTAGTATCCAAAAACAGCCTCTTTATTAATAAGATAGATAAAATTCCACATGGAATAGATCAAGGATCGCAGATGATTATATTCTGATTGCAGGCGGCCAGCTCTTTGAACACCAGACGGCTTCTCCTCAGCAGAATGTCTGTTTCCCGTATGTAGACATCAAGAGCAAAAGATTCTGCTCTGTATAAGGTCCCGCTATTATTAAGCTTCTTCTGTTACTAAAATAATGTCCTTTAAGGTTCCAAAAATAAGTTAGTGTCAGGACTCAGACGCCGGCAAATAAGTATGCTGAGCCTGTCACAGAGAGTGAGATCCGACGCGCGTTTCGAAGTATTTCTTTCTCAAGGTCCTCACTGCGCATGTGCGCAGCCCCATTCTTATATGTTGAGAACGCTGAGGTTCATGGGATTTGTAGTCTACTGCTGTAGTTTATAATTAGCGGCTTTGCAATGTCAGAAAAGCTAGACTACTACTTAGATCAGATCAGATCAGTTACAGCGCACCCAATCGGGTTGCTTCTTCACAACAATATAACGGCCAGATTATACCTGAAAATATTAAAAATAGGGCGGCAGTTTCTTAAAATTAATATTTACTTATCTAAAATATGTTAACGTCCCATCTTGACACAAAAATCTGTATAAATGTGGCATTGTCAAAACTTCATATTAATTTACCTTATATTGAGCATATTATTCTGAAATATTATCTGAAAAAAGGGGGGGAAGAGAAACTGATGTTATGATGTTAATGATCACCATAATTGATTGAAATCTAAATGCCTAGCTTTACCACGAATAATAATAAAGATACAGTTTTATCAAAATCATCAAATCAGTTTTATATCAAGCTTGTAATTTTATATATACAAGAATGTTAATCTTGCAATATTAGTAATCCCCGTATCTCATTGAAATTTATTGAGATTTATATGTAAACAAGAAACCCATGTGTTATTTTAGGTTATAGTTATAATTTAAATACTTTAAACATTTTATTATATATAAAAAGAAATAATTGTTACAATACAAACCATGTTTAAGAATGAACTTTAACAATATATATACATATGTATAGAAGATGTTTGTACAAAAAAAGTAAATGTAAAAGGGTTATATCTGACCAAGGATGCAGGTCATATAGATCCTGCATAGATGAATAATTATATATAAAAAAATGAATAGTTATATAAATAATATATAAGATATATATAATACATAAAATATATAAATTATGAATATGTATGAGAGATAATATTAAATATACAATAAATGGAAATAGAAATAAGAATAGAATAAACAAGACATTATTACAGAATATGTGCATAATCAAATATTTTGAATTAATTATTAATTATAAAAAATTAATTGTTAAAATTAATCAATTATTAAAAATTAAAAATTAAGAAATCAATCATCAGTTAAAAAGCAATTTAAATCTATTTCAATATTAAGACCTCCTGGGGTATGTGAATCTAATTGATAAATCCACTTTGTTTCCTTTTTAGCCAGTTCTCTTTGTAAGTCAGCCCCTCTCCAGTTTACTTCTACTTTCTCTAAAATCCAGAAAATTAACCCTTCTGGGTTGCCTGCATGTTTTTCGGCAAAATGTGCGGAGACACTGTGATGTCACTTTTTTCTTGATATTCCTAATATGCTCATTTAGTCTGATTTTAAATGGTCTTTTCGTGCGGCCGACATAAAGTAGTCCACAGGGGCATTGTAAACAATAAATAACGGGGATTACTAATATTGCAAGATTAACATTCTTGTATATATAAAATTACAAGCTTGATATAAAACTGATTTGATGATTTTGATAAAACTGTATCTTTATTATTATTCGTGGTAAAGCTAGGCATTTAGATTTCAATCAATTATGGTGATCATTAACATCATAACATCAGTTTCTCTTTCCCCCCTTTTTTCGGATATAAGAATAATAAGCTCAATATAAGGTAAATTAATATGAAGTTTTGACAACGCCACATTTATACTGATTTTTGTGTCAAGATGGGACATTAACATATTTTAGATAAGTAAATATTATTAATTTTAAGAAACTGCCGCCCCATTTTTTAATATTTTCAGTTATATTGTTGTGAAGAAGCACCCCGATTGGGTGCGCTGTAACTATCTGATCTAAGTAGTAGTCTAGCTTTTCTGACATTGCAAAGCCGCTAATTATAAACTACAGCAGTAGACTACAAATCCCATGAACCTCAGCGTTCTCAACATATAAGAATGGGGCTGCGCACATGTGCAGTGAGGACCTTGAGAAAGAAAAACTTCGAAACGCGCGTCGGACCTCACTCTCTGTGACAGGCTCAGCATATTTATTTGCCCGCGTCTGAGTCCTGACACTAACTTATTTTTGGAACCTTAAAGGACATTATTTTAGTAACAGAAGAAGCTTAATAATAGCGGGACTTTATACAGAGCAGAATCGTTTGCTCTTGATGTCTACATACGGTAAACAGACATTCTGCTAAGGAGAAGCCGTGCGGCGTTCAAAGAGCTGGCCGCCTGCAATCAGAATATAATCATCTGCGATCCTTGATCTATTCCATGTGGAATTTTATCTATCTTATTAATAAAGAGGCTGTTTTTGGATACTACAAAAAGGAGAATATTGAACGAGTTATTTGGAGATCCTGTTATTGAAAGTGGCCCAGGTCAGGTATTAAACGCCGGGCCTGGCCGGTAAGTCACATTTCTTTACTTTCATTTATGTTTGTTATTCAGACAAGCCAAAGGCTTTTTGGGTAAAAATATACTTTGACTGCAAAAGTTGAATTGTAACAAAATCTTCTTTGCAGTAATATAAAAATATGGATACAATAACATTGTTTTAAAGCAAAAGGATAGAATTAATTTATATCTTTCATCCTGACATTTTGTGAGTATCCTACATAAAGAGCGCGCCTGAAGATAATCAGACAGGCATTTGAACAACTAGTCAGTTTGTTTGATGCTTTTCTGTCTTATCAAAAACATTTTTCCAGGTTCAAGCTGGAGCCCAGGCAAAGCAGGTTCGAGCTGAGAGTGTCCTGGCACCCAAGGTGCAGGTAATGGGCAGCAAGCGCAGGCAGCAGAATACTAGAGGCAGGCTGGCATCAACTTTAGGATGCTCTGGCAGTAGGCTGACATCGACCTCGGGACGCTCTGGCGGCAGGCTGGCATCGACAGACATAGTAGACACACCGAAATCGTGGTCGTCATCCTCATCCTCCACAGGTAGGCCGAGGGTCGGCAGGAGGGGGTACGATAACTGTTGCCCTGGGTAACCCACCAAGCACATTACAATGGCTTCTTGACCGAGCCTGATTCGCCTCAGAATGGGAGGCTTGTCTGACAACATAGGATTTAAACACACCTGACTGACCAAAGTAATACAAGCTGGGGCAGGAGCCTTTACTGAGGGAACCAATTTAAAAGCTTTACCAACCAATACTTTTATAAGGGGTTGTGCCACATAAAATTTAGACATGAAACATGAATCAAACAGATTAATTCTAAGCATATTAGCTTAGAGTGACTACCAAACAAAGCATATACAGCACCTTCATTGGTTACTAGCAGAGAGAACAGATGTTAAATGAGCACAAGATCCTTCCTAGCCAGCAACACGGCTAACTAAAGGCACTACAGGTAAAGTAGAAATAAAAAACATGCTCAGACATTCATGTACTCGAAAAGGGATTCATTAAAAGCAGTGGGTAAGTATTATTTCAGGAATCTGTTCATGTGAAAATGGAGTTGCTGTTTCCACTTTGGTTACTAGATGGAAGTCTAAGACCACAAATGAAAAGAGAATTTAATTCAGACTCTCAGAATTTTAACTCAAAGTTGCCCTTTAGACAGCATAAAATGCATTTGGGGAACAGGAAACTGCTGAAATTGGTTGGGAGGTTTCTGGAGGGAAAACTACAAGCAACATTGTATAGAGCAGAGGTATTATAAGGTGAAGCCAGAGAGATAGACAGAGAGATCAGCCATAACCATGCTAAGGGGAACACTGGAGTAGCCTCCCTGTGTGTCATGCCTGCTGGTGCTACTACAGAGATGAGGCCTGGGTGCAGTTGGAAGTGACTGAGAAGACATGGTTGTAGTGCAAGCAGAGCCGTGCTGAGTTGCAGAGAGAGAGAGCTGAGGTCTATGCAGAGAGCTGAGGTCCATGAAGGAAGAAACCCAGTGGGGTACTGTCATTGATGTGACAGAGAAGGTGCCCCTTAGGTGTAGAGAGGATCCAAAGGGACCAAAAGGCCACGGTGGAGGAGCCGTTGTGCCTCCAGTTAGGTGTGGCTGCCCCATCAGAGAACTCTGCCTTGTAGTGACTGTTGTGTGAGGGAGAAGGACCCATGCTGGGGGACGGTAGTGCATGGGCCCCCGATGAGTTTCCTTGTGTGTTTGAGTTTTTGCTGTGATACCATCTTGTCAGCTCCCCATACTGCGGTCCCATTTATCCTTACCCTCAGCTACCATACCTGTGTGCTATGGCATTGCCTGAGATATGTTGGCACCATGTCATACTTGGGAATACAATTGAGACTGTAACTCTGGCCAGGAGGAGCATCAAGATTGTCAGAGTAGCCCGAACTCTAGGAGCTGAGCTTGGCGCCCAAGACAGATTTGGGACCAGAGTTATGCACAGAGCCAGGGGGTAAACTTAAAAAGACATGTATAAACTAGATAACAAACAATACTAAAGCAGACCAAACCCCTCTAAGACTACTCAATCTATTTTGCCACCACCCAGGTACATTATCATTTGGTTGTTTTCTGCCCTCAGCGCTGCTTGGCTATTGGTTTCTGGCAGGATACCATTGTTCTAAAACTAGTTGTTTAAGGCCCCATCCTCGCAATATCATGCTGGGAGCAATTAGAGCATATTGAAAATAGTGCTAGAAGAAATATATGAGGCAAAAGAAGATTGTAATTCCCTAATTTTCCCCCCAATTTTTCCTTTCAAGTCAAAATTATTTGCAAGTATTTTTATCCAAGTTGTTACCAGGACACTAAGGGGAAATCATAGTTGTTTTTTCTATTATAAATGTAACCTTTATGTAAATGTAACCTTTAGGGCATAGTTGGTCCGCTTTAAATCAAGCACGAGTCAGAGTCTTTAGAAAGCAGGTTGGAGAGTAAAGGAGCCCAGCAGGCTCAGGTCAGAAAACATCAGATCACAGTCTTGGCAGAGCATGAACACAGTAGCAGGCTTACAAACAGAGGTCTGATGAAGAAACAAAATTTTGCTGCCCGGAGTAGTGGGTCCCACCCCTTTTTATATTGCTGCACAGGAGTAGTTAATGAGGCCTGGCAACTCCATTAATCCTTTAAGAGGCAATCACGTAAATTTCACATGGCTGCCTCTCCAACATTTAAGTTCACGTGCCTGGCATTTACACCTGCTAGCGGCCAAAAAGAACAAAAAAAAAAAAAAAAACTCACCTGACCTCTCGATTGCCCCAGCTGGGTCTTCTCTTCTCCCGGGGGGCATCTTATCCCCCCTCTCTGAGCTCTTGCAGACACTTAAAAGCCAGAGTCAATCGGCAGCCCAACCCACTATCTGGGTATTCACAACTTTAGTGCCTCCTACTCAGGTGAATTCCTTTCATGTTGTAAGCTCCCTTCTTTCTGGTGGGCCAGTTTTTCTCTGCTGCAGAATTTGAATTCAGAAAGTCAGTGTCAGGCCGGAAAGTTCTCCAATATGAACTCTCCGCCAGGGAGCAGAAAGTTTGGCCAGAGCAAAGACACAACAAACCAAAATGTAATTAAAGGTTTTAATAAAGGAAAAGGAAAACAAAAAGATCTTTTATTCAGATACAAAAATAAGGCTAACTAACAAAATACCTAATAACAAAACAGAAACCCTAAGGTGCTAGCGCACTCACCCAAGGGCCTTATGACAGATGCCGGCAGTCTGCAGACTCCGGTAGGTACAGGTACTTTGGTTCAGATCACCAGACACAAAACACACAAGCAAACAAACAAAATCCTGCTGCACCAGGTGGAAGGCAGATCCTACTTAAATAGCTCCATACACCAGGTGCAGCGGATGATGGGGAGAGAGCAACCAGATCTCTGCTGACACCAGCTGGTGGCTACCGGTACCGCAGATGGGGTAATTGACCCCAGCCACCAGCTGGGCATCAGCCGAACCCAGGGTTCTAACAGTCAGAAACTGTTTTCCTGGAGATCTTGTTACAGGTAACAGAAAAGATACTCATATAACCAGAAAGGAAGTTTCTGTTGTCAGTCACCTTTTGTCCCCAGCTCAGTGCTACAAAACAGTTTTGTGTTTTTTTTTTAACTTAAGTCTTTGCCCAATATTCATAAAAACACTAACAGGAAGCAGTATGATGCTGAATGACAGCAATATGCTAATTAATTCAGGTCCAAGGTAAACTGTCAAATAATGGCAGTTATTATAACTGATAAGGTTCGACCACCTCAATGCTGAGTTGTGTTTAACTGAATCATCGGAAAGTATCAGGAAGCAATATGGACTATTCGACCAGCAGACTGCTTTTGATTTGTGTTTTTATGAATATTGGGCAAAGGCTTTCGTAAAAAAAGAGAAACAGGCTGTTTTGGATTACTGGGCTGGGGATAGAAGGTGATCGGGGGTGCCCAGCTGTGTGAAACCCCCCAGGATGCTGCAGCCAACTCACCTTTGCCGGCAGCATCCTCCACCTCCCTGTAACAGGGAGCGTGCCCGTGCCAGCAATTCAATTCACAAATGGCTGGTGCTGCTCTTAGACGCGCTGTGGGACCGGGAAGAGGTGAGTTGGCTACAGCGAACTGGGGGGGGTTCACACTGCGGGGTGCCCCAGGGGAAGGACCAAAACCCAGGATAGTCAAAATCCTGGGTTTTGGTCCATTTTAATGGATCATTCACTCTCCACATGCTTTTGCATTCTAAGCAATATAGATCTATTTTAACTACGTGTTTTTGACTGTTGGACATGGTTGAATGAACAGTCCACCTTCCTTTTCCTATCTCTGTCTCGCAACAACCAACAACCTGTCTCGCAACAACCAATGGATAACCCAACTCCCATTACATATTGGGGTGCTTTGCTTGTGTACAGCCTATTAAGTGCTGGGGAACAACATGCTCTGCAGTCTCTGAGCTCCACCATGCGTATAGCCCGGTGCTCTGAGCAGCGTCAGTGGAGTCAGGAACTGTATCTAGGGCCCGGACCAGAAAATGCTGGTGATGATAGCAACATGCAAACCCACCCAATTCAGAGGGCCCCTTTTTGGATTCACTGGGCCATCCGGGAACTTACCTGCTCCCTTGTGGGCATGTTCTACTCAAACTCTAGAGTTTGATTTTTGGACTTGAAAGACTCCTGTGGACTTGATCAAGACCCTCTTGGTGTTCCTTCCCCAATATGCAAAAATAACTCCTTTAGTTCTGGGTAACAGATTTAAAGATGGGCAGTTGATTGATTGATTTATTGATTGGAGGTCTATTATCCAAACTCAATCGTCCGTCCCAGTGCTATACAGTTTCATTACCTATATCGTACATCATTACCTCGCAATAGTCCCTCTTTTGAGTTCATGTCCCTTGTTGTTTGGATTTGTCTCTATTGGGGTTTAACATGCAAATCTGCATCAATAAATGATTAGTTCGCCTATTCAAAGTTTTTTGTATATAATGTTAAAGCAGAACAACCACTCCTTTGGGGTGCGGGAGGCCCTCCCGCTCCTCTCATCCATCCATTTCTCCCTCCCATTCGTCTATCTCTCCTTCCCCCTCTCCTTCCAGCTTATGTATGTGGTGAGGGGCCGTGGCTTAATTTAAAAAGTTGTCCCTCTTTCCCATCCTGAATAGTTGAAAGGTATGTCATTTGGCTAGACAATGGTCACCATTTTGGAGAACCATCACGTGGTAACATGTTTTTTTTTTTTTTGTGCTGCAATGACAAGTGTAGGTGGAAAACTATTATTCATGTGTTTAAAGTGGACCAAAACTCAGGATTTTGACTATCCTGGGTTTTAGTCCTTGCCCCCGGGGCACCCTGATCGGGAGTGCCCCGTTGTGTGAACCCCCCTGGTGAACAAACTCACGTCTTCCTGGTCCTAAGCTGTATGCACAGCCACTTGTCCAATCAGCGCGCTCCTTCATCCAGGAGTTGTCCAATACAAGCCGGATCCGCGCGTGCAGCCGGGCGCATCCCCTGCTACCGTTTAACAGGGAGTGTGCCCGTGCCAGCCGTTCACAAATGCCTGGAGTGGGCACGCTCCCTGCTAGAGGGATAGCGGGGATGTCGCCGCTGCTCGCACATGCACTGCTGGACCAGGAAAGAAGGTGAGTTTATGGACGACCTGGGGGGTTTCACACAGCAAGGCATGTCTATTCTGTCTATGTCTATTCTCAGGGGAAGAAAACAATCGGCATGGGAATCTTATAGATTCCTGGGCCAATCTCTGTGGGTTTTGGTCCACTTTAAATGATTTGTATTTAAAAAATAATTACATGTCTGATTTACAATAAAGCAGAGAAAAAGATCTTACAAGGATATGTACATTTTTTTTATGTTTTTCCTTAACACACCACTCTGTTTAATACTGCACACTGCAGTGAAAGCACCTGTGCATTTATGTGTTGACTTCAAAGTATAATAATCTGATCATCCATGAATATTTTACAGTTAAAATAAACACTTTCCTGTAAAAAAAAAAAAAAAATTACAATATTTTCCTGCAGCCTATAATCCTGTGCGCAATATCTCCCCCTACTGGGCGCTAACTGTATGCCATCATTTTAAACAATTCAGAAAAAGCAAAATCATCCAAAATCTTGATTGGAGACTTACATTAAACAAACATATAGAAAATAAAATATATACACAATGTATATATGTATATTAGAGATGATGTGGAATGAAGCTACTCATCCATTTCCTGGATGAACATTATTCCTAGAAACTTTATTGCTGCTGTCCCACTGGTGAGCGAGCCGCTGGGGAGATGGTCTCACTTCTTTTTATATTCCTAATAAGGTCATTTAGAAAAGTACTGTATTTTTCACCCCATAAGACACACATTTTCCCCCAACATGGAGGGAAATGCTTTGTGCATCTTAAGGGGATGAATAGTTGCTGCCTCTGCCCGGCACACATGTTCTGGGCCGTGGGTGGGCATAGCATGTATAGGGCCAGGATTGTTGGCACGGATCACAGACCACACCCACCCACCGACGGTATGGAACCAGCACCAGATGCCAGAAAGATGCGTGTGTCTATGTCAGCCGAAGATGGGCTGCTGCAGGAGCCTGGGAATGGCATGGGTGCACAGGGCATGTACATTCTTTTGGGGGGGGGCATCCCCTGCCTGTAATGCCCACTGCCTGTAATTGGGATGCCACAAGCAGTCTGTAATTGAGATGCCTCATGCAGCCTGTAACTGGGATGCCTCATGTTGCCTGTAATTGGGATGCCCCATGCTGCCTTTAATTGGGATGCATGTAATTGGCATGCCTTACACTGTCTGTAATTTGGATGCCTTACACTGCCTGTAATTTGGATGCCTTACAGTGCCTATATTTGGGGTGCCGCACACTGCCTTTAATTTGGATGCCTTACACTGCCTGTAATTGGGATGCTGCCAGCTGCCTATAATTGGGATGCCGCACGCTGCTTGTAAGTGGGATGCTACACACTGCCTGTAATTGCGGTTCATTCCAGGAAACAGCAGGACAGCTGCAAGCGCGTAGAACTATTTTTGCTGTGGTAGGATCATTTTTTTATACCTCAACCCAACATGATATTATGGTGCTACTAAAAGGGACATCCACCTTAATAGGGGCTGCGCTTAGCACATTTATTTGTGGATAGGTTGCCGTAGAGTCAGTATTGAGTATTAGTATTAAAATGATTGATTATTGGGATGCCGTACACTGCCTGTAATTGGCATGCCTCACACTGCCTGTATTTGGGATGCCTCACACTGCCTGTATTTGGGATGCCCGCACACTGCCTGTATTTAGGATACCTCACACTGCCTGTATTTGGGATGCCCACACACTGCCTGTATTTGGGATGCCTGCACACTGCCTGTATTTAGGATACCTCACACTGCCTGTATTTGGGATGCCTCACACTGCCTGTATTTGGGATGCCTTACACTGCCTGTATTTGGGAAGCCTCACACTGCCTGTATTTGGGATGCCTCACACTGCCTGTATTTGGGATGCCGCACACTGCCTGTATTTAGGATACCACACACTGCCTGTATTTGGGATGCCTGCACATTGCCTGCATTTAGGATACCTCACACTGCCTGTATTTGGGATGCCTGCACACTGCCTGTATTTGGGATGCCTGCACACTGCCTGTATTTGGGATGCCTCACACTGCCTGTATTTGGGATGCCTCACACTGCCTGTATTTGGAATGCCTTACACTGCCTGTAGTTAGGATGCCTTACGCTGCCTGTATTTGGAATGCCTTACACGGCCTGTAATTAGGATGCCTTACACTGCCTGAATTTGGGATGCCTCACCCTGGCTGCATTTTGGATGCCTCACACTGCCTGTATCGGGATGCCTCACACTTCCTGTATTTGGGATGCCTCTTACTGCCTGTAATTGTGATGCCTTACACTGCCTGTAATGTGAGATGCCCCTCCGTGCAATGTAGGATACCGCTCACTGTAATGTTGGGTCTGTTATAGAGTGATGTGGAAGATTCTGCATACTGTCTGTAATGGGGTGATTGGGAGAGGGGTATTTTCCCCATTTGGTTCAGAATATTTTTTTTTCTTATTTTCCTCCTCCAAATCTTGGGTACTTCTTATGGGCATGTGCATCTTATGGGGTATTATAAAGGATCCTTACTAGACCAAGATTTTACTTTAATATAAACCTATGTTTTCTAAAAACCCAAATCAGCGAACAGTACCTTTGTGATGTCACCTGGCTTAATTTGGGCCTTTTTTCATTTAATAGGCTGCCCACTCCTTCCTTAATCCTGTGCACTGCTTGGTTCCACTACCTGCAACAAATAACTGGTTCTAAATAGTCTCAAATAGTCTCGTCTCTCTCCTCAGGGGCAGAAAAGAGAGTGGGCCCTCCAAAAAAAGACTTAACCCCCAGAAGTAAATTACCTGCAGTGTGGTCTGATTTGAGTTTTAGGTAGTGTTGCCGCACTGTGGGGCCCAGTTTAGTCTGTTTCTTCCTGGGATGTTTGTTCCCTTGACTAGTAACAATAGCAATAGACTACAGAAAAATTCTAGATAAGCTTAGCATCCTGGGGACATCCTTTTGGCACAAAACAGTTTACACTTTTAAAAATGCCATTGACAGTGGAATTTCACTTTAACACTCTCAGAATGACTGCTCAGGACACAGCAATCTCATTATTATGCTATTCCAGCTTTTTACTGTCATTCTAAGAGTGGTGGCCCCAATCCATATCCCAGGTGGATTCCACTACCACTCATATGGCCTTGACATAGTATCTCTTTCACTTATTTCCTCTACCCAACTAGTGATCCTATACCCAGATAGGAATTGTATGTGGTCACCTACTATTCCAAGCCCCATGCTCCCAAATAGCATGTGTTCCTTTTTTTAACAGAGTCTTTCACCAATATGCATAAAAAACATGGTGCACTCTGCTGTTTGAATGGCAGCCGGTTGGCTTCCTCTCTGTGAAGCAGTGCCCCCTGGTGCTCTCCAGAGATAATTCAGTTACAAGCTAAACTACCACATGGTTTATTGAGGCAGATGTGGCAGTTTAGCTTGTAGTGCTTTAAGATCTATTGGAGTTAGTATAACTGATAAAGCTGAATACTCTGAATATTGTATAAAGGCTTTAGTAAAAAAAAAAAAAATGGCTATTTTGGGGCACTCATTATAGAATGTGATGACATAAACAACCTTCCTGGCTATAGGATCAGTTTAAGATAGATGCTCTTGGCACTACCTCCTTCATAGGGCATTTCATTAACTTGTGGCCTAGACCTTCTGGACTCCTCCTTTACTACTATCCAAATAAGGTTCCTTGCTTACTCAATTTACCAGTGTCAGACTGGTTCACCGGAGGACCAGAAGTTCCTTTTGTGGACTCAGGCAACCATCAGGACTGCACAGAACAACACAATATGAAAATTGAATTGTTAATTTTATGTACTTGTTTTTTTAATCTTTTCAAATGTATGTATTTCTAGAGTCCGTACTAGATGAGTCCCCTATAGCCCAGTGTAATAGCCACTTAATCTATAAGAGACTTTCGGCCAGTTGGAATGGTGCCACCCCTAGTGGTTTCATCCTTGTATGGCCTAGCAAGAAACACAGCCCTGTACATATTTGTGTATGTATACTTTAAGATCTCTATAATGTTTTCAAATACCTAATGCATATTTTCCAATCTAATATAAATACAGACATGGTTTTCCTTTTAGCCCAATATTAATAACATGCTTGCCTATTATCAGCTTTTGGGCACAGTCACAGTGACTATGGGAGTCTATATGTAGCCACTAGCCACCTAGTGGTTGTAATATTCATTGCAGTTACAGGTTGTGCTAGTATTTTGATAAATAAATATTAACGTATATTGATATATAATTGGGGGATAATTTATCTTTAGCTAAATTGTAATTGTAAATTGTAAGGTTTGAATTAAACATTCCCTTTAAAAAAACTCTCCCTCGCAGCTCGTTTTCAAGTTCAGGCTGTAGGAACCCATCCCCATCCACTATTGCAGCCAGTAAGCACTATCCTTTAGCACCCATGTGTCAAACTCCAGACCCAGGGGCTGGATGCGGCCCTCCAAGCCTTTTTACGTGGCCCTCTGGCAAGTACCAGAAAGGGGTGGCTGGGTATTTCCCTTCTGCAGCTGTCCTTGGCAAAATAATTCTGCTGCTGTCCTTGGCAAAATAATTCTGCGGTGGTCCTGAGCAAAATAATTCCGCGGCGGTCCTGGGTAAAATAATTCTGCACTTGCCTTGGTCAAAATCGTTCTGCACCTGTCCTGGGCAAAATAATTCTGCACCTGTCTTGGGCAAAACAATTCTGCACCTGTCTTGGGGAAAACAATTCTGCACCTGTCTTGGGGAAAGCAGTTCTGCACCTGTCTTGGGCAAAACAATTCTGCACCTGTCTTGGGCAAAACAATTCTGCGCCTGTCTTGGGCAAAACAATTCTGCGCCTGTCTTGGGCAAAACAATTCTGCGCCTGTCTTGGGCAAAACAATTCTGCGCCTGTCTTGGGCAAAACAATTCTGCGCCTGTCTTGGGCAAAACAATTCTGCGCCTGTCTTGGGCAAAACAATTCTGCGTCTGTCTTGGGCAAAACAATTCTGCGCCTGTCTTGGGCAAAACCGCTCTGCGCCTGTCTTGGGCAAAACCGCTCTGCGCCTGTCTTGGGCAAAACCGTTCTGCGCCTGTCTTGGGCAAAACCGGTCTGCGCCTGTCTTGGGCAAAACCGGTCTGCGCCTGTCTTGGGCAAAACCGTTCTGCGCCTGTCTTGGGCAAAACCGTTCTGCGCCTGTCTTGGGCAAAACCGTTCTGCGCCTGTCTTGGGCAAAACAATTCTGCGCCTGTCTTGGGCAAAACCGTTCTGCGCCTGTCTTGGGCAAAATAATTCTGCGTCTGTCTTGGACAAAATAATTCTGCGCCTGTCCTGGGCAAAATAATTCTGTCTACATCTGTCCTGGGCAAAATCCTTTTGTGACTGTAACCATACATTCAAATAGTCATGGTTGCATTTTGTTTTTTGTCTGTTATTAACCGGCCCTTTAAAGGCAACCAGAATGCTTTGTGAAAATGAGTTTGAGACCCCTGCTTTAGAAGTATCCAACTAAGGCGAGATTCCTTGCTTAAAGTGGACTAAAACCCAGGATTCTGACTCTCCTGTGTTTGACCTTGCTGTGTGAAATACCCCAGGTCGCCCGAACAAACTCACCTCTTCCCGGTTCTATGACGCATGCACGGCCGTTCATCTAATCAGAACAGCCTGCTAGAGGGATAGCGGGGATGCCATCATTGATCATGCATGCACCGTTGGACTGGGAAAGAAAGTGAGTTTATGGGTCACCTGGGACTTTCACACAGCAGGGCATCCCGATTCTGGAGGCCTGAGGGGGAGGGAATCTTATAGATTCCTGGGCCAATCTCTGTGGGCTTTGGTCCACTTTAACCAGTTATCAGTGTTGTCATGGTGGGTTAGTGCCATGGCTTGTGTTCAATACTAGTTATCCCCGAACTGTTTTCAAACCATGACTTAAATGTTTAACCTGTAAATACACCACTGTGTGCTTAGGAGTCCAGTATTTGGAATGAAATATTTTGAATTGTTTGATAATCTGCTTTGGGATGGATCTGACTTTTTTCTGTTCAGTTCCGAAATGTGAAGTAGAGATTTTAGATGTTGAAAGTTTCTGTAGCTGTAAGTCAATAATGTCTAAATAATTCAGAGGTGGAAAGTTTATTTTCCTGCTCGGAACACTGATAATAGCGATGATCCATTGCAGAAGATCAGAGCGATCTTTGTACACAGTTTAGAAGATGGACCAACACTGCCGCAGTGCAGCACCTTCTGCTGATTAGGATGCCCTTGAAAACGAATAAAAGAAATCTTTCCCACAAGCGTGGAAATCCCTTCAACTTTTGGGAAGTTTCTGATCAGTCCTGCTTTGTGCTGATACTGGAAAATGATTCCCAGCTAACCTGATGCTGTTCCTTTGGTATCAGGGAGTACATAGGGTTCACAGGCCCATTGCAAAAGTCATATTGCCTACCCACTGTACTGTACCCACTGGTGTCCTGCTGGCATCACAATTAGTAAGTCAGATCTGGGGTCTGATCAGAAACCACAAAAGTGTATTTTCCTTTTAGCAAAAAACACTATACTTGCATTTATTCCCCTCCTGACTGCTGTGGTTTCTGGTTGAAAAGAACTTAAAGATGAACTGGTATCCCTCAATGTGGAGTTAGGGGAAGGGGGCCTTTCATTTGCTATTGGGAAGCTATTATCACATTAGCGACAGCTCTTATCTGCATTTATAATGTGTCTTTCTGTGGGTAGATAGGTCCCAATCTATTGGGGGGGGGGGGGGGGATGAGCTCTCCCTGTATATTTATATATATCTACTTTCCCCTATTTTTGGGTTACTTGTTTTAAAAAGAGGGGAAGTTGCCTTCCACAGGCAAAACATAGCTCCCAGTCTTTCGGTTCTTCATGGAGCTGCTGTCGGTGACCAGGCATGGTTTTTCTGTTTATAAGAATGTTGCTGCCAATTAAGCAATGTGCAGACTGTTTATTCCTAATCAGCAAATAAGGCCCATCTGTCTATCTAACAATTAGTCTATTAGTATTATCGATGAAAATAGTGACCCTCTGTCGAAGTCATTCAGACATGAAGTCTCCCTACAATAGATGTGTGAAATCGAAGGGTTTTCTGAATGGCTGGTGCAGGTATGTGGGAGAGTGGCCAGAGGCTCACATTCCATTTTTTACCAGCCACTCTGACATCGAAGTGGCTTAGTAAAGATAAATGTAGTGCTAGCCAATGTCATGATCCACTTACCTTCCCAGGCCAGCGGTGTTTTTGCTCGGCCGGCGTGTCCAAGTCCCGGTCGCCCGGCCAGCACCGCTGAACGTGGCGTCAAAAGTGTCTCCCTGTCCTTAGCCGCATCCCTGGCTCGTCTTATGTCCTATGGCGGTGCTGCAGACAGCGCACCCACCGGAGGTTAGGTTAAAGGGTCAATGAGGCCTAGTTATACTGATGGATGAAAACACCCTAATTGTGAATTGGGCAATCAGCCCATAGTTTGTAGCTGGGCCAATGAGCCCTAGAGTGTGTCCCCCCCCCGCCCCTCGGCGAATCCGTCCACTTCCCTTCTTTAAAGGTGTTGCCAGCTCACTCTCTCACTGCCCGTGATAGCCTGCTGCTGGGTGCTGTTGTTCCTGTGATTGTTGATTGCCTGACCATTCCGTGACCACTGCATGAACCAACCTTTGCATGGATTCCGACTATGTTCTCCTCTCTTCCATTGTACTCCGAACCCTTTGATTATTCCTTGTATGACCCTGGCTTGCCAAATATCCACTCTTACCTCATCCACCTTCACCCATGTAATTTCACAATCTTTGAGCTGCCTGGGGGCAACAGTGTCCAGTGAGACGTTTAAAGCTTCCCGGCGAACGAGGGCTTGACTATAGGTGAAGCTAGCTGTGGAGATTGGGGGTTATGAACTCACTAAGAAGGTGGGTATCCTCGGGGTTGGACAGCCCTCAATCGTCTGGTTGCTTGCACTGTGGGATCACTGGACAGGTACATTTTTACAGTGATCCCTGTGGTTTCACACAGCTGGGCATCTCAAATCATGAAAACCTGATCTTTAAGGATTGCAACCTCTACAGATTTAGCATTCTTCAGTGATCTCTCAATCACAACAGTGTGATGTAACTATCACTCACACATTGTGAAAGCTAGGAGTCAGCTGTAAGCAAATGTGTGATGACTACGCAATATAATTTAGCAGGGAACTGCCCTTGTTACATTATAAGCAGCCACTCCTCTAGTTGTTAAAATGTCACACAGAAGGAAGCAGGCCAGGTTTTCACAACGTAACTCTGTTCTGCTTGTTACAGAGCAGAGAGTGTCAGAAGTTAAACCGGACCTTCACCCTGATAAGAGCCTTATATGTTCCCCCCCACCCTGTACATACATTAAACATCAGCCTACCTGCATCTACTGCATTATCTAAGCCTTTAAACATCTAGAATGGTGGCCCCTGAGTCTGACTGCCTGCAGACAGGAAGTGTCTTCTGACTGTGCCGCTCTGCATTCTGGGATTGCTGACCTTTTCCTGACCCCAGCTCTGCTCTGTACAAATCACAGCTATAACCCGCCCCCTGAACTTTTGCCCCCTCTCCTCCTTATGTAATGCTTCTGGGGCAAGATGGCAGCGCCTGTATCCTAAAGTGCTGAACAGAGTTGCAGCCCAGCGGGGGAAAAAATAAATAAGTGAATAAAAACATAAAATCTATTAGTTTTTAGATGATGGTAAATTGCTTTTAAGGGTTTGGGCTTTTCATTAAATGATGCTGAAGGTGCGGTTTAAAGCTTTGAAACTCCCAAAAAGTTTTATTTTTACAAGCACTGCTGCCTTGGTAAAAGTCCACTTTGGTGGACTATTTAAACAGATCCCAGACGAGGGCCACTGTTGCAGGCTAATGCTCTTGCAGCTCCTGGGCTCTCTACTGCACTCCATGCTGGTAAGGCAAGAATAAAGGGCACCAGGTTTTAATGCTCCAATTGCACCAAGTTTGAATGCTGGAAATAGGGGAAATAGTGCAAGAAGGCAGTTGAGCAAGTGAGCCTTAGGGGATTATCAGCATGCTATTCCCAAGTTTCTTTGAAGCTCAGGTTTGTGGAGCATCATTTCTGCCTTAGCCAATCAGATTATTAGCAAGCCAGAGTCAGAAAGGTATGCCAAACACACCGTTTGGTGTACACCGGTAAAGGAAACACATTGTTGCTAGAGAAAATGGTTTTCTTTTATAACAAAGTGTTGCAAACAAATGGAAAAGAAACAATAGATAAGCTTGGCACCTCAACAACATTATTTTGGAACACAATAATGGAAACTTAAAATTGCAATCAAATGGAATTACACTTTGTCGATATGCAAAAATGGACCCATAAAAACAAGACAAGGTGAACCAGAAGAAGAAGAAAGCTTAAGCTCTTTTCAGGACAGATGCAAAAAGAAGATAATGATCCCTACCCCCACAAAAAAGAACATTTTTCAGATAGAGATGGGCTGGTTGTAGCTGATCTAGCTCTGGATTTGGTAGCCAAATCTTGGTTTTCTAGCAGTTGAAGCTATAGGATAAACCAAACTGTAAAGACACTGGTGATCTATTAAGTGACTTATGCTCAAAGGTCCATGTACAATAAATAAATCCTCCACTGGCACTCTGCTGCCTTGTGAAGGATGTCATTTGTGCACAAGCAGGATTTATTTAAAGTTCCAGACACACAGTAACCTACTTCCACCTTATATTCCTTGGGGACAGTGCAATATGAGCCATCATTCATAGCTGCTTGCTGCCTTATTATTATTATTTACACTGCACTAGATAGTGACCCCTTTAAATACTCATCTCTACTGACCAATGAAATGTGGTGATTATTTTAATATGATAATGACTCAGACTAAGCTTGAACCTTTTGTTACAAGATCCTTACAAAAAAAACCTTTAGCTCACCCATGGTCCAGCGCTGCTCCCCTATTTCTGTGGAGCTGCCGCACTATAGAACTAGAAGCGGTATCCTCCGGCTGCTGCCACACAGAAATACACAGAAGTGGCATCCCCTGGCTCTTCACTTGAATGGGCGGAGGGGGGGGGGGATGAACCTGTTTTTGCCAGGAATTCTGTTTTTTTTGGAACAAAACCCAGGCTGGCCTGCCTTGGAAGCTAAAAGATTCCAGAGCCAACCGATGTCCTTCCTCCGGGTGATTTTGGGGTTTTCACACAGGGGGCATCCCAATTAGGGATGACCCGCTGTGTCAAAAACTCCCAGATCCCAGGTTTCAGGTCACCTTTCACTGTTCTAATGGCAAATGCGCAGACTCTTGTCCAATCAAAGTCGTTTGCTGTGCCTATGAAATTCAGCAAAGGTTCTGCTTGTTTACAGTGGGAGCAAGAGGGGCTGTATCTCCTGCATCATCAGGCTGTGTGCGCACATTCACATGGGGCAGGAGCGTGTCCACCGCTGGGGATGCAGCTCCTTGCACTCCCCATTGCAAAACACCAGAGCCATTTGCCAAATGATATAGTCATAGCCAACGGCTCAGATTGGAAGAAAGCCGCACATGCGCCACTGGACCGGAAAGGGGTGAGCTTCTTTCAGGATGCCCCCCAGGCAGGGAATAAACCCCAATCAAAATCCTGGGTTTTGCTCTACTTTAATGCATATATCTACTGTATAATGTGAAGCAAGAAACACCTTATTTTCTGATCTGCTCCTCCCCCAAATATAAAGAGTGGCTGGGAAGCCTGTTCCTCCTATAGAAAGTTCATCAAATTCTGAGGTAATAAAACTCATAGAAATTCTGACAAGTTTATGAATAATTTGTTGATGTAACCTTAACCTTGATATTTGTGATCTTACTGTGCATAACAATATATCCATTTTATTTCTCTTCTCCGTGCCAGGGCCATTTCTCACTGCAGTGTACACATCTTTTATAAGCACTATGATCATGTTTATCTGTTTCTGAGTGCACTACTGTTAAACATCATCTCATCTCGGATCACCTTTTATCCGTATTGAGCAATGGAAGACGCTCCTAAAGATTGATAAGTTTGCCAGATTTTTTTTCTTTACAGATTTTATATGGCCTTTGTATGTATGAGAACACATAGGAATTTTTCCTCTGCATTTACCCCATCTGTATAGTGAGTGTGCAACATGGTGGAGCAGTGGGCTAGGCCCCCAGGGAGCAGTTTGGATGGTTAGGTGCCTTGCTCAAGAGTACTTTTGTCATGTCCTGGCTGGAAGTCAAACCTGCCAACCTTCTGGACACAATGCCTCTTCCTTAACAACTAGGCCACTACTGGCCCTTTATGCTTTTTAATTATGACGGACACACTTCACTGCAAACTTTTATCTTAAAGCAGATGAAAACCCCCATGCAGTTGGCCTGGAATCTAAAAAAAAACAGGCCTAGCCATGAGCCTCCCCCCGGGGCATCCTACACTAGATGCCCTGCTGTGTGAAACCCCCCTGGCTTCTCTGCGGCCATACGCACCCAGGGTGCCAGGGATGCAGCCAGCCGGCTTCACCTCGTCACAGAGGCACTTTTTAGAAGACCAATGGAGTCTCTAAAAATGGGGCAGGCATGGCAGCATCCAGATGCTGAGAAAGGGGGGGGCCCTGAAATGGGTTTCCATTCACTTTAAAGTGGACCAAAACCCAGGATTTAGACTGTCCTGGGTTTTGGTTCTTGCCACCCCGATCGGGAGTGCCCAGCTGTGTGAAACCCACCAGGTTGCCTGAAAGAACTCACCTCTTCCTGGTCCTACGGCACATTGCGCAGCCGCTGGTCCAATCAGCTTCGTCCAGGAGGATCCGAGCAGGCTGGCGGCCACATCCCCTTGTAACCTTTAACAGGAAGCACGCCCGTGCTGGCCATTCACGAATTCCTGATGCGGGCACACACCTTGCTAAAGGGATAGCGGGGATGCATCTGCTGCTCGTGCATGTGCTGTTGGACCGAGAACGAAGGTGAGTTTTTGGGCGACCTTAGGGGTTTCACACAGCGGGGCATCCTGAATCGGGTCTCATAGACTCCAGGGTGTGTTTTGGTCCTTTAAAGGTATGTATAGCCTGTAGGATAACTTTTGAAACGCATCCCTTCTGCAGGACCTGCAGGATGCCCCATAGGAGGGCTTACACCCAGCCCAGGAGTCTTTTAGATTCTAAGTACGAGCTCTGGTGGTATTTGGGCCGCTCTAAAAATATATATATGTATCCAGAAGGTACTAATGATGAATTACATAATATGGCTGATTCAGCACCAGGCAGGAAAAATTTCGCACAATTGAGCAGAATTTTCATAGCAATAGAAATCATAGAAAAATTGGTTCAAAAAGTGTAAACTTGTGTGATTCAGGAAATGTTTTAACTGGAACTTCTGTGCGAGATCGAGTTCTTTCTTGTGGCTTAGAGCTGGCAAGAAAAGCCGGGTGGCTTGCTACATTACCTGCACCTGCCACGGAACCCTTGGAAGAGTAACAGATCCATAATGAAGGACATAGGGGCTGGCATAGTGACAAGGTTAGGAGCCAGCCAGACCTCTAAACCCCCTATGCCGCGAGCCCGGACTGGTTGGATCCTGGAGAGGGGGACATATTACATATATATATATATATATATATATATATATATATATATATATATATAACAAAAGTTATAGGGGATTTTTTATATATTTTGATTATTGCATTATCCAATGTAACACTGGATTGTTAGTGTGATGGTAGGAATTAGGATAGTTGTTATTTTTGAGCCACAGCCCTATATTACATGGGTTATTGTTTAGAGGAATGAATCCAGGGCAGAAGTGAGGTTTTTTAATGTGTCTTTAATGTATTGTCATTGTTGATGTTGTTTTTAACATTTATGTAGGTCTAATAATAAAAAATCTTTTGTGAATTGATTGGTTGTGCTCCTCTTTTGGTGCATCTTGGGGGAATCAAGTACCCCAGGCTCCAAATTTCTTTTGAAAAGGTGAGACACTCTTCATTATCATGAGAGGGAGGGGTGTGTCAGAAAGTCGCATAGGCAATGCCTGGGAGGGTTCTGGTCCACTGTGAGACTGCAACTGGTGTGAATAGGAAATAAAACTGGGCAAGCTTAATTCTGCAGCCAGTAAACCAAATAGGCAAAATAATACAGTGATCAGTCCTGAAAAGAAAAAGAATTTCACGCCAAATAGTTTACATTATTTACAAAGAATGAAGTAGGTGACACCCTAAAGGAGGTTGATTCTCCACCACTTGTTAAAAGAACACTTTAGGAAAAAAAACGTGATTGCTATTTTTACTCCTGGTGCTTAAACTGGACTTTCAGCATCATAGTCCAAACCCTTAAAAAACTATTCCCCAGCCTCTAAAATGAATATACATTAAGTTTTTAGTCGCTTACCTATTATTCTTTTCTCCACTGTGCTTCAACTCTGTTCTGGACTCTAGGATACTGGCTCCACCATCCTGCCTCAGTAGCATCACATATGGGGAGAGGGGGCAAAAGTGCAGGTGGGGGTTATGGCTGTGCTTTTCACAGACAGAGCAGAGCTGGGGTGAGGAAAAGGACAGCAATTCCAGAATGCAGAGCGACACAGTCAGAAGACACTTCCTGCCTGCAGGCAGCCTGAAACTCCACGGGCCGCCATCTTGGATGTTAAAAAGAATCAACGGGTACAGGTAGGATGATTTTAATGTGAGCAATCTGTATGTAGAGGGTGGGGGAAACATACAAGATAGGCTCTTATTCAGGGTGAAGGTCAGCTTTAAGGTTTAGTGAAGCAAGTTCAACTAATGCACATTTGGGTGTGAATTGCAGCCTGCATCGTGTGAGCTTTTAAACTTTAACACACAAAATGCCATCATCTAAAGCATAATTACTGGCATTAAGGGTATTTTTTTAAGTTTTATCACTTGTTATATTTTGATACATTGTATTTACAATGGTGGACAGGAAAGAATTTGTCTTTCTCTTTCGTCTTGTGTAGGTGTAGTTCTGATATCCATCCAGGTCCAGATTATGATGAGGGCGCAAGGGGTACTCGCTCCAGGGCCTCCATCACTTGCCCTGCAAAGGGGGCCTCCACCAAACTTTGGGTTATGGTCTGGTCCAGGAGGCTTTTTAGTCTTTGGCCTGATGGTCCCAGGGGCCAGCAACAAAGCTATCAGTGGCTGGGCAAGCCTTTTTGTTTTTGCAAACCTGCAGCCAAAGCCACCACAGGGCAGGATGGCGAGTCTAGAGCAGCAAAGCTGCCATCAGCAACGCTACAGTGATGGTTGGGTGCAGAGCTGTCAATCAACGGCCACTCACTGCACATAAGCACCAAGCACAGCCGTTGGCAGCTCAAAGCAAGGAACTGTTTTCTGCTGGACCAGCCGGGTGACTACACTAATCCCTGCCCAGAATGGCAAAGCCCGAGTACCCGAGCAGCACACACCAACACAAGGGTGGCACAAGGGACTCCATCTGACGTTCCAGTAAGTGGGTGGTTGCTTGCTAGACAACCACCAATCAGTTACTTGGCTGGACTATTACTTTATTATTTACTAGTTACTTCATGTTTTCCCTTTTAAAATAATAGTATCTGGGGCCTCCCCCACACTTACCCATCCTATTTTTTGGGTTCCCTTTCTCAAGCAACATCCATGTTTCTAGGGAGAGTCATGTTTCACAGAGACACTAACCTAACCCAACCCCTCACACCATCAGTGAGCTCTGCATGAGGGAGATACTCACCTTTCCCAGCAGAGCTTCATTTGAAGTGGACAGCTATTTCCTTTTCCCTATCATTCAGCGTTTGATGCCTGATTTGGCTTATTTAAAGAGGAACAAAACCCTTTTTTGATGTTGATCGCAGCTGGGATTAGCGTGGGGGGCATCAGGATGGTGGATGCAGCTCTTACATGCTCGGCACTCACTTGGTGAAACTGGGAACCTCGACTGTCATGTAGACAGCGGCCACTCACTGACGTAGAACTCGGGACCAAATGACCACCGGTGGCCAATAGCGTGGCACAGGTAAACCGAACAAGTTTTGCGGGGGAATGCCAACACCCATTATTCATAGAAAATGGGGATTTGGGGCACTTTAAATGCAGAGGCCTCCCAAATTAGGATATCCTTATATAGACTTTAAAGGGATCTAAAGGCATTTATATAACTATTATTTATAACTGTTAATAATGACTGGGGTCCACTATATAAAATAACTCTTCCCGGTCCTATGGTGCATGTGCGGGCGCTCGTCCAATCCACTCCCGTCCCTTAGTCTAAGGTGAGCGGATCCGAGCGCGCTGGCGGTTGCATTCCCTGCCACCCTCAGGGACTGTGCCCTTGACGGCCATTCACAAATGCCTGGTCACACACCCTGCTAGCTAGATAGCGGGGATGTGGCCGGTGATCGCGCATGTGGTGAGTTTCTAGGAGGCTTCACACAGTTGGGCATCCGGGCCGATCACTGTGGGTTTTGGTCCACTTTAATACAGCTATTTCCCCTTCATACAGAGTTTAATGCCTGATTTGGGCTTATTTAAAGTGGAACACAGCATTTTGGGGGTTTTGATCACAGCTGGGATGAGTGTGGGGGGCATCCGGATTGGAAATGCCCCCTACACATACAACCCATGCAACTCGGATTTCTCTTACATGCCCTGCATTCACTTGATGAAACCAAGTACCAGGATTGGCCAGTAGTAGTCATGTAGTCATGAGTCCTTTCCTGAAAGGGGACTCTGGACCATGTGGCCAATTGCGGAGCCCCGTTTCACTATAGGAGCATGTAAACCAAACAAGTCTTGCTTCCTTTTTGCCACACCCATCTTGTTAAAAATTTGGGGGTTGATACACTTTAACTGAAATCAGGATCCCCTTGTGGAGACTGTTTAAAGGGACCTGAAGTTATTTATGACTGGGGTCCACTTTTTAAAATAAGTTAATATTGTATGGCAGCAAGAGGGAGTGAGGACACCTTCCTGCATCATTATATTGGTGTCCCCAGGGAGACTGGCTATAGTTAGCCATAGGTTATTATAACTCCTGCAAGTCCTTGTGGGTGGGCACTTTAACTGAAATTAGGATCCCCTTGTGGAGACTGTTTAAAGGGACCTGAAGTTATTTATGACTGGGGTCCACTTTTTGAAATAAGTTAATATTATATGGCAGCAAGAGGGAGTGAGGACACCTTCCTGCATCATTATATTGGTGTCCCCAGGGAGATTGGCTATAATTAACCATGGGTTACTATAACTCCTGCAAGTTCTTGTGGGTGGGCACTTTAACTGAAATTAGGATCCCCTTGTGGAGACTGTTTAAAGGGACCTGGAGTTTTTTATGACTGGGGTCCACTTTTTAAAATAAGTTAATAATATAATATGGCCGCAAGAGGGGGCGAGGACATCTTCCAGCATCATTATATTGGTGTCCCCAGGGAGACTGGCTATAGTTAGTCATAGGTTACTATAACTCCTGCAAGTCCTTGTGGGTGGGTGCTGTATGAAATACATACATACACTAAAGCGGAATAGTTCTCTGCCTGTGTATGGCCAGGGTCTCACCAATAAGACGCGATTGAAACGGAGAGTTAAGCAGCCCCTCGCTCACTCCCCTTCCTCCCTGGCTGCATTTAAACTGCTGGTAATAACAACCCCCTGAAGACCTCAATGGAGTGACTGTGTTGAATAATCAGTGACTATCAGGCAAGGAGGCTTGCAGCAGCGGCAGCAGGTCCATCGCCTGTGACATCACTATTGGAGCTCGCATCTAGCTCCGAGTTGCTTTCATGAGCCCAGCCGGTCGGTCTCACTGCCTCCTCTCCCAGATTCACTGTCTCTTTTCTTCTCTGCACTGGAGCATCCTGCCTTAAAGAAAGAGGATTTTCTTTAACAAGAGAGGGAAGGGTGGGAGGAATATAAAAAGAAAAAAAATAGCAAGCACAAACCCGGAGAGCTGCTGCAGCATGAAATCTATCCCTTCTTGCTACTTGCTTTCTCTTCTATTGCCTGCGATGGTTTTCAGCACTAGGTGAGTGGGGAAAGCATGCTCTGCATTGGGAATGATACAGTATGTGGGATCGACGGGGCAATGCCGGTGCCTCCGTGTTGTGCATCGCTTCCGACTGCTCTCATGGACTCTCTCTGCCTTGATTGCTCTTTCATACATTTCTATTGAAGGCTTTTCAAGAATGGCAGAAATACTCATGATCTATGAGGGATATGTGTTTTGAAATGCTTTTATTACATGAATGAATATAGGATGGCATTAAAAAAATGGAGTGTATAAAAAAAAAAAAAAGGATTGAATCATTTGATGAGTTTTTTTTAACATTTCAGTGTATTGGCTTTATTGGAGTTATTGTGAAGTAAGGTGTCTATGTACTCGTTTTATTTTCTGTTTTTAGAATGGTGATCAGATATGGAGATTACTTTGAATAAAGTTGTATCGTTACTTTGGGTTTGCGCACTCACTTTTTGGTATCTGTAAAGTGCCATGGCCTTGCATGAACCTATTTCGCCAAATAAAGCAGCGCGCTGAGTGTATTAACCAATTAGAACTTGCCTTTCAATTAACTCCTTTTAGTTTGAGTTTGTCTGATTGCTGGGTGATAGTTGGCTTAGCTTGTGATTATTGCTCCTTTTGTCGCCTTTACCTGGTTTGCCCCAAAGTGATCGTAGAACTACAAGTCCCAGCATGGCTTGAATGAATAGTCAGGGGCATAGCATAATGGTACTTCTAGTTCCTTTTGTTATCAACACAGTACTTGGTGTGACTCAAGCGGCTGTAGAACTACAAATCCCAGCATGCTTTATATTGGTCAGGGGCACAGCATATTGGGAGTTTGTATATGTTGCTTTTACCTGGTGTGCCCCAAGCTGTTGTAGAACTACAAGTCCCAGCATGCTTTTTATTGGTTGGGTGCACAGCATAATGGGGCCTCTAGTTCCTTTTGTTGCCTTTAACTGGTGTGCCCCATTTGGTTGTCGAACTACAAGTGTCAGCATGCTTGTATTAAAGGTCAGGAGCATAGCGTAACAAGACCTCTAGTTTCTTTTTGTTGCCTTTATCTACATGCCCCAATCGGTTGTCGAACTACAAGTCCCAGTATGCTTTATATTGGTCGGGTGTACAGCATAATGAGACTTCTAGTTTCCATATGTTGCCTTTACCTGGTGTGCCCCAAGCTGTTGTAGAACTACAAGCCCCAGCATGCTTTGTATTGGTTGGGTGCACAGCATAATGGGACCTCTAGTTCCTTTTATTGCCTTTTCCTGCTGTGCCCCAATCGGTTGTTGAACTACAAGCCTCAGCATGCTTGTATTAATGGACAGGAGCATAACAAGATCTCTAGTTTATTTTTGTTGTCTTTACCTGGCGCGCCCCAAGCGATTGTAGAACTACAAGTCTCAGCATGCTTGTATTAATGGTAGGGACCACATCATAATGGGACCCTCTAGATCCACCACAGCTGGACAGAAAAGGCTGCATTCTTAAATTAGCCAACTCGCATAATTTTATGGTCCACAATGTTTTGAATTTGACCGATGCCTTCTTGTTAAATTGTATGGTGTAGAAGACTCATTGTTCTTTTATCATCTGTTGTCATGCTGATGGGGTTAAATCATTTCGCACATCGGATGTGTTTGGCTTCTGCTTGTTAATGCTGTTTTATTACATTATTATTTACAATAATCTTTTTCCATTCTGCGGGTATTGCAGCAGGGCACAGCTTCTGGGCTATCCCTTTGAATGAAGAAAAGTTGGTTGTGTGGTCAGTACAATCTCTGCCATTGTGTAGTGTGGCTGCAGCATGCAGCACTCCATCTGCCCTCCCCATGCCCTTCCCTCCAATCACATTTTATTAACCCCCTGTAGGTACAACCACTTTATGGTGAGGATGGAATTGTCTTATTAAGTCAAGCATCATTGTATATTCTGCAACACTAGCGTCGTAGAGAACAGCCCCCATGACTGATGTGCTTTTGTAAGCTGGGGGAAGAATATATAAAAATGCTTTGTAACTGGTATTCACTTGAATATTTTGTTATTTAGGACAAAAAGTAAATGTGAATTCTCTCATTACGACTCCATAAAGGGGGACATGTGGGGCTTTTGTGCTTGTGAATAAGGTTCAAGTTAACAATATTTTTAATAGTACAGTTGCTTGGATTTGAGTTAAAGTGGACCAAAACAGAGCGCGATCGGCCTGGGAATCTGTACAATTCCCAGGCTGATTGAGTCCCTCCCCTGGGGCATCCAAAATAGGGATGCCCCCGCTGTGTGAAATCCCCCAGGTCACCCCGTTTACTTACCTTGCTTCCCGGTCCAACAGCATTTTGGCCGCATCCTCACTATCACTCTAGCAGGGCACATGCCCATGCCAGGCATTTGTGAATGGGCAGCGCGGGCACGCTCCCTTTTAGAGGGAAGCGGGGAGGCGCCCGTCAGCATGCTCGGAGACGCTGGCCTTAGACGCCGGATTTAGATGGTGTGAGGTCAGCGTCTCTGAGCATGCTGATTGGATGTGTTCCTGCGCATGCGCCATAGCACCAGGAAGAGGTGAGTTTGTTTGGGAGATCAGGGGGATTTCACACAGCAGCACACTAATTCTTCTTTACGAAACAGCAGTGTTTTTTTTTAGAATCAAAAAGCTTTTTACCATCATAAAAATGTATTTTCCTATTTATCAAAATGATGTACCGGTATTTTTATAGTGAAAGAAGAAGCCCCCTTTAGCACCAGTAATATATTTGCAGACGTTCCCTTTTACTTGAGGAAATGTTAGCAACTTTTTCATTTTCAACTTTTATGATTACAATAAAAGTAGTTCAAAGTAAATTATTTTTAGTTTAGCCTTACGTTGCTCTGATGCTCCATGCAATCTGGAGGCATTCAATTGCTTTATCTGCATTTCAGAGACCAGAAAACACAATCAGAATCCACTCAACACTGTATAAATTTGAATGTTTTTTGATGATTTTATTGCATCAGAATATTCCATGCAACTGCATTGGTACTCAACACACCTTTGCAGTGATCTCCATGCCAGTTCCTGCAGTTATGGCTTCCGGCCTCAATATGTGGAGAATGAGGCCAGGTTGTGGAGCCCAATGTCATCTATGGGCAGGGCAGTTTCTAGGCCAGTGCAAGCAGGGCAATTGCCTTGGGCGCATTGAGGGCCATCCTGTCAGGGTCCCTCACCCCCCCCATATTAGGCTCAGTCATGGGGAGGCCGAACTGCCTGCTGCTATGGTAGCGCCACAGCAGAACGCATGTGTATATGGGACAGACATCCAACACAGGGTGGATGAGAAGCGCAATTTTTTTCCCTTCACGCACTGATCGCTATTTTGTGTATAAACTGCCCTGTCTATGGGTACCTCCACCTTGTCCTGTATTCCACTGTACACAGCTAGTGAGATCAAAGCTGGTAGTGTGGGCCCTGGCATGAAGATGAGAAACATGGGCTCCTGGGGAATGATATATACACACCGGCGGTAGCTGCAGGAAATCTAGGAAAAGTTAATTAGCAGCAGTGGTTTTGGTCTGGGGTCTGTTGCAAAAGTCAAATTTAGATTTATTTAGCCAGATATACATACTAGGATTTTTTGTGAGGTACAATAGGGTGGGGTACTAACAGTTAAGTATTTCAGTGTGGTCCTGATCCCTGATCTAGGGATAAAAAGGCTAGGACTAAATATTAGGGGTACAGAGATAAAGTTTACATAAAAAAAGAGGAAGATATCTCTTTGAACTAGTGGTCTTACACCCAGGCAGCCATTTTATTCTGAGGTGCCACATGGAGAGGTTCCCAGTGCTAGGAGAAGAAGAGGATGAGAACTAATGAGACAGGGCCAGAGGTTAGATCAGAGACATAATGAGATAATTAATTCAGATAATTAGCTCAGCTAGTGGACTCCTACCCTGGCTGCCATTTAAGAGTAGTAAGTTGGGGTACGGATACTGTAAACAATGAGCCCCCAACCCAGACAGCCATTCCATTTCAGGGCCCCATTTGATGGGGTCCTGTTTAAGCAGTAGATAAACAGAATGATAATAGCTTATCCTGGGGGTGTTCTGTGCCCCAGGAGCATCCGGATTTGGGACTTCTTTCTTGGTCTGGTAATTTAATGTGTTGGAAGTAGAAGAAATTTATGCCAGGATCTGGTTGGGTAGGCACCTGTACCTACTTCCCATGAATTGAATAATTAGGTTATTGAGGATGCAGTAAATTCATGTTTATCCCTTCCTCTCCAGCTGCACGCAGACACTTTTCTCTCTAAATAAGAGATTCCAGCCAAGCTTTTGTTTTTCTCCTGGGTGGGGCAGAAGAAACAATTGATACAGGTTACTTTGGCTGCTAATTGGTTGGTCAGTGTATTATGGAAAACCCTGTTTTCCATTGTTGATATTTAGTTCTGAACATAATAATTTCTTAGTGAATGTAACTTAGAGCTTGGAGGTAGGTTTTTAGTAATTATTTTGTAGTAGGGTAAACATGTGACCAGTTGAAGGCAACAGGACTATTTCTGGATTCATCTAATAAGTTCTTGCACTTAATTGGGTGATGAGCATCATAAATAAATCTAATATAGATTAAGCCTTCTTCAGGGGATGCCTGCAAGTATATAATGTGGGAGGGAGCTGATTGTTTCCTACTAAATGGCCAGCATAGGAAGTTGAAAGGGGTTGGCTACCATGTCACATTATTATTTTTGAATGCTATATACAGTACACCATCATTCTTGTGAGTACGGTTAGTGGTGATTAAACTGTCATGAAGGAGATTCATGCATTGTTGCAGCCTTTGTATATGTGTCTGAGTGGTATGTGTATACTGTTGCCAAATTAGTTGCTGTGATGCTTTGGGACTAACTCTATGATTTCTATAGCCAATACATTATATTGATAGCTGAGTTCTTCAATTAAAATAATCTTTGTCACCTAGGCCTATGATGAAATTCCCACATTAGTGCCGCCTTAACTTATTTGCCATTGTTCATGGATCTTTTAGGAGAAATGCTCTACAAAGTTCAACTTCTTAATTTTTATACATTTTGGATCAGAGTTTACAGAAAATGATGAATGCCTTAAAATGACTATTTATTTAAAAATCCACGATCACTGTGGTGCCCCCCTCAGTTCAAACTTTGTTCTGAGGATCTGGGACACATTCTGCAGTCATTTGTGCCCCTGAGCTCCAACTGCCTGTTAATAAAGGTTCAATAACTTTAAGTCTTTCTAGAAAACAAGGCTGGTTTATGTGGCACATGTGTTATTTATGCTCTACAGATGAGAGGTAAAAAACACTTCCTTCTGGTCATACTTAAACCTTTTTTTTGTTCTTTTTTGTTTACATAGAGAAGGGAAGAATGTAATGTATTTTTACCCATTTAACCCCATACCTGGTATGTGACAATTACAGAGGAAGTTAACTTTATAAAAAGTTAGTTTCCATGGGATCAAAACATTAGGTTTGATCAGGGCCGGCGTCAGCACCCGGCAAGGTGGGGCAGCTGCCGGGGCCCCGCCTTTCAGGGGGGCCCACTGACAGGGCCGCCTTTGGGGTGTGCGAAGACGCTTGACCGACGGCAGTCTGGGAGGGCACCACCACAGCTGGTGCCCACATCTCCTCGAATGGTGAGGTTCCACACAACGAGGCATCTCGATTTGAATACCAGGGGAGGAAGTGCTGGGTTTTGTTCTGCTTTTAAGTTGCCCACCCCAGCTGATTTCCTATCCCTGGAGCATCCCAATCTGTGATACCCTACTGTGTGAGACTTCCTGGGATTGCTGGCATACCCACTATGCAAGCAATTCCACCCCTGAGTTTTGGTCCGCTTTACAGGGGAATCTCAATTTGGGATGCCCCTGTTTGTGAAAGAATCCCCCTGATTTGGCCATTAACTCTAACTGGCGATTTCACAATGCATTCACCAGTTCCAGGAAAGTAATGAACAAAGGGGGGGGGGGGTCACACACAGGGGCATCCAAAATCAGGAGGATCTAGATTTGTTTACACTCCAAGGTCAGGATTAAAGGGGTTTGGTGCGCTTCAAAGTCGACCAAATAGCACGATCCTTAGGGGGCATCCAGATTTGGGACGTCCCTCAGTGATGTGACGTGCCCCTTGACCACAAAGGGGCCCACTGAGACCATGCTGCCCAAGGGCCCACATAAACCTGGAGCCGGCCCTGGGTTTGATCCAGTACTGTATTTATTTATTGGTTTATGAAAACCAAAATGTAATTTAATTGTTGTTTTCTATTGCTTAAAAAAGTGCACAGCTAAATATGGTGCTGAATAGCCCAAGGAATAAATAATGAGAAAAAGGTTTTACCCACAATAACTGTGCTGAATCAACCCTATTGTCACATGCACAGGTATTCCAAATTGTGTGCTGGTCCCAGTCTTTCATCAAAATGACACTCATTGATTCCTGCTAAATAATGTCCTGTTTCTAGTGACCTAACCGAGTTAAAAATGACGATGACTATAATTCTAAAGCCATAAAATGTGGGGTTTAACCTAATTATTTAATATGACACAAACTGTAACTTGAGCTCTAAACTACAAGCCAAGAGTGAGTGAAATTATAATGGCAATGTTAGAATTAAAGTTGCTTTGAATTGCTTAGATTTGCTAACTACATACCGTGCATTATAAAATTACCATTTTTTTTATCTTCATGGCAGGATGCCTAGGTACATTGGATATGGGAATACGTTGCACATAATCCTGACCAGGAAGTAGGATAATAAAACCTTTGATGGCTGCCATTGCAAGGCACCACATGAAAGGGGTCATGGCATCCCTCTGGGTTCCAACCAATAAGTCTGATTGTCATCCAAATTACATACAGTAGATACTTTACTATGGATGCCAAAATGTCCCCATCCTCAAACTATTTCACCCATTCTTTTACATTCATTAGATATCTGGGACAGGCGTAGGTTTTGAAGTAGCTTACCGTTTCAGTAACAACTGCTAGCTGCCCCACTGCAAAACCCACCTGATATGTCTTATCTAGAGATGAGCGAACCGGTTCGGACGAACCGGAATTCGCTCCGAATTTCAGGAAATATTCGATTCGGCACGAACCCGAATATTTTGTGGTTCGTGCCGATCGAATTTTTCCTGAAATTAAAAAAAAAAAATGCCGGCATGGTGGGAGCGGGCCGGCCGGTTCCGCTGACAGCGGAGCCAGCCGGCGGGCCGGTAAAGCCTGCCGGCCCGCTCCCACCATGCCGGCATTTAAAAAAAAAAAAAAAAAGCCGGCCGGCATTTAAAAAAAAAAGCAAACACTTACCTGCAGGTAAGTGCAGGTCCGGAGCGTGGAGGCCGGCGCCGCTCTCAGCTGTCATCTGAGGGCGCGTCATCAGAGGCGCCCTCTGATGACGCGCCCTCAGATGACAGCTGAGAGCGGCGCCGGCCTCCACGCTCCGGACCTGCAGGTAAGTGTTTGCTTTTTTTTTAAATGCCGGCATGGTGGGAGCGGGCCGGCCGGTTCCGCTGACAGCGGAGCCGGCCGGCCCGCTCCCACCATGCCGGCAAAAATGCTTTTTTTTTTTTGTTTTGTTTTTTAAATGCCGGCATGGTGGGAGCGGGCCGGCCGGCTTTACCGGCCCGCCGGCCGGCTCCCACCATGCCGGCATTTTTGATGGGGAACTTCGTAAAAGTTCGATTCGGCCGAACCCGAATTTCTTTGTGAAATTCGGCGAATCGGCCGAATCGAACTTTTCAAAAGTTCGCTCATCTCTAGTCTTATCCCTCTGCTTTGAGTTTTGAACAGTGGACTAAACAGGAATAAATAATCCATTCCCTTACAACCCCAACCAGGGCAAAACCATTTGGGCATTAAAAGACAATTAGCTTTCCTACCTCAAATGATACTACTTCATAAATATTATGCTGCGGAAAGGGACAGCACCTTTATAACCTGTGATTGAATGGAGATAAACTCAAGACCCTTGTTGAATGCTTTGACACCAAAAGAGTGGGTGTTGGGGCTGCAGGCTACAACCACCACCAAGCAGGGAGCACCACCAAAAATATTAGTTTAATCAATCGTTTTATTGAAGATACAAAAAACTAATAAAATCACATACACACAGACAGTTAAAAAACAACTCCTGCTACCCCGATCCCCATTCAACCCTCTAAGTAACCCACACAGGCGGATATAATATCCGGAATTGAGCAGGACAATGTTAAGGAAAAAATGTATATTCTTATTTTTTTGTGCCGGCACAAAAGAAATCTAATAAAATGATATTAATTTGATAAAGACCACAAAATTGTGTTAAGAAAAATAATAGGGTGTACAAAAATAGCAAAACCAACGAACTATCAAGCCTATTTAATCAACACCTATTTGTGATGAAAGCACTATTGCACAAAATATCTCTCAAGTAGTAACCAATGGGTTTTGTTACACATTGGTTACTATTTGAGAGATATTTTGTGCAATAGTGGTTTCATCAGCCTGCAGCCCCAACACCCACTCTTTTTGTGTCAGGTTTACATATTAGGAGAGCACGCTGTTTTACTTAAAGTGGACCAACACCCAGGGGTGACCGGCCCGGCCGATCACCTCCCTCACCGCGGGACATCCGAGATCGGGATGTCCCGCATGGTGAAACCCCTCCAAAACCCCAAAAAAACCTCTAGACGTGCCCGCGCCGGCCGTTTGTGAATGGCCAGTGCGGGCGCGCGCCCTGTAAGAGTGACGTACGGGAGGCAGCGGCGGACGCGCTGTCTTGTCCGTCGGCGGGGATTGGACAGCGCAGTCACATGGGAGCGTGGTGAGGTGAGTTTTTGGGGCTTTCTGGGGGGTTTCACACAGCGGGGCAGCCCCAATCGAGGTGCCCCCCCCCCCAAGTGGACCAAAACCCAGGATAGTCAAAATCCTGGGTGTTGGTCCACTTTAAGTATTCTACTGCGGTGCACCACTCTTTTGTTCTTGTTGAATGTTTTGGCGACAGAAAATGCTGCTGCTGCTACTGTGGTATTGGACACCGGTTGAGTGAGGGTAGGCAGCAAAGAACTGTAGACAATAATTTAAGCAAAGTGTCAGCAATAGTCAGACAATCAGGCACAAAGAACGAGGAGCAATGGTTTGATAGGATAGGATCTTAATTGTCTAGTGCCATTTTGGCTTCTCAGCCTCCTATATAAAGGTCTTTGCACATGCACGTTGCCAGTAAATGTTCAGGCTCTTTCTTGCCCATGACCTTGACCCCTGGGAGGCTCTCCTATTTCCCAAAAGTGATGCAATCCCAATATACCCTGGCAGAAAGTACTGTAGAAGCTAAAAGTTGGGAATGTAACTATAGGGGGGTGCAGTCGGAGCCCAGAGGGTCAGGAGGGCCATCATTGCTGCTCCTTCACCTAATTTATCATATTTCTCTTCCATTTTACTTCAGGCCATCAGACTTAATTCAGAGACGAATGGGTTAACCTCTCCCGAAGGGTGTGGTCTGCAAGAACAAAGATGTGTCTCCACCTCCCAGGCCTATATCCACCTGGCTGACTTGATCCACTTCAGTTTTCTTTCTTGCAGTGGTCACTGCAAGGACTTATCTGAACTCCTCTCCCATTTACTTTTTGTTTTAAATGAATTATGCCTTGGAAGCGGGGGTAATGGAAACCTGACTGTTCCTTGGCCCTTATACTCCTTGGATCTGAAAGGACCCACTTTGCCTCCGCAGCTAAGCTGCATTCGGATCAGGATGGTAAGGTAAGCGCAAGGGTCTTGGGGCGCTGTGGGGTGTCACCCTTTTGTTTTTTAAAAAAGAGTGACACTACCTGGCTGAGAATTCCGCCACAGGAAAAAGCAGCCATAAGGTTTTTGTCTGGTGAGCCTGATTGAGAGGAACCAGGGGAATTAATTTCCTCTTTATTGCTCTTCCCATGTGTTTTTACTGGTTGAAAAATGCTAAATTTGCACCCACCGCTATGGAAACATTTTCGGCTTAGCATAGCAGCGAGCACCGGCTTCTTTCTTACCTCACTCGCGCTGGAAGATTTTTGGCCGGGTGAAACGGCAAGCACAGCTAACATTGCGGTTCTCCTCCGGCCGCTCGCACTGCGACATTTTCGGCCGGGGCTAAGCGGCAAGTACCGCTAACATTGAGGTCCTCAGCCTCTTCAGACTGGCAAATCCTTCCTTCCAGTACAGTGGAAGATCATCACCGTGGATGCCAGTCTATCGGGTTGGGGGAGTGTCATGGAGTCACAACGCTCCAGGGACAGTGGTGTCTGAAGGAGAGCAAACTCTCCATAAATATCATGGAACTGAGAGCAATTATATTGTATCTCAGACATTGGACATACCATCTAAAGGGGCATCCCGTCCGGATTTAAACAGACAATCGGACGGCTGTGGTATATATCAACCACCATGGGAGCACCTGAAGCAGTGAAGCCCTCATGGAAGTGAGCTGTTTTTTACTTTGGGCCGAGAAACAGGTTTCATGCATTTCGGCTGTACACATACCTGGAGTGGACAACTTGCAGGCCGATCATCTCAGCAGAACGGTCCTGCATCAGAGGGAATGGTCTCTTAGTTAGAGGGTTTTTTCAATCCCTATGCATGCACTGGGGAATTCCGGACATAGATCTCTTGTGCTTCACGAAACAATTGGAAGGTTACAAGGTTTGTGTCTGGGTCCAGGGATCCTCTAACTATAGCAACAGATGTCCTGACTCTTCAGGGGTCAGCATTCAAGCTTCTTTATGCATTCCCTCCAATTCCACTCCTTTAGAGTACTAAAAAAGAAAGCTCACGAGGGAGTCCCAACCATTCCGGTGGCTCCTTGGTGGCCAAGAAGAAGCTGGTTCTCAGACATAGTAAGGATGTCAGAGGGCAACTTGTGGAGGTTACACAGCGATCCAGATCTTCTCACGCAGGGGCCTCTAAGGCATCCCAATTCAAATGTTCTGGCTTGGACGGCCTGGCTATTGAATCCTTTATCTTGGCAGAAAGGGGGTTCTTCTGACATAGTCATGCAGACTATGATTCAGGCCAGGAAGAAGCCTTCATCAATGATCTACTATAGAGTCTGGCAAGCATTATCGCTTGGTGCGAATCCAGAAGGTTCGCTGGTAGAATTGTTTTCTGTTCCCAGAATATTTGATTTTTTGGCAGAAAGGTCTTGATGAAGGTTTTCAATTGAGTACTTTTAAAGGGACGGGTATCTGCTTTATCTATCTTTTTATTCAGAAACCCATTGCTGTGAATAAATGTATCAAAGCTTTTTGTATAGGGAGTCGCTCATGTGTGGCCTCCTCTTAAGCCACTTCTGCCGGTTTGGGACCTGAACTTAGTGTTAACAGCTCTTTATCAGGGTCCTCCGTTTGAACCACTGGCAGATGTGTCATTAAGTTTATTGACTTTTGAGGTTATCTTTTTTAGTGGCAATAACCTCAGTAAGGAAGGTTTTTGAATTAGCAGCTTATCAGTTAAGTCTCCTTATTTAGTGTTACATAAGGACACGTTAGTCTTCTGGTTTAAGCAGGATGTTCTTCCTAAGGTGGATCCCATCTTAATGAAGAGGTGAATTGTCTTCCTTATGTCCTACTCCAGTGTCCGATAGAGAGATGATTCTACATTGCTGGATGTAGGCAAAAGATACCATCTCAATGCTACATAATCTTTCCGTAGGTCGGACTCCTTATTTTGTCATACCTGAGGGTCCACGGAAAGGTCTTCCACCATCTAAGTCTACCATCAGCGATGGATTAGACAGGCAGTGGTAAGAGCCTATATTCCCGAAGGGGAAGGATTTTCCTTTTAGGACTACTGCTCACTGACAAGAGCTATTGGAGCTTCTTGAGCTTTTAGCATCAAGCTTCAATAGAACAAGTATGCAAAGCTGCTACTTGATTTTCAGCTCACACATTTACCAAATTCTATAAGGTACAGCCTTGGTAGGAAGGAATTACATACAGTGGTAATTGGATGGTTTTTGGAATGTCTTATTCCTGAATGGAATAAGGGTTTTTGGAATGTCTTATTTCTGAACGGAATAAGGGTTTTTGGAATGTCTTATTCTTGAATGGAATAAGGGTTTATGAGATGTCTTATTCCTGAAAGGAATAAGGGTTTTTGAGATGTCTTATTCCTGAAAGGAATAAGGTTTGGGGATCCCACCCGAATTTGGGTACTGCTCTTGGAGGTCCCATTCGTCTCTGAATTAAGTCTGATGGCCTGAAGTAAAAAAGAAGAGAAAAGAGAATTCTGTGAGTACTCACCTGTAGAATTAATTTCTCTTCCATTATTACTTTAGGACATCAGACCCTCCCTGTCTGCTAGGTTACTATGTCCATGTATTGGATGCCTAGTTTAGTGGAGTGGTAAATATGTAAAAAGTTGCTGTAAGTAATGATCAGCATAATGAAAAAAAAAAATTAAACAGAGAGGAGTCTTGTATTTTGTCTCCAGCCTTTTGTTTCCAACAGGATAGGTATGCCTCCCGGGCGGCTGGTTCTACTACTTTTTAATTAAACTGAAGTGGATCAAGTCAGCCAGGTGGATATAGGCTGGGAGGTGGAGACACACCTTTGTTCTTGCAGACCACACCCTTCGGGAGAGGTTAACCCATTCGTCTGTGAATTAAGTCTGATGTCCTGAAGTAATAACGGAAGAGAAATTAATTCTACAGGTGAGTACTCACATAATTCCCTTTTTTGCTCACTTGACATCATTTAGAAAACAGAAGCACCCTTAGTCTCTGCTGGTCCAGTCTTTAGTTGCCTAGTTGCATGAGCCTTGACAAGGCCACATTTTATTTTTGCACCAGAATGTCCAAAATTATGATAGAATGACCAAAATTCTAGCCTGTCATATATTGTTAAATGAAAAACTTGCAGCCATCATTTAGAACTCATATGATCAAGTACTGTCAAAGGCCAGGCTTGATCCGAATACCATAAAAAGCAGGGATTTTTCTGGACATTATATCATTGTGGTGTGATAGCACTCTTTAGTGCTGATTTCTATTTGTTCTCTCTCTTTTAATAGGCTTTACATTAATGTTATGCACTCTCGACTGATAATGTAAAGGCAGGTATCAGTGGGGGTTATTACTGCTTGCTGTTATATACTACTGATAATATAATCTATGGTTGCCCGAGTATTGGTCCATCTATCCATATATGTCAGAGAAAGTAATGAGTTGAAATTCACGAGATCGGTCCTATGAGAAACCTCAACGTTGGTACTAAATTTTAATGCTAGTCTGTAATCGTTATATTTTTCAAAAACAAATTTGTGAAAGAAAAAGGGTTGTCGTTTTAAGAAAATGTAGCGTTGAGGGAGAAAGTGTAGTCAGAGGTCACAGGCTGTGAGAGAACAGGCCAGGCAGTAATATATAGGTGTCAGTTGTAGGGGTCCTTGTACCATGGATCACTATCCAAGAGACAGGAAAGTGACTTAGGAATAGATGCCTTAAAATATTGTCATCTTTAAAGCAGTGTAAATTGTCTAGGACACATTTGCTTCAAGTATTTAATTATGAGATTCTTATTCTTATGATGAATTATTGCAGCCCTTGCTATAAGGTCCAAATGAACTCTCATTGTAAAGATCTTTAGACCATGTTAAAAACAAAAACTATGAATTATGAGATTTATTCATGTACTGTTTCTATAGGGTAAGATTTAGTGACTGAAGTACAGCACTTTAAAGGGATTCTAAACCCAAAAGCACTTTCCACTTTCTACAGTGCCATTGGCAGCCATAGTAGGCTTTCAAAGTTTGCCCTCCATGCAATGCCATAAAAAAATGTGGAGCTCTCAGCACGTTATGCACCACGGGCCAGACAGGCAGAGCATACACGAGACACATAAAGGTGCGCCAGGGCCGGTCCTTCCCAGCTCAGACACAAAACTAAAATTGAAGCAAAGAAAGTGGCTTAACTTAGAAAACATAAGGTATGTACTTGTAACCAGAGAAATGGCTAATCATATTCCGTATGCAGGGGGGATAAGATGGGAGGAAGTTATTGTGTACCTGGTCTTTAAGTAATGTTAACCATAATGGCACTTAAGAATGGCCTTGTCAGGGATTCTCAGCAGAGAAATCTCACACAATATGAGCAACCAGCATTGAGAGCTGTAACACTGAGAGATATAGTGCAAAAGCAAGGTTTAATAGTGACAACACTTCAAACAGGAATCGCAGCAACTAAGCAAAACAGGTTAATACTATAGATAAATGGGAGTTAGTATCACACAGGTGAGGGGCCAGGTGGGGAAGGGTTAGATACCCAAGGGTGCAGATACCAGGGGTGAAGCAAGCAAACATCAAGCGTACAGGAACCCAGTCTAAAGCAGTTTCAGTGTTCAGAATCTAGGCTAATGCAGTCCTGAGCCTAACCACAGATGAAATTCAATGCTGATCTATCAGCTGCAGACCAGCTTATAAAGCTGAAGCCCAAGGCTAATCACCAGCACTTTTGCAGCAGAGAGCCACCTGCTGGTGGAGCAGCATACAACGGGACAAAGCCAGGAAATAGAGCCAGCCAAAGCAAAAGCAGGCTACCATATTGTGGAGGAACCCCAAACCTCACAGGCCTAAACTTGAAGATGATGGGAATTCATACCCATTCTTATTTTACTAGATACTCAAACTTGAAATATTAGATAATGGTTTAGTCAACCTATCGAGATCCACAGCATACATGTTAAAGGTTTCATCACCAGGGTTTTATAATTGTCATGCTATATTCCCCCAGGTTATAAACTGAAAAAAAAAGTTTAATTATTTAAACATGTTGGCAGTTTCCATGGTGACTATCATAGCGTATGAGGATTTATTTTGGGTGTTCATGTATATGGCACTATTTGCATAATGCAGTACTATTTGATTCAACTCTGAGTGAATGTGTAGTTTTTCATTACTATAAATTGATTACACTCCCCCATTATCCAGTGTTTATTTACATATGTGAAAAGCAAGCTAATTTGGATGTGCTGACGAAGAAAAACAAACATTTAAAGCCCGATTTAATATTCAGTGATTACCGGGCATGGATATGTATGAAATTGGGATCATTTAAGCAAAATGCAAAAATGTTTTTGGGTTTAGGTGGGGACATGCAGAGATTTATTTAGAGCAAATAACGAATGCTAGATGGATGAGCTGCAGAAAGTTTCCAGCTTTGCATTGTTATTTACTATGGCTATATGATTTCACCTATTCTTGGCTGCCAGTATATCTTCAAAGTAACTGTCCAGGCTTTATGTAAAAATATCTCACCCACCCTGTCCCGTCTGAACTTATTTGGGGAGTAAAAAAGAAAAGAACCCAGATGCTTGATTAAGTGGAATAAGTGGGGCACATGGCACTCCACTTTCAGGAAATCCAGCCACTCTGTCTAATGTAACTACCTGTTGCTCTTTCTGTGTTCTTTTTCTTAGGGCAGCCATTTTGCCCTGGGTCTAATTTCCATTAAAAATGGGTTTGCTGAAGCCAATCCTCTGCATTATTGACATCTGTGCTTGGCAGACACTCTCTGCTGATGCTTCAGAAAATAGGGGAGCCCTCTCTAAATGATGAAAGAATAAGGTTATTGTAGCATTTTTTTGCGAGATCCACAAGAAAAGAGAAGTGAGTCCTGTACACACAGAACACTGCTGCTATGGCCGCTGCTGAGGTAAGGGAGCTCACTCAACCTTACACATGCCCATTATACTTACAAAGTAACTGTTCATACGATATGTAAAATATTTCACCCACCCTGTCCCATCTCTGCCTCTGCACTGAACCAAATTTGGGGAGATGCTTGATTCAATGGAAGAAGTGGGGCACATGGAGCTCTGTTTTCAGGAAATCTCACTACTCTTTATTTAATGCAGCCACCCGTTATTAATTGTTTGTTCTTTTTCTTATGGCAGTCATTTTGTGTAAAACTGGCTAATTCCTATAAACAAATGGGTTTGCTGAATCCAATTCTCTGTCTTATTGGCATCTGTGCATGGCAGATACTCTCTGCTGATGCTTCAGAAATTAGGGGAGCCCTTTCTAAATTTGTAATGAGAGAGGAAGGTTATTGTAGCATTTTTTGCTAGATCCGCAAGATAAATGAGCCCTGTACACATAGAACACTGCTGCTATGGCTGCTGGTGAGGTGAGGAAGCTCACTCAACCTTACACATGCCCAGCAGCAGTGTTCTGTGTGTACTGGGCTCATGTCTCTCTTGTAGATCTTCCTGTACGGTTGCCAATAACAACAGATTGCAAATGTGTGTTGTATGGAAGAAGTTTATACTAGATCAGCGGTACTCAGCTGGTGGACCAGGGTCCGAATGCTGACCTCGGCGCCATATTTCCGAACCCCTGCCCTGACAGCCCTGCACTCATTTGCTTCTGTGTTGCTGTGCTCAGTGCTGCCCCCTTTACTTGATCGGCTACATCGTGCTTAGTCTCCCTGCCAGTGTCATGGCTCCTTGGCACCTAGCGTTGCAATATGAAGTACTGCACAGAGAGATGTGGCATTGCAAGGTACACACAAACTTTGTTTCTTGGTCTCTTTGCCTCATCCAATCATATCCTGCTGCCCCAGCTCAGCGCCATCTACCCCTGTCCCACCATCTAGTCCTGCCATCTCCACCCCCCAGCTCAGCCCAATCCATTCCTGGCCCCCTAGCTTTGCCCCATTCAGCCTTGTCCCCCAGACTTTACCCCATCAATCCCTTCCACATCCAATCCTGCCCTCCCCCCCAGCTTTGGCCTTATACATTCCTGCCCCCCCCCCCCCCCAGCTAGGCTCCAGTCTTTTTTAGTTTTGCCCTCCCAGTCCTGGATTTCTACCATCCCTTGTGACAGCCCCCCGCCCGGACTTTCACCTCTCACCAGATGCCTTTATATGGATCTTTACTAGTAGTGGTTGAGTACCCCTGTACTAGATCAACTCAGCACTTTGATGACATCATTTTGTTGCAAAAAATATACACTTTCAAAAATGTCATCCGAAATGTAGACTTTTCTGTTAAGCTAATTTTCCTGGGGCATAGTCTTTCCCGGTCCTAAATGACAGCGTGACTCCATCTGTGTCAGACATGGCTGAATTTGATACCTAGCACTATTCGGAGCTGTTGCTTGCTCTCTTCAGCCCAGTGTCTTCTTCATTGTCACTACTAATCTGCAGGACCCCTCTTGTTTCTTGCACCTCCCAATGACTGTCTAAATGTAAATATAGCAGATAATATTATGTAAGCAGTGCCTAAAATTGAGTGAACAAACTCTTTTCCATTGACAGTTTTGCTGCACATCATATGACCCAAACCGAGCAAAAGTAGGTGAATAAAATCAGCCAATGACAGGCTGTCGTGAATCAGGGGGGACCCGATCTGATACAGGGTTACAACTACACTTTCACCACACACACACACCGATTTTTAGAAAGGTTGCCACCACTGGCCCCAAGCCAAAACTCATATACTTACAGATGAGCCCAGATCTCGCTCTAAGACCCCTGCTGACACCGTCACAATGTCAGATCACACAATTGTGGCCTGGGCAATGCAACACATACAATCTCACACAGATTGTAGAGTGATCCCACACCCTAAACAAGTGCTGGTGGCAACAGTCTTACACACAGCCAAGCAGACAGGGCACAAGATTCAGCACACACAATCCCCTTGATTCAAAGAGCAAAAGTTAATTGATTTCGGATCGAGAATCGTAAGTTTGGGTGGGTGTTAGTCATTTTTTCCTGTTTTTTTGGCCATTTACGACTCGCACGAGCCTACGTTCGAATGCGTATATGCTCTTACGATCATCGCAAGTTCGTTCCTAAATTTTAGGATGAAAACGTAAAACTTAGGATCAAATCCTAAAACTTAGGATGAAAACGTAAAACTTAGGATAATTGGATGTGTTTAGGTGTGATTCAGAGAACAGTTTTCAAACCTCTAAATACGTTTTAAAAGAAAGCCACTGCCGACACCTTTTAGCAGTCGTATTGCTGTTCTTGAACAGGTTTTTTGGCTATGTGGAGGAGTCTGCGCGTCTTGAGCTCCAATGAACTGCATGTATCAGCATGGCCGAGGCCATAAATTGTATGGCAATGCATACCTGATTCATGTATGCCTTATAAAAGCATTTTATTGTGGACCTTAATTAGTCCTTTGCATGTAAACCTTTATTTGGCAATATATTTGCGTTAATTAAAGAAACTTATGTCCTTTGGTATTTATTTTTAAATTGATGTACTAGAATAATATTTTTAGATTGCATTTATTGGTGTAGTTGTTTACCTTTGCTTTGTTTAATTATTTAAGCACATCTTTGGTCAGATGCATCACACTTACTGAGGAGAGGAGAGCGGGATAAAGTGCAGGATGTGGGTTACTGCTGTATTTTGCACACACACAGCAGAGCTGGGGGCACGGAAAGGTCAGAAATCAAAGAATCCAGAGCAACACAGTCACAATGCCCTTTCTGTTTTCAGGCTGCCCGATAATACCTGAGCCGCCATCTTGGCTGTTTCTAGGCTCATAACATGCAGAAGTTGCTGGGTGTTTTTTAATATTTGAGAGCAATCTGTATGTAGAGGGTGTGGGTAACCACACACAAAATGTAAAGTTGTACCATTTGAAGCCAAAATATTAAAATTAAATCCACAAGTAAAAAAGGCAAGTTAACTAAAAATTAAACAAAGTAAGATTTACTTATGCAAATGCATTCATTAATGGTTGGTTACTACAAAATGAATGAAATAAAGAAAAATAAAAGACCAAATATTTAGAATGCACTTTATTGAGGTAAGTTTGTAGTGCGCAGCCGCAAGATCAGAAGGATTTACGTCCAGACAAAAAAGGAAAAAGGGCAAAACCAATGTTGCAACCTGAGAAATGAAACGGAAAATTCAGGATGGAAACTGACATAGGTCTGATTCCCGAACTGCCATACGAACGGACGTATATTTTAGGATAGAAACGTATTTGCTTATAGAATCACTCGCAAGTTCATACGAACGCACGAGCGGACGTGAAAAATAGGATGATCGGCACCAAAATCCAAGCTGTTACATGTTTCTTTGAATCGACCCTAATGTCTCTCCTTAGTTCCGCAGATCTTCGTACACAGAAGTCACTTTATAAACGCTTAGGATTTAATTCACCCATAAAGGGACAGTGCATGTAGAGAATTTACAATGAAAAAATGATAGAAAAATAAATTGGAAATAAAAAAATATGGCAAATTGCTTATAAAACAAAATAATGAGAAATAAACAAAAAACCCTTTACCTCCTTATGAAAATAATTTTCTGCTGTGAGGCGTACACGGAAAGTGATGATAACAGCCTACTTAAAGTGGACCAACACCCAGCATTTTGACTATCCGATCGGGGGTGCCCCGCTATGTGAAACCCATAGCGGCGTCAAAGCGGCGTCAAAGCTCAGCGGCTCCGAGCAGGCTGGTGGCCGCATCTCCTGCTTCCTTCTAACAGGGAGCGCGCCCACGCCCTGCTAGAGAGAAGCGCAAGATGCTGCCGCGGCCCGTGCATGCGCCGTTGGACTGGGATTCAGGTAAGGTTTACCGGCGTCCTAGGGGGTTTCACACAGCAGGGCATCCCAATTTTAGATGCCCCGCGGGGAGGGATTTGAATCTTATAGAGGATTAGCACAGTGCTGTAAAATAGCTTGTTCTCCTGTCATACGTAAATAGTTTCCTGTTGGTAACCCCAGACAAACACCCTAACATGCATCTGTTAATTAGCATAGTATATTTGGACCTCCTAAGTTTAACTATAGTTCTGGTCATATTTTACCTTATAACCTATATGCTATACTTCCTCACATCCCTAATCATAATTTTCACTCATAACTACATTTGATGGGACTCTTTATTACACAGGTTACTACTAAGAGTTGGGGGGGCAACCCTAATCAGTGATCATCAAGGCATCCCTATAGGTCCACTGCCTTCATTTTAGGAGAGAATACAATTCAGTTCCTAAGATGGTCACCTTTTGGTGCCCGAAAGCATGGACCCCTTCTGTCCAGCAATACTCCAAATCCCATTGCCACATGTGTCACAACTAAATCGCCACCAACACCATGGGGTTGAGAATTTTCAATCCATTGTCTACCCGGTGTCAATATTCACCTGGCTCTGAATCAGCCCCAAGCTAGACGATAAAAAAGGAGAAAGAATCCTCACCTGGCTCTGAATCGACCCCCATCTGTCAGAACCTCCACCAGGACTCTTGCATTTTTGAAAAATGTAATTTACATTCTGTAGCAGTAGGAGTCTAAGGCTGGCCAGACACAAGCAATTGTTGTCACATGATCGAATCAATACTGGAATGCCAGTTGACAGCGAATGAGAATTGTCCCATTAATGTTGTAACAAATTCGATCTGTTGAACATTGATTTTTTTTTTTTCGTTCTGTTGAAGACTCAGCTGACCAATCAGATATTTTTGGCTTATTTTCTGCTCAGAGATTTCTAACTGGTCAACTGTGTTTCCAAGAAGGATAATATTTGTGTGGTCAGCTGTCGCTTTCATAAAAAGGAAATACTGTAAAAGTCATAAACCTCTGGATTATATCCTGCTCAGAGGTATGGGATTGGTCGGCTGTGTCTCCCATGGAATAGGAATAAAAACAGGATTTTAGTACACTCACCATAAGATCAGTTCAGTGGGAGCATACAAGAATCTTGTTTATGTTCTCATTCATTTGGAGACACAGATGACCATTCCAATTCCACTGACTGGAACATAACCCAGAGATATGTTTGATTCGCTGCCTCTTTTATACCACTGGCCTTTGTGCCACTTAGAGGTATCTGGCTGGTCCGCCATGTCTCCCACTAAACTGGTTTTACGATGTGTATTACAATCCTGTTCTATGGGAGATACTACTGGCCACTTATATATGTATGGAACATAACCCAGTGGAATCTGATTGTCTAACCATTTCAAACAGAAACCTTTGAGAGAAACACAATCCTGGGTATATCTGCTCAGCTGTTCCTCCCACTTAACTAATTTTTATGGTGAGCGTGCTAAAGTCATTTTTTTTTCATTCCATAGGAAATACGAATAACCAATAGGATACATCTGAGCAGAACATGACCCAGAGGCATCTGAATTTTTATTTTGTTTCATGGAAGGGGTCTATGGATTATGTTCTGCTCAGGTATCTGACTGATTTTAAGGTGAGTGTGCCAAATTCCTGTTTTCACTTTTGTTCAATGGGAGAAACAGCTGATCAATCACAAGCTCTAAACAGAACATAACCCAGAGGCATCTAATTGGTCACATGGATCTTTACAGCAAGTGGCTTAAACTGGACCTTAACCCTGAATAAGAGTGTATCTTTTAATTCACCCCCACCCTCTACATACAGATTTCCCACGTTAAAAATCATCCTACCTGCATATACTGAGCCTGTAAACATCCAAGATGGCGGCCCATGAGTCTCAGACTGCCTGCAGACAGGAAGTGTCTTCTGACTGTGTCGCTGTGCATTCTGGGATTGTTGTCCTTTTCCTGACCCCAGCTCGGCTCTTTCTGAGCAAAGCACAGCTATAACCCCAGCCCCTGCACTTTTACCCCCTCTCCTCTCCCCAGTATGGGATGCTTTTAAGGCAAGATGGGGGTGTCTCTATCCTAAAGTCCTAAACAGAGTTGCAGCCCAGCGACTAAAAATGTCAAATGTATTAATTTTATATGCTGTGGAATAGTTTTTTAAGTGCTTGGGCTCTTCAATAAATGATGCTAAAGGTCCAGATTAAGTCCTTTTGCCACCAGCCATTATTGTAATATCAAGCAGTCTGGCAGGAGATCTGTTGACATGTCTCATACATCTGGATTCCAGCCTCAGTGAGGGCTTCATCTGCCCAAAATGTGAACAAACAGGATCTGTGGAGATAAAGGATACAAAGAAAAAATGGTGCATTGAGTGCTCCTTTAATTTTTTTAGTATGAGATGCAGCTAATTATGCAGCATGAAAAATAAAACCTAGCATCGCTGCACTTGGCCCTGTGTTTCTTCTTTTTTTTCACAGAAATAGCTGATATTCTAGGCACACACACACCCTCCTGTGACTTCAGACTAATTATATGTCAGTTTATCAGCAGCCTCCCTGGATCTGATAACAATATTGGGCTGCAGATGGAGAACGTCTCTGCTTCAGTCTCTTCCTCGGCATCCCTCCTTACAACCATTGTGTGCTGTGCTCACTCACATCTTCAAACTCAAAGCTGTCTCGTCTATAATTTGATGTGTGAGCTGCGGGAAAGACTGTTCTCCCTCTGTAATCCCTGACACAAAGAGAGTCTCCCACACATAGAGAGGACAGACGTTCCAACCATCGTAGGTAGAGCCATTTCCAGGTGGTCGAAAGTTACCTCTTATTTTACTATGCTTTACACACATTTACATTTTTTTCTAATGCTATTGCATTACTAATCAAGAGTAAAATACAATTTTTGATTTTTGTAAATACATTAAAACACCTTTTTGTAATATATGTTTAAATTAAAGATCACCTACACAGTTGTTGTGGCATCCCAATGAGGGATCCCATACAAGCAGCAGCCAAAAGCTAGAGAATGGGCAGCGGTATTTGCCTACATTCACTGTCCCACGTGACTGCAGGTGGCCAGCAAGGTTCTGGAGGTTGCAGCTTGCACAGCACTGTGCTCCCGCTGGCAGAGAAGCACTCAATGGTCTTGACCCCCAAACCTGTTAAAGCACATCAGCCATTTGCCCAATGGTCCTGACCCCCCCCCCCCCCAAACCTGTTAGAGCACTTGACCTTTTTTTGCTTTTTGCGACAAACTTGATCACAGCAAGAGCAAAGCACCCAATGGTCTTGAGCGAAGCACCCAATGGTCTTGACCCCCCGAGACATGTTAGAGCACATCAGCTTTTTGCGGCAAACTTAAGTGCAGCATGGCCACTGTTTGCATTAGGGTATGGGACAATGAGCAGCCTGGCAATTACAGTGTAACAAGTGAGAGCAATTGAAAGCCAAAAAGGGGATGAGGAGGTGGGAGAGTGGGACACGGGAGCCACCATTTCATGGTGCTCAGGATGCATCTTAGGGGGAAGGGCTGGCTGTCATGGTTCAGGAGTTGTGGGGAGTGGGTGTCTGACCACAAACAAGTCAGTGGCAAAAGCACCAGGAAGTCACAAGCAATTTCACCCTCATGTTCACCTTTTCGGCAACACATAGACAGCTGGGGCATGCAGAAGCAAACCCCAGATTTTTGATCTGGCATGTAGGGTCACTAAGGGGTTAACTGATTTTGGATGCCTTGTTCCAGCACTGTAACGCATTTTCTGGATAGAACGACACCTCTATATATTGTGCCCTGTCTGTGCAATTGTGATTATTTGATTGCGAAAATAGTTTTCATCACCTTTCAGAGAAATTTTAGATTTATGAAGCAATCTGGTTGGGTAAAGTATAAATTGTAGCAGATTAGGTTGTGAAGAACAATATGCAGCCTTACCATCTTGTGGGATCTTAAAGCGGAAGTTTAGTCAAAAGGTTACCCCTCTTCGCCCTGCCACCCTAACCTGGTGCTGGAGGCAGGATGGTGGGCTAGAAATAAAAAGACCCCTTACTTCTCTTCTGGCCGGTTCCACTCCCCAGGTCTCTGTGCCGCAGGTGCAGAGAAAGCATAAACCCGCAACCCCCAGGTCCGCGCACTTCTGCTGCCCCCTTTGTGCTTTCAAGCAAGATGGCGCTGCCCAGGATCCAGAGCGCCAAATCCTCCCGTCCTGCCTCAGCACCAGGGTAGGGTGGCAGGGTGGGAGGGGGGTCACCTTTTGACTAAACTTCCACTCTAAATACTAACAGGGGTGTGCGTAATACTGGTTGGGAAGCCTTGCTCTATAAAGGTAAATCAGACTTACGGCAAACCAGAACATACTCTTGTAGTGAACCTTTCTAGGACCATAAATGACTATATGTCATATATATGTCATAGGACTATATGTCCATATAGGGCGATTGTATTCTTGTGCACACATAGTGTTTTTTCTCTTTAACCCATCCATGCAGTGAGACAAACACAAGTAATAAGCGTACATTTGCCCAGAGCGGTGGAGGGCTACCGAAATCCGGATGCACAGGGAGCAGTTGGCAGGGGGGCTTACTCAAAAGTACTTCAGTCATGCCCCAGACAGTTATCAAACCAGCATCTTTCCAGACACAAAATCGGTTCTTTAACTGCTAGAAAATGACTTTCCCATAAAGAGCAACAAGCCCTCACCTGATGCCTGACCCACATGCTTCTCCTTTGTTTTCTGTAGTACCTACAGAAGCTGTAGCAATGCTGAAAATGTTGCCTCTCCTTTAATTTCATGTCCCCAGAATCACGCCATCCACAGTGGTCACGCAGCTCTGGACACTGGAGATCCACTATAAAGACTAAAACTACCTCCCAAGTGTTTAATATGAAATATATATAACTGAAGTCAGTAAGCAGTGAACGATTGTTTCTGCTGCTCCTCTTCTTCATTCCACTATATCACACAACATATTTACAGTATCCTGTATGCTTCTTCATGATTTATATGTTTATCCTTAATCACTTTTCTCCAGATAAATTCCTTTTTCCTACCAGGCACATACATTCAAGTCTCCCAGGAGCGGCTGTCTGGCTCCATCTTATAATATGATCCATGACATACAAAATTCTGCTCTAGATGTTTTGAACTTGCCTGTCCGAGGTTGGCCTTGCAACATACAGCCAAACACCACTCACCAACATAACCGACAGACAGATGTGATCTGAACAAGTGATGCATATTCTGATATCTCAAGGTGAACTTTGTGTATGATGCGTTCAACCTTTAGAGCTACCTGGGGAATTAATGGTCTAAAACTAGAAACCACGTTTTCTGCTATGAAAAATGAAGAGAGGTGGCCCAGGAGAGTTACTGTGATGTGTGAGCGTCTTGGTCTTATTGTACAAAGTCAAACAATAGATAGTGTAGGAGATACTGAAATTAATTGTTTAAAGGCTGTACAACTTACCTGAGCCCTGCAATCCGGTCTGCATTCTTTCCTGTCAAAATGCCCATGGCCAAGGCTTCAAAACAATGACCGTCCCATGAGTGAGGACACCGGCAGCTGGCACTAGAACTGCTGACAGCTGCTGCCAGTGTCCTGGTAGTTTGGTATGAACCCGAAATGCTTTCCTGGAGGTTGGATTTTTATCTCTAAACCCCTGAGTGTCTGCCCAAATCAGACTTGAAGCGGAACAAAACCAGTGATTGTGACTATTTCAGACTTTTTTTATTCTGTTCCCGATTCGGGATGCCCCGCTGTGTGAAACCCTCAAGTTCGCCCAGCTAAACTAACTTTTCCTTGGCCCAACAAAGTGTGCACGGTGCTCAGCCAATGAGAGCCGTTTGCTCTCATTGACTATAATGGGGACCCCAGCCTATCTGAATGGCTGAGGCAGGAGCACGTGCATGACACCGGGGATGGAGAGGATGCGACAGTGCATGTTTCCTATTGACAGCAATGACAGCCATCTGCCGAATAGCATCAGTTCAGTGGGTGGAACTCATTGGATGAGAGCCCACACATGCGCTGTTGGATGAAAGGTGAGTATGTAAGGGGCCCATGGGGGTTTCACACAGAGGAATCTTTTAGATTCCAGGCCAGCCATTGGTAGGTTTTGTGTCACTTTAACGTCCAAAATGCAATTTTGGTCCTTTTAACCCTTATTTAGAATGATTCCTGGTTATCTTGACTGTGGCAAAGTTGACTTTGCATTCTCAACAAACCCTATTGGCCGCATGTGGGGTTCAAGAGCAACATGTGAGTAATGCAACCCATTTACAGGCTTTTAGTGGAGCAGGGCATCTGAAATAGGGATGCACTGGGGTGTGGAGTTGTAAAAGGTTTTTTATTACTTTGGGTTCCATTTAAAAACCCAAGGAAGTGCCCAAATAGGGCACAAACCTTGCCCTTCTGTGCAGCAATCACATAGACTACCAATGTGACTATGGGTGGCTTGTACCGGTCAGGCATCTCAATTCTGGATGCAGAGGAATGTTCAAGGGATCCATTTTTATTTATTTTTACCATGAAGTAATGTGATTTTTGTGTGCCTAAGCATCTACACTGGAGTTGTAGTAGTTTATAAATAGGCACCACAGGTGCTTCAGGATGCTAAGAACTACAGGAACAAGCTTGCTACAACTGAGGTGGACTTGCACATGTAAATCTGATCAGGAGATTCAGGATCTCAGTCAATTCGGACAAATCTGTTGAGCTTGTTTAAAATTAAACAAATATTTGTCCAAATCTGGCCATGAGGTTCATCCAAAATAAATTCCTAAAATCCTGAGGTTCTGAATTCCTTTTGGACCCAACTTTTTAGTTCAGACTACATTTGATTCTATCCTATTTGATATCCTTACATTTTGTTCAGACCAAAGCAAGATTTCATTAGGTTGAAGTGATACTGCAGCCAAAGGTAATTGTTACACCATTGTGTCAGGCTACATTTGGCGTTGTCCTAAACTGTTTTACATTTGTAAATTGAAGCAGAAATGACCTGAGATTTCAGGGTTTACAGGTTCAGCCAATGCCAAATGTGACCCTGGATAGTTTGTCTTGTCGGGGAGGCCGATTCATTAATAGCGCCAGGTAGCCACAGATGAGCGCCAGTAGCGTGATTTTCACAGCGCCAGCTAGTCTTCGCTGTGCATGGCCGGGGTTTGCTTGTTGACAGCGACTCAGCCGGTGTGCGGTAATGTTGAATACAGGGTTAGGGGTCGATGTTTCACAGGTTCTGTGTTGTATGGGTGCGCCTGACAGTGAATGGCCAGAGCGAACGGCTTGCTGCAGATTCATTAACAAATCACACTCAAAAATTTCTTGCGCTGTGAATTCCTGGTTTAAACCCCAGAGCGCTGGCGGCGATGTGTGTAAAGTAGTTTTTAACCCCCAAACAACCATTTTTTTTTTTATGTAAAAATTATACAAGTTTTTCTAAACATTTTGTAATATGATTACATTAATATCAGACCTGTAATATCAATTCTGCACAATTTTTTTTTTGTTTTTTTTTTTACTTAAAAAAAAATCCTAACATTGCAGAAGTGGTCACAGAATTTTTGACATTAAAAAAAAAACAAAAAAAAAAACAATTAATTATGATTATTTAAAGATTGCTCCATTGAAATGCATTGGACAACGCCAGGGAGCGCCAGGTCATACCTGTCGCTGTGATGGGATTAGCAGCGGCGCTGTTCGTTGCAGTCGGCTACATGATGAATCTCGCGCTAGCTGACGCTCTCGCCGGCGCTAGCCTCATTTAGCGTGATAAATGCGTCATTGTGACCGCCGCCGGGCGTACTTGAGTCGGTAGCCGCCGTTAGCTGGCGGTACCTGGCGCTCGTCAGACACTACCTGGCGCTAGCCCTTGATAAATAAACCCCTAAGTGTTAGGAAGTTGTGGTTTGAGCAAGTGACCATGGGCAGGGCTACACCTAGGAATAGCATAGAATGCTGCAGAATAAGCCACACCCTTAAACATCACCCCCATCAGGCCCATAAACTCACCAGTTTAAGCTAAGTGTTCCACTTTGAGGCTAACCTATATCAACATTTTTTCTCCCAGCTGTTTTTTTCTTTTACAGGAAGGAAGAATAGAGACAGGTTTGTGAACATACCTACCACTCTGCCTTTACATGGGAGAACTCTCGACTACAATGGCCTGCTCACACAATGCTTTGGGCATAAATATAAGCAGACAGGCAGTTAGATGGGAGCATTTCTTCCCTTTACAATTGGAATGGTACGTTCAAATACCTGTTATCTCTGGATTTTTTTTCCACCAGTAGAAACCACAGTCTTTGTGGTATTTGCTTTTTTTCTGGTGTTTAAGGAACCCCTCTTTTCACTTTTTAGCATGTTTATATATATTTTGACTATTAGACAATTTGTAAGCATTTTACCATCAAAGCTCATGTGAAATCCCCCTAGGCCAGAATTCAGCGGTTGTTGCCCCCTGTGACTTCTGGTGGCTAATAAGGTTCATTAACCACTCCTGGGATCACATGGGTGCAGCCCCCAAGGTGGGTATTCATGCACAAAATTGGGATGCCCTGGAGGGTGATTGTTGACTTTTCTCTTTGTTGCCAGAAATTCCAGCAAGTATAAAAACTTGATATGAGGGGATGGCATTGCTTGTATTGTATGAAAATGAATAAAAGTATGCTTGCAAATTATATTTTTCAGATCAAATTACACATATTGAGATAGAGACTTACTGGTGCTAGTGAAAGCAAAGCCTACTGCTCGCCATGAACTGCGGTTAAATATTCATATCATATGAACTGATATAATTCATATTTAAATTTCCCAATCATTACTTCTAACTAAATCAATATATATTAAACATCTTAGTTAAATTATTAAATGCAATTGTTATTGCAGTCTTGAAACATTGCTAGCCAATCAGAGATGGCACCTTGCATCCTCTGTCATAATATGTTCTAGTTAACTCTTAGCTATGAAAGTAGATGTTCATCTAAGGCTTTTTAACGAAATTCCTGGAGATAAAATTTAAATTACTGATTTTCTTATTGGGCATTCAAGTCAGAAATAAAGTAGAAGACAGTCTGTACAACATCTAATCCTAATTTGGTATATTAGTTCAATTAAACCCTGTAGGACACTGGTTCTCAACCTGTGGTATGTGTACCCCAGGAGGTACGCAGGGATGTTTGGGGTGCACCAACAATAGGGATCTGTTGGGCCTGTTATTTTAAAAAGTGCTATGAGACCTGTGACCTACTTATATTGGTCAAATGTATAATTGATCTCCTCTTTGTGGGTACTCTTTTGGAACTTCCTGTCTATAGGGGGTGCTTGGCGTAAAAAGTATGAGAACCCCTGCTATAGGAATCCCCAAAAAATGGGCAAACTTTCCACCAATATACATTTCTAAGCTGTTGCAACAGTACATCCACTGGCTTGCTGTTAATCAATATGGTTCATAGGGCATGTCTGGCTTTAGCCCACCCCACACCTCCATTGCTATAATTTGAAGGGGCATATTCCGACAATGTGACTGATGTGGATTGGCCATTCCACTCAGGAGTGGGTCAATTTATCAAGGGTATAGGTAATTTGTGATGGTGTTTTAGGAATGTATTGTTATATTTATATGCATCCAATAAAGTGTTATAATTCTTAGTATTGCAAGTTACCCCAACTATTGTACTTATATGTTGGCTATTTGTCCCCTATGTCAATGGTGGATGGTGGGGAGCTGTGGATGCTAGGGCAGGGTTATAGAGAGGGCCTGAGGGACTCATGCCCAGGGACCTCCGCCACTTGATATAGCCAGAGGGTCTCCACCACTAGAGGCAAGAATGTAGGAAATTCCTGCAGTAGCAGTATGAACACAAAGCAACATGTGTATTCATGGGCTCTGCAAGGTATCCATTTTAAATGTTCACGTGAATGGGTGAGCAGGAGCATGCTCGGAGCAGGGTATGTAGCTTTGAATCTCCAGTAAAACCTCCCAGATCCCTGATCCAACAGTGCATGTGCAACATTTGTGAATAGGCAGCATAGACATGGATGTGACCCTCATTGCACTTGGCTTCATTTGGCACCTTTTGGCCCGATTCTTAGCCGAAGGGGCCAAATGGGGCCGAAGGTACTGATTGGCTGCGCAAATGCACATGTTGCCAAAGGACCAGAGCAAGATAAGTTTTTCTGGGCAATCTTGGGGGTTTTATGCAGCAGGGCATCCCAAATCAGGATGCCCCAGGGACCAGGACCAAAGCCTGGGATAGTCGAAATCCTGGGTTTTGGTCCACTTTTATGCTCAGTCTTCTAGGATGCTATAGATTAACTGTATCCACTATCAGACTGGCCTCTGGTGGGCCCCAGGCAAGGACCTAGGGTCACTATTAGAGCAGTAAAAGAGCTCCATGACAAAAGCTGTGTTTCTGACACATCTAGAGTTTGGCCTGAGTTGTTATTTAGCCAATACACATCATGTTGTATAGAACAATCTAATTATGTTTAAGCTGAAGAAAGGGATCAGTTCTTCTGATGGTCCCAAAAAATGTTTCCTCTGGTGGGCTAAAGGTGATTCAGTTTGTCCCTGCCTGTTATCAGAGATAGTCCTGAGGTCAGAATTAACAACATTGTTAACCGCCTTAGTAAGAATGTGAACTTCACAGTCCGAGAGGGACTAGAACCAGGAGCTTGGAATCCAAAAGTCAGAGCCAGATGCACAAAGAAAAAAGAAAAAGTCATAAATGCTGCAAGGTGTAACAAATGATCAATATTATATAACCGACATGTAGCCTACCCAGAGACCATTCCTCATAATAAGCATCAAGGCATCCTTGCTCAGACATCAGAGGTTCGCAGTTACACCGGTCCAATTGGCAACAATATGTTTTTTCATACTACCTTGATTATCTTTTAATCATTATTCAGAAACAACATATTGAACGAGTGTCGTACATTATGAATGAGAATACACCCTAAAGGCTTCTTTTAATATGTCTCTGTTGACTATTAATACGATAAGAAAGAGCTGACTGATCTGTAAGATTCAGCTGGGGATCGTTTTTTCTGATCCAGTGTTTCTTCAAGCATCTTAGTCATTTATATAATACAAATTAAACTGTGACGGCTGCATACTGATAGGTCAATTATCCACATTATTATGAATTTTTTCCAATCTTGCTTGGGCTTGTGTTTACTTGGGTTATTTTTTTTAATTTTGGAGAGGGTTACTGTTGCTGTTATAATTTTTGAATTGAATGGAATTGAAAGTCACGTCAAGGCTTTTTGTCACACGCATATTCATACAATGTATGACATACAGTGAAACTTGTTTTCCAACTGTCCACAGATAAAAAAGAGTTTAAGATTAACATTATATTAACAGATGAACAAAACTTTACAGGTTTACAGTATATACAAAAAATATAATATGTACAAGAGTAGTACCCACAATGTATGTGCTAGCCTGTTAGTACAGTATATGAGTTTGTTTTTGAGCTGTGTATGGGTCATTATTATATATCCAAGCTAGGAATATGATGATTTAGGTCAGTCCAGACAGAATTTGGGTAAAATGCTAATTAATTTCAATTAGCTCTATTTGGAATAAGAAAACATTATTTTACTGCTGTAATTAAGTTGTAGACAGGGACGGACTGACAATAGGGAGACCCAGGCAAATTCCCACGGAGCCACAAAGCAGCACTGCTTTGGGGCAGTCTGGGCTGCTACCTTTACTAAACCTCCCATCCAGTCCCAGCCCCCACCCCCTTCACCACTCTATCCCTTCATCTAAGCAACATCTGCCAATGTCCTCACTCTAATGATATAGGCTTGGTCTTGGAGCACACTGGTTGACTGGCCAGGAAGCAGCAGAGATGCCACTGGCTGGTCATGGGCAGGCCTGGTGCTAGTAAGATCCCAGGCAAATTTTTGGCCCCAGTCCATCACTGGTTGTAGATAACACCAAATTTACCTTTTTTCAACTGTTTTATTTTAATTGTCTAAAACTGACAATGTAAGTATTAGGTTGTTACATTACTAGTAATAATAATTATGCTACTGCTAGCTGCAGCTTTACACAAGTTCTCTCTACTCACTAATTCTACAAGGTTTAAAGAGATGCACAGCAAATGATGTAAGTGGTGCTCAAAACTCCTCAAGGGCCATCAACAGACCAGGTTTTGCAGATCTTCCCACAGATGCATAGATGGATTATTCAGAGCTCAGTCCGAGTCCGAGCATGAATTACTTCACCTGTGCATCTTTGTGGAGATCCGCAAAGCCTTACCCATTGGTGGCCCATGAGAAGGGTTGAGCATGTGTGATGTACATCATATACCTGAGGCAAATCCAATGCTGCACCTGTAACTATATGCCTAATAATATGACCATAAAGTTAGTCTTATATGCCACCAGTTTATCTACATGTATTACAGAAGGTTGAGTGAGTCGAATTGGAAAAATCTGAATCTGCTCCAAATTTGATGGCTAATTTTTTCCCTGAAATAGTAAAAAAAACTCCCCTTGCTTTACTCCAGAGCTGATTTACTCTTCTCTGTAGCTGGATGAGACCCCACGCCAGATTACCTACACCCTCACCAGCCGGGGGGGAGTGAAGAAGAGTTGGATGGGACTGGTAGTTTTTAGGACCTGTGCCGGCTGCACAGTCTCCAAGACCTGGTTTACAATGCCACACAGCTGGTGCCTGGCTGATTTTGCCAAATAGGGGGAACTCTGCCTTTTTATTTTTAATTTCAGGGTTAAAAATAAAGAAACTGCATCACAAGTGACCTATATGGGTATGAGGATCTTCTGCTTGCTGGCAGGGTAGAGGATCTGTGTCTTCCACCCTCCCTGCATAATGTGGAGTGGCAGGGGACACCTGCACCAGGGGATACCAAGGGAAGAGTGAATTCTGTTTTTCTTTGTTGAGCGATGTGTTAAAATTCAATTCAGATGTACCTGCCTTTCTTGGGGAAATTCGCTCATCCCTAGAGTTTCCTAATCACTATTAAATGGTGCTGCATGAAAGGTCACCTTTAGACTATTGACCTATAGACAGCGTTAGCATTTGCGTCACTTGCATTGGGTAATTTTTTTCATGCTGTCAATTGCGCATTATCTGTAAATATGTATATATGTATTATGCATTCTGTTGTGCAATCCAGGTTTAGTCCTATGAGCTCCTGCGTATGCTAAAGATTGCTTTATTGTATAATGCATGAGCACAGTATATACTTTGTGTTCAGACAAGATGTTTGCAGATGAACAGTCCAAAGGCGGCTTTTCATACAACACCAATAGGGATTAGGTAATACATGTAGCTAAACATATCCTTAAGCATATATTTACAGGTGCTGCATTGGACACCTGACTATCCTTTAGGTATAGATAATGTATTCTATATTTTTTTGACATGTATTCTGTAGGTTAATTTTCTTTCACTTTTTCACATTTTTCAATACACTTTTTTTGGATTGAATTTGGGGTGCTTGTCTTTTAGAATTATTTACAATTGAATAACAGTAAAAAGTTTTCTCGATTAAATCTAGAGCACATTTTAAATGAGAAGAATAAGCCCCTGGGCTAAAAGGCTAATATTTACCCATTAATTACTGAAGTTGAAAGAGGAAAGCATTGTTATTTCCATTCTAGAATGCTTAATATTGATAAAGGGGATCCCTCTCTCTCTGTCTTTATCTCTTTGCACAAATTGCCCCCAAGTTCTGACCTGTAATTAGCCTATGAGCCCTGAGTACTTGCAAGCCTGCACATGTATTTCAAGTGGGGGGGTACTACACATTTTCCCTAATAAATGTGGGGAAACTATGCACTCAAGCCCTGGGAAGATTTGGAATGCTGTGCCCTGCCTGTTAATTGTGGCTTTGAGGTGGAAATGCTTCATTTGTCAATCATAGGTCTGGGGAATGAGAACATTGTGAATTTTACCTATTAATTGTGGTTATGGTTTGGGTGCACCATCTACCTATTAACTGTAGCATTTAGGGTACATGTGCTCAACCCTCTTCCTCAAGGGCCACCAACAGGCCAGGTTTTGCAGATCTCTATTGAGATGATTTATGAGATACATTTGCACTCTGTTAATCCACTGTTAATTGAAGGTCTCGGCAGTTCTACTCATTAACTGTATATTTGGGTCTGTTCCTATATCAGAGGTCTGGGGTGTACACTGCTAAAGTAAGTGGTGTTCTTCGGTAACCTCATCTAGAACAGAAGAAGTCTTGGCCTTCAATATCTGAAGGTTTTAATTTTCCCCCTGATTCTGGGGTGGGACTTTTGGCCTATCATGTAAGTTTCGGAATTTAATTTGCTTCATGAGCATGCCCTGTGCTTATGGTGACTTCATTGTTTGCCCTGACATTTTAGGTCCTGCATGTTTTGGCAGGTTTACAGTTTGCCTATTAACATGGTACAAAACCCATAATCACCCTCCACCCTTTTAGACCCTTTTTTGGTAAGTCCATGCACACAATGCATTTTTGATATCGCAGATGGGATGATCTCAAAAGTGCCGGCTAATGTGACCAGCCTATTGGCCGCATCCACTGCTTCCTACCTCCAGCCTATCACACTTTGCAGTGTGCCTCAGCTACAGCGAAGGCGGGGATGTGGCTGCCAACAAAGACAACGCGATGTGAGCTGCAATGAAATGTGAGTTTATAGGCAACGCTGGGGCTTTTCATGTAGTTTAAAAATATATATAGGGAAAAAAAAAACCATAAACACAGAAATAACTCTATGCCACAGAGAAAAAAGTTTTCCTTCTAATATTCCAAATATATCTCTCAAAAATCTTTCCACCACGTGACTATGAGGTCCATAAAACAAATGTGTCTCCTTCACCACTAAAGGCTTACCAGACATCCAAGGCAATTACGCGTTTCCAATTTATGCTAATATTCACCACGTGAAAACAATGTAACAATGTAAACAATGAAAACAATAATGTGCAGCTTGGTTGTTAGCTGCATTGCTCTTACTTTAAATTTCCTTCTGTTGTGTTACTTTGCAATCCACCACAACAATAGACTATAGTGCAATACTGTTTTCAATAAAGGTAAACCTATTTATTCCAGTTTTGCACTCACATGAAACTCCATCTTATTAACAAGCAAAACTGTCAGCGCTGTTTTAACATGGACCACGCACTTTCTCTATAGTTACCACGCTGAGGCGTAATCTTCCTTTGGAACTAGGGATCTGCCTCCTCGTGCTCCTACAGCTGGGTGAAGCTGATACACGCACCAGCCGGTTATGTGAGGCTCCTATCGTACCTGGACGCCTTCTTATTCAAAAATATTTTTCATTCCCTACACTTTATTGTGATGATTTTTCTGGATATCACCTTCTTCATCACAAAATCAATCAGTTACAGGGGTATTTAGAATGGTAGTTGTTATTCTACTCAGTGTACCTTCCTGTTTGCACTTTTTAAAGCTATGTGAGTTTCTCCAACTCATTTTACATACTATTGCTCTAAGATGGGAGAGGCTCTTAAACATGTAGAGGGCCTCTTTAAAAGAATTAAGGAACCACTGCAAAACAAATTATTCACTTTTGTGTAGTTGCTGACAAGTGAAAGTAAAGTTGTCCTATTTTACATAAGAAGATTAGATTTGTGCAACCGCTGAGGCTTTTGCAAAAATAGTGTCATGCTTGTCTCATTGATTCCCTGAATATGGAGCAAAGGCATACGTTTTGTTACCTTTCTAAAAGAAACTAAACAGGGGGTTCCAACATTTTACAATGTGTTTAGGGCCAGGACTTTGCAAAGCAGAACAGCCCAGCGATTCATTTTCTTATTACTATTAAATGTTAAGCAAACAGGCTTGTCAATCTTGTAGAGAAATCAAATGTCTCTGTTTGAATACATATCAATTGTGTAGGAAGCCCAGCATAATGCCCTGCCAGTGTAGGCAGGGACTATAGAGTAAAGCAAAAGGTGGGGGTAGATGGTTTCAGATGGAGTGAGCGCTGTCCTCCCAAATCAAAGTACAGTGCACTCTCAGTAGCGGGCCTGGAGGCCCAGTTACATGGTGTTTTTCGGCTTGGAACCTTCCTACAAGAGGCTCCCCATGCTGCCTTTAAATGGTGTGGTAGGAGATTGTGAAAGGGTCTAGCTTAGATATTGCCTGAAACACTGTTACTTACCAATAAAAGGAAACCGAGGTATAGGAAATTGTTGCATTATTCGTTTACGGTGACCATGCAGGTAATTGCTAGGGCTTGGGGGACTCCTAGCCTTAGTTTTAGGGAGTTCAAAAATAGAGTTATGGCTCTATTTCTGTTATGTGGCATGTATGGCTATGGAGAAGCTGTCATAAACGAGGGTAAACTCGAGTATATTGAATAAGTCTGGCTGCCTTGGGTCAACAAATTTTTGCCTGGAAATGTTGATAAAACACTTGGTGGTGGTGGTGTAGAAAATTATTCAGAGTGCAGAAGTGAGTGGGGTTGGAAGTGGAGATTTGGAGTGTTTGTTTAATTTAACAAATATTTGCCTGGGAATACAAAATATGTATGGTATGGTAGAATATTGGCTGGGGCGCAGAAGGGAGGGGGTGGAAGAGAGTGTTTTTTTAGGTGTTTTTGAGCGATATTTGAAAGCTCTATAGAGTTTGTAGCTATCGGCATATCCAAGTACTTAGAAGTGATTTGATAATAATCTGTATTTGCAGCTTTATTCTATAATGTACCCTTTGATTAACAATAAAAATTATTGAAATAAATAAAAGAAACCGCAGTGCCCCTCTGCATCGACCTGGCGTTTCCAAACAAGCTGACTTGGTTTTGTTTTTGACTTCCAGGACTGGGAGATTCAGACAACTACAATTGCATGCATAAACCACATGCCTCGTTAAGCCCCCCCCCCCTTTTGGTGGAGTCCCTACTTCCATTTTTGGGTTTCCAAAATCGGAACATGCACTGCAATATAATACTTAAACCAGACCAACACACTTAAAAGAAACAGCACGCATATCAAGAAGCGTCAGTGCCACACAGTGTCACTTTTTTGGCCTCAGCGGCACTCAACGTCTGATTTAACAACTGATTAAAAAACTGGTAACGCCAATGCGCCCGCCATATATCGTCTTATTTAACAGTAGCGCAGAAAAGGAGTGCTGGGCGCTCTGGTTGAAGCAGCGCCAGATGAAACCTGCCGCTACAGGTCAAGATCCCATAGAGCACAATGGCCAGAACAGGATTGAAGTGTTTAATGCTTATAATTAATATTAAGCACATTTATTTGTACAGAACGTGCATTGTGACTTGCCAATAATTGAAACACTGAGCTGAGATGTGACAAAAAGTTTTTGGGTTATTAAAATTGATTTTAATGGCTTCTTTTCTTAACAAAGTGTAATATGGACAGCAACAAATAAAAAGCAGCCGAAACGTACTGTAAAGTTTGTCCTCAGCAGTGATTTCTTGTAACTGTAATAAAGAAACGCCAACCAGCGCCGGAACAATACAGCGCCACAGATTTCAAGGAGGAAAAATGTCACTACAAATTGGTGCTCACTGGCACTGGGATAATCTGCTGGTGGGCCAAACAAACAAAGCTGGTTAGTAACATTTGTCGTAGCAACTGCTAGCGCCAATGTAGTACACAGCGCCAGATTAGACACCAATGCCAGTGCTCTAAAGCTAATTTTCTTATGATTGCCTAGCTAAAAAAAATCTTACCTGAAGAGCTAGTAGTTTTTGCATATGACTAGCTGGAGTGGAGAATATAACATTTTTTATGTGGGCAAATTCTTTTTGCAAAAAGGTAAAAAAAAATCTTAGTCTATATTAATAGTTATTTTCTTTTAAAGTAGTTGTATGGAATGACTTTTACTTTTTTTTTATTCTAATACATGTAATTTGGACTTTACTTCGCTTTTCTTTTCATTAAATGTCAACCTATGGAGAAAAAAGGTTAAAAGAATAAAAAAAAAGTTATTTTTAGCCTGTTTGTTGCTCGGTCTTTCCTGGTTCTACTAACTTGAGCTGAACTTTTAATGATCTGCAGAGTCTAAAGGAAAAAGTGGTGAATGGTTACAAACAGCACAAGACCAGCATGACATCCAAAGATAAGGGATTAAAGTTTAATCTGTTGATGCGGTGCAGTTATATGTATAGTCTTTAATAGTTCATGTGTGCAGGCGACTGCTGCGGAGCAAAAGGTTTGAAAAGTCTGATGCCTTTGAAAGATGACGCCTTCTGGGCTGGCTACTTACTGTTCCTGGAATTGCTCCAAGACTATTGACAATTATCCCCCAGGATCAATAACACAATGTCTTAAAAGGAAAACACCTCTGTTAGAATGAACCATAGTTCCTTTCCTAAAGATTTACAGATGTGATAACTATTGATTCTTTTAAGACCAAGATAATATCTAGTCCAAAGTGTGATATACACCGTTGGTTTCCCAGTCTATTGTGTGTTCATGAACTCAAGATAAATTATCCTGGAACTTTGTCACGTATGGCATGCCCATTCTGTGGTTTTATAGTAGATGACTGACTGTACTCAGGCAAGGACACATCAATATTCTGGGAAAATTCTGTCTTTTGTCTGGTGACTGGCAGTTCATTTCATCCCTCACATAATTTTACTCTCTATAAAGATGCTATTTTTCTTTATGACTGCTGGATATTTTATCTTATAATTCAACTTAGTTTCTTGAAGTCGTTTCCTTTTTGTTTGTTTTTTTAGAAAATTCAAAAATAAGGTCATGCTAAATATATCAGCCAGTTTCAATATGAAAAGACAGTGAACTTGTGACAGTGCAGATTAAGATGACTCCAATAATTAGGATATATATCTTCACTTCTTTTTTGGTTGAGTTGTACACGTATGAACCATTATACAGCAAACTACAATTTATGCAACTACACATTTGTAAAGCTTCTTACCAGCAGAATAAATGACTTTTCATTATACCCTATCCTTGGTGATCCAGATAGTTAAAGCAGGGAAAGAACACCTTCATTCTGATTTTTAAAAGGTTGGAGTATATCTGTTTCCTCTGGAAAGTGTGAGTGAAGACAAATCACTAATAGTATACTCAATAATTCCCATATTACTTCTTGCAATCCTTTCAACGCCAACATTTCTTGTACTGTTTCACCCTTTCAAATACTAGTGAGGAAAACTACCAACAAGTGAAGATCTCTTTGATGCTTCAAGTCATTCTGTTGCAGAAATGTCATCCACTAGGCTAGTCTGCCTCTCTTTTACAACAATATTTTTAATTGATTTAAGGATCTCTGATATGACTGAACTTTGAGGATCAAATGAAGGCATTTACTGATTATTTATTTTGATGGTATATGTATGCAGAGTGGCAAATTAGCTCACTAATTACTGTTTTTTTTTTGCTGCCAAAAGATTGACTTGATTGTTTTGGGTTCTTGGCTATTACTAACTCTTTTAATTTTGCTTTTAACAAGGCTTTATTTGGGTAAGTTAAAAAGTGTTGGGATTGCATAATGGTACAATCTCAATGACTTATTAACTTAAACAATATTCTGCGGACCAGTGTGAATGTCTTTGGTGGAAAGATAGAAGTGTAATAGCATGAATCTGGACAGGCTAAGAGCATTATTTTATTCAAAATATATGTTAATGTCTGTTTCTGAAAAGGCACTCAGTTTCTCTACTTTTTAAAAATAAAAACAAAGACACTGTTGAAAGAAGTTTTGTTGGTTTCACAAAAATACAAGGAACAAATATATAGCAGTCAGCTGCATGTTCATTGCATATTTGTAGCCCAAAGATGACCCTCCGTGGTCCATCCTTTATTACTGATGATGTGGAGGTGACCACACTATATTATTTACAAAGGTCAGACCACTAACTTGAAAAGGGTTTTAACTTCAATCAGCCAGTTAGTTGCTTAATATATGTTTTAATTTCTACTTGTTTTAATATTTTAAGATGCTTCTAAATGAGAATTGTCTTATTAAATAGAGCCTAAATATTGATGCAATTGTCTATGTTCTAAATTATAGGCAGGGTTGGGATATTCTGCAATTAGTGACCATCTACCAAATGCTAACAAACGCAACTTCAGATGCTGTAAGTTTCCTAGACTTCTTTTGTAGAAGGTTAATGCTTTTGTTAGCTTTTCTGGAAAAATAAAATCTTTTTAGGCTGCACACTCCTATAGGTAGCATAAGCACAAACATAATCTCCCTTATCTTACTGCATTCCCAATAAAATATAGTACAATAACCCTCAGGAATAAAAGTTGCCTTTGAATAGCTAAATCTGGGAGTATAAAGATGTAGACCTTGGTGTGTTATATTTTTGAGATGAGTATATGCCCCAATTAGTGTTGGGTGAACACTAAGTTAAGGTTCGTACCGAACTTTGCGAGCTTGGGCTACCAAACCTAAACATGGACTTCAGCCAGAAGCTGAAAAGCCACTTCCTGCTGCTGCAGTCTGCATTATGGGACCCCCCTCCACCCCTTCACTTGCTAGCCTAGGCTCCATGGGCTCATTACCCACCGGCAGTTTTAATTCCAGCAGCCAGAGGGTGAGGGGAGTGGGGTCCCCTGTCATTTTTCGAACCCATACTTTGGGTCCCGATAGAAATCATCATCAGGTTCGGGTCAAGTTCGGTACCAGAACCGAACTTTTGTTTAAAGTTGGTCTGAACTTGCCGAACCTAAACTTGAACAGTTTGCTCATCCCTAGCCACAAGGTAAATGTACCTAGCATGAATTTATTTTAAGTAAAATTCAAGTTTGTACGTTTCTATAGAGTTTTTTTAGGCTTGATCAACTACACATACAACTTAATATTAAACCAGTATGCAATATGTGTACACAACTTTGTTTTGAAGTCCTGAATGTAAGCTGAGTCCAATCAGAACCTAAAACATTTAAGCTTATAGCAGTTTTTTAAGAAAGCATTATTCACAAACTCTGAAATACTTGTCTGATATCTGGTTAAGCTCCTATCCCCCTCCCTGTCACATGTGCACACACACTATTTATATGCTTTCTTATATTGAAATATTGTTTACTAGCTAGGAACACAGTCCGCTTCAGGCTTTATGGCTTTAGATGTGACCTTTGTTTCAAAAGTAACTGGAATCCAATAATGTTTCTTCTTTCAGATAGTGGCATGCTTAACAAGGCAGTGATCCAATAGGAAACTGTAATATTTTGTCACTGGTCCATTATGTTATATTGGATCAGCTTTTGTACCCTCTTTGGGAAGTATTGATCCTCCTGAATATTGGAAAGCAAGTCATTATAGTACATCAACTATGATTTTATTGAATTTGTTCCCCCTAGTTGGACAGTGAATAAAGTAAAGCGAATTTCAAGTGCTAAAGAACCATGCAATCCCCGCTGTTTTTTAATGCCATATAAGCAAGGAACTTGAGCTAGCAGATAAAGTTTAACTATCTGACCTGTAGCTATGTTAAACAGGTAGACAAATACCGTATTTTTCGCCCTATAAGACGCACTTATTTCCCCCCCAAAAGTGCCTGAAGCGGCCCTGGATGTGGAGCCGGGGATGAGGCGGGGAGCGGCGCTGCCCACGTGCGCCATCGGCCTCCGTGCCGGAGGCTCTGAAGTGGAGGAGCGGCCGGGAGGCATGAGCGGCCCTTCACCCAGCACAGGGGGGGGGGCGAGGTGTCCAGCCGCCCCCCTGGAGCCAGCAGCCGTCCAGCGTCCGGTCGACTGGGGCAAAAGAGCCCGAAGCTGCAGCCCTGGACGTGGAGCCAGAGGTGAGCCGGGGAGCGTCACTGCCCACGTGCGCAGCGGACTTCCGCATCGGTAGCACTGCAGTGGAGGAGCGGCAGGGCAGAGAACCACGGAGCGGGGAGGGGGAGGCCCCCCCCCGACAGGCCAGCTGAGGAGGCGACGGCAGGAGAGGATCTCCAGCTCCCGCAGCAGAAAAGTGCGGTGCGGCGGGAGTCGGACTGGGGACCCGGGAATGAGGAGAAGACCCGGCGGCAGGTGAGAGTTGGGCACCACAGAGGGAGGGGAGGCGAGGGAGCCTCTTGGAATTAAGGTCACAATAAGAGGCAGCAGTTGGAGGAGACAGAGCCAGAGACAACGCCCCCCGCCGCTGCTTCTTACTGGCCGTCTCTGCGAATAGGGTGGGCGTGGCCTGCGCTGACGCTGATGCTAATGGGGGGAGGGGGATGCCACACAGCCTATACTAATGGGGGAAGGGGGATGCCACACAGCTTATGCTAATGGGGGGAGGGGGATGCCACACAGCCTATACTAATGGGGGAAGGGGGATGCCACACAGCCTATGCTAATGGGGGGAGGGGGATGCCACACAGCCTATGCTAATGGGGGGAGGGGGATGCCACACAGCCTTTACTAATGGGGGGAGTGGGGATGCCACACAGCCTATACTAAGGGGGGGGAGGGGGGATGCCACACAGCCTATACTAAGGGGGGGATGCCACACAGCCTATACTAATGGGGGGAGGGGAGAATGCCACACTGCCTATATGGGAATGGGAGGGGGGATGCCACACTGGGTATATGGGGAATGGGAGGGGGGTGAATGCCACACTGCCTATATGGGGAATGGGAGGGGAAGAATTCCACACTGCCTATATGTGGAATGGGAGGGGGGAATGCCACACTGCCTATATGGGGAATGGAATGGGGGCATGCTACACTGTCTATGGAATGGGGCATCCCACACGACACGGCCTATGGGAATGGCATAGGGGGAATGCCACACTGTCTGTAATGGTGCGTTTTTGGTTTAAAATATTTTTTTTCTTATTTTCCTCCCCCAAATCCTAGGTGCGTCTTATAGGCAGAAATACGGTATATAAATCAATACCCCACTGCACTCAACAATAAAGTTTTTAGGAGGATTTTTATTCTTTAGGAAATAAGTTTCTACAAGCGATTCCCTAAATAATTATATAACATTTTGTGGATGTTTGATGATGTTGGCAAAAGGTTAATTGAGGAATCATGTATTTAATGAAAACATAGGGTGTGTTAGGTCTTTGCCAATTATTAAGGTTTCTTTAAAGAACATCCATTGAATATAAAATGATTTTAGGAAGACCTGCAGTAAATGCAAAGGCCACCCATACCCTGTGACAAGGGCGTACATGGGCTTGAAAGCCAAGATGCAGTTTTTCTTTTGTCATGGAAGTTTTAGAGCAGTTGCACAACTAGACTATTTCACCTTTGTAGGTGTCCTGTCTGGCAGGTTGTTAGACTTGTTTCATTGATCCACCTATGATGAAACAGAGCAACCATGAAGGAAAAAGCCTGTACTCTTTTTCTCCCCTGTAGCAGCTTGGCCAGTGACTTGACCACTTCACTCTATTTGCTGTAGATTATAGGGAGTGCCAGGCACTGCCTTGACATTGTTCCTTTGTACAAGGCATTAGGGGTATGCAAGCATGTCGGGGTCCAAGATCATTAAGAGAATAGGGCCTGCAAGATGCACCACTGGATCCTAAGGAGGCTGCTACTGGACATGGGAGGGTTCAATTATTTGGCGCTCCAATCAGACCTCGGATTAGGGTTGGCATGAGCCAAAAATCTCTCCTGCTTAGCTTTCACCTGCTCCCATGACCTTGTTGTCTGGAGCCATGTGCTACATTTCCCTCTTCTGGTCTGTAGGTGTGCAGTGAACACTAGACCATTATTTTCTATAGGCACCTTCACTGAGCTTTGCGCACCTCAAGCCAGCTGGAAAGGTTGTACCTAACTTCAAATATGGGAGCTGCGGGAGTACAACTGACCCTGCAAAAGTGGGTACAATGTAAGCAGTACGCCTAATGCACTGTCTCCCCTGATCTGGGAGTTTAGGAAATATGCCTTACTAATTAGAAGATACAGTAATTTTATCATGTGATTCCCTACAACCCCTATCTTCCAATGTGAGCTCACTATACAGTATCTGCAGAGTTGATTTTCTTTATTGCATGGTACGGCCTGCTTCGGTATTCATAACAGTTAGGTTATTCCGCCACAAGGTGGCGCAGTGTACTGCAGAAGAGCTGTGGCATCTCCCGGCCCCCTATAGAAACGGGATTAACCATAGAGTTCCCAGTGTTTCCTCTGCAGTGAAACTGGGAAGATAGAAGATGTCTCTCTCTCTCTATGCACAGTTGAGCGAGGCAACCAAGCATGCGGCCCTGAAAGTCTATTTCCACCCGTTTCTGGACCCTCTCTGCCTCCCAGCCTTGGCTGACAAATAGGGTGAGGGTAGAAGAGCACTAGGGTCAAGTGCTCCTGGAGCGCTGCTCCAAGCTGCAGACCCTGTTCCACAAAGGGTAGCCGGCCATAGGCTTTATGGTGAGCCTACTAGGGATGCGGAGCTCCTGTCCTGGCTTCTGAGGGGATGAGTGTTTTGGGGACTGTGTCCCCTTCTTTTCCTTCAGGGGTCCCACCCCCCCCCCCCCCTCCTGGCCTGGATACTCGCCGCTGCCTTCTCGTCTCTCTCTCTCCCCCCTCCCCCTCTCTGACTTTGTTTGGGGGGGTAGTAGCGGCGAGTTGTGTTGTGATGTTTTGGCGTTTACAGTGTGTTTTTTGCCCGCCGCGCTGCTTTGTACTGCGCTCCGCGGCTGTGGGCGCTATAACCTGTGGCGTTTTTGCTTTGTCATGTTGCCGACGGGATCACGTGGGCGCCGTTTTCGCGCTCTTCGGGGGAGGCTGGGGGATGACGCTTATCGCGTCGTCCCCTCGCGGCCCGCCCCTTGAGGTACCTCTGTAGGTGCCATTTTGGATTAGCTGCACGTCTGGATTTCTCCCTTCTGGGCTGCAGCGCTGTTTCCTCTGGTGTGTCGCTTCATCCTGCGGTCTGTGCCTTGGTGACCCTGCGGTGTTCTTGGTCCGTGAGTCCCCCTTGGAGTTTTTTTTATTGGTCTCGTGGGGCATGTGCTGCGGGATGCTCATGTGTCGTTTTTACTTATGTCTTTCAGGTGGGATACCAGTGGGTTGTGGTTTCTCCCGGCTCTACTCCTTCCTCCCCCTCATCCCCCCCTACCCTTTTTTGTTGATCTGGGGGCATCCCGTGGGAGGGCATCCCGGGTGGCTTTTGTATTAGCTTTTACCCAGCGCTGGCCTATTGCGCCTGTGTTAATCACCATATGGAGGCTTCTGGGGATAGCGTGCTCGGGGGTCCTTCGGGGCAATCCCGGCTGTGTTCCATGTGCGGGGTATCCCCTATCAGCAATGATGTCACGGTGTGCGTGCCATGCGCTCAAAGTGTCCTTGCGCTCCAGCTTGGTTTGCCTGCATCGCTTCCCAGCTCTGCACCCCCTTCGGCATCACCTGCAATTAGCTCCCAGTGAGGGGGATGCTAGCAGGAGGTCACAGTCTGATCTGGCACTTCGTGTGGCCAACATTGAGAAGCAGCTTGCCGGGCCTATTCCTAGGAAGGCTTCTGGCAAGAAGCGGCACCTGACTTCCACACCCTCACGCTCCACTGAGGAGTATGAGGAATTTGATGCTACTGGGGGACTTTATTCCCTAGAAGAAGGGGAACTGTTCCAGGACTCTGACTCCTCTGGGGACCAGCAGGAGGGTTGCATTAGTGACCCTGGGTCTGCGTCCGGGGAGGAATCATGGTACCCTGGGGACACTGACTATCTGCTGTCGCAAATTTTTTAAATCTTGCACATTGCTCCCCCTGAGGTGGCTAAGAGAAAGCAGGGTGAGCTTTTTCGTCCTGGTAAACAGCATCTGGAGTTCCCTGAGCAGGGCCATTTCACTTCTATGGTGCTTAGGGAGTGGGAACGTCCTAACAGGCTGCCTGCTTTGCCCAAGGGATTGGATAAGAGATATCCCTTTCCTGCTGATCTAGTAAAGCGTTGGTCCTGTCCCCCTGAGGTGGACGCTCCCGTGCTAGGCCTGTCTAATGCTTCGGTCATGCCTTCCCCTGACACTACCACTCTGAAGGACAGCAAGGACCGGCGCATGGATCAGCTGGCCTGCCATGCTTTTACTTGTGTGGGGGCTGGACTGCGCCCCGCCTGTGCTGCTGCCATTACTGCTATTGCCCTTAAGAAACTGCTCAAGCGTCTCTGCCATGGCACTATGGCTGGTAGGAGGAGGGAGGATTATAGGGCCCTCTTGCTTTGCTCTGATTTTGTTGTATTTATCCTTACTGCCATGGATGATGCTGGGCCGGTAGGGTCTCTGCACTTTTGGTGGCTATGTGCCGCTCTGTTTGGTTACATCGGTGGGCAGCTGATGCTGCTGCTAAGAAGGCTCTCACTGGGCTCCCCTTTGCGGGGCTGCGGCTCTTTGGTGAGCGTCTTGATGTTTTGGCCAAGGATGGCAGGCTGCCTCAGCGTAGGAGACAGCCCTGGCCTTTTCGGGAGACCTCCGTCTTCCTCCCCCTTCATTCTTCCAGAGGAGGTCGTGGCTCCCTCTTAGGTAGCCGCAGTGAGTCTTGGGGCCGTGGCAGATCCCGGTCTCTCTTGAGGTTCCAAGCCCAAACCCCCTCCCAAGGCCCTCAGGCATGAGGCCCCCTGTTGGCCAAGAAGGGTGTGGTTCGCAGACGTTGTGCAGTTTGCAGTAGACCAGTACGTCTTGCCCAGGGATCCAGATCTTCTCACTCAGGGACAGCTACACCATCCCAATTTACAAACGCTGGCTTTAACGGCTTGGCTGCTGAAACCTACATCTTACCAGAGAAGGGGTTGCCTGCCTCTGTTGTGGATACCATGATTCGGGCTACGAAGAAGTCCTCGTCCTTTATATATTACAGGGTCTGGCATGCTTACATTGCCTGGTGTGAGTCCAAGTCTCTTCCCTGTCAGGTTTTTTCCATTCCCAGGATTCTGGAATTTTTGCAACATGGTTTGGATTTTGGCCTTCAACTAAGTACCCTGAAAGGCCATGTTTCAGTTTTGGCAATTTTTTTCCAAAGATCCTTTGCCAACCACCGGTTGGTTAAAACTTTTTTTCAGGGTGTTACTCATGTGCATCCACCTCGTAAGCCTATGCTACCAGTCTGGGACTTGAATCTGGTGTTGTCTGCTCTGCAGGGTCCTCCCTATGAGCCTATCCGTGGGGCTGATTTGCCCATTCTGACTCTTAAGGTAGCCGTTTTGGTGGCTATCATTCTGTAAGGCAAGTTTCTGAGCTGGCGGCGCTTTCCATCAAACCTCCTTATTTTGAGAGGCATCAGGATAAGGTGGTGTTTCAGCTTAAGCCAGATTACTTGCCTAAGGTGGTGTCTGCCTTTCATCTCAATCAGGACATTGTCTTGCCTTCATTGTGTCCTAATCCTGCTAATTCCAAGGAGCGGACTCTGCATTCTCTGGATGTGGTCAGGGCTCTGAAGTTTTATTTGGTCGCTACTGAGCCTTTCAGGAAATCTGATGCTCTTTTTGTTCTCAGGGCCTAGGAAGGGTTTGCCTCCGGCTAAATCCACTATCAGCAAGTGGATTCGTCAGGCGGTGGTTCAAGCCTATTCTGCTAAGGGGATGGAACCTCCCTTTAAAATTACGGCTCATTCCACTCGTGCTATTGGTGCTTCTTGGGCTTTTCAGCACCAAGCTTCTGTTGAACAAGTTTGCAAGGCCGCTACTTGGTCTTCTGTTCATACTTTTTCCAAGTTTTACAAGGTTTTTGTTAAGGCCTCAGCAGATGCTGCTTTTGGTCGCAAGGTGCTTCAGGCGGTAGTGACTTGAACTGCCGGCTGTTACTCATTGGGGATCCCACCCTATTTTTGGACACTGCTTTTGGATGTCCCAACTGTTATGAATACCAAAGCAGGCTGTGCCATGCAATAAAGAATAAAAGCAATTCTGTGAGTACTCGCCTGTAGAATTGTTTTTGTTCTTGCATGGCACGGCCTGCTTCGCCCCACCCTTGTTATCGTTATTCTTGGTTGCCTCTTTATGGTGATTGTTCACCATAGTTAATTGTTTTTTTTTTTTACCTTTTTTACATTTTTTTTACCTTTATTCTCTCCCGGCTTCTTGTCTCACTGCTTGTCTACGCTGGGAACTCTATGGTTAATCCCGTTTTTATAGGGGGCCGGGAGATGCCACAGCTCTTCTGCAGTACACTGCGCCACCTTGTGGTGGAATAACCCAACTGTTATGAAAACCGAAGCAGGCCGTGCCATGCAAGAACAAAAACAATTCTACAGGTGAGTACTCACAGAATTGCTTTTTTAGGTATGTACCTGGCAAGAAAACTCGCTTTATGCCATTCCTAGTCGTTGCTAGGAACAAGAAATGTGATTGGGGTTGAAGACCTCCATGTTTTGACATATGCAGTCCAGATTCAGCTTTATTTGAGGCTATAGACTAAAGGAATGACAATTCCAGCATAAGCTCAATAAAAATTAAAAGAGAGCAGAAACAGGGTTAGAGTTCTTAGTAAGGGCCTAGCCTGTCCCAGGAGCCACTGCTCAGACAGCCATTCTAAAAGTTACATATAGGGTAGGTAAAGGTGAGTTAGCAGAAAGAGTAGCTGATTAAAGTGTGTTGGGAAAATAGGAGGGATTTCTCTCCTATTTCACTCGTCAATCGGCCACGACTGGGTTAATTCTCGGCCGAAGGGCGTGGACTGCAAGTCAAAGGTGGGGTTCTTCCAGGCCTATATATACTTCTGGCTGCACCTCCACAATCCAGTAATTGAAAAGCAGTACACACAGCTGCCGGGGACGATAAGGCAACCTAAGAAGCCCTATGTGTTTGTTGGAGACAAAAGGAGAGACAAAATAAGTTTCTTTCTACCTCTCTCCATTTCGTTTCTTTTTTTTGTTGTTGATGCTGAACAACTATTGACATATTTACAAGCTCCACTAGGTCTATGCATCCTAAAGAATGGATATAGAAACCTAGCAGATGGGGGGGGGTCTGACACCCAATCCAAGGCACCACATGGAGGGGTCTTTGTACCATGCTTTACTTCCTGTACTATATATTACTCCTATATGTGCATCATACACTAATGCCTTTTACTTGGACCCACTTTCTCTTTACGAGTTTCTGATTAGAAAACAGATTAGAGTTGTCTTTGGTCTCACTGGTAATTATGACCTTTTTGTGTTCTGCTTCTCTGCGTTTATCATTCTACTCTTGTTCCATACACTCTATGATTTCTGGTAATGGCTGTAAAAGCAAAAAAAATTCACAATTTTTATATAAAGTGGAAAAATGATTTTATTGAGCATTTAAAGTAGCATCACAAGGACAACCTTCATCATATACGGTGACAGATATTCACAACCCCCCCCATAATGACAGGGATTTGTACAACTGCTTTATTATTTTTCTGAGCAGCAAGTCTATAAACATGCAGATGGAGAAGAGAGTTCTTATTTATATATGCTTTGGCAACTAAACTGCAGAATAGAGGGAAAGCCAGAGACAAAATATATGCAAGCACTTGTAAAGTAAATAAAATAACCAGGCTGGCTCTCTCCACCTGATTCAGCAAGATGCTGAACATGGAAATATTATACCAGTGACACATTACTTTCTGATCTGCGATTGCTCAACAAATCAATGAATAAATAAATGTTTATTTAACCAAAATGATGTTGCATCTAATCTTCACAGTAAAAGGTAGGAGCATAAAACATTTTATTCATAACGTGTTGCCTATTGTTGCACCTTTCCAGAAAGTCCCTTTTCCATTGTAAAGTTGGTTGTGGTAAAACCTTTCCAAATCTTTTATAAGGTACTGATCACATCTTCCCTATGACAAAATGAAATTTAGGTAACATCTTAGCCCTTGCAAGATGATCCTATGGTCCTATACTCTAATTCCTCCCTCCTATACCGGGATAAACAATGTAATTCACAAGCCTGACATCTTTTAAAGCTATGGCTGCCAAAACAGCAGCAGGGGACTAGTGCACAGAGAAATAGGAGGGGGATATATTTGAGAGAAGTATATGATTGTCTTACCAAAGAGGCTCTTTGGTCTGAAAACCCATTAGGCCACACTGCCAGCAGAACTGTCCTGTGGCGGTGTTAATCTTTTGGGAGCAATGAAATCAGAAGGTCAGTTAGGTGTCACCACTATGGAGCACTCTGCAAGTTACCCTCTGCTTTCCCCTAGACTTGAGAAATCTGATTGGCCAATAGTCATGTAAAGCAAAGCTACTGGTGTGATATGTTGTGGGATTAGCATTATCAGATGAGCAGCTCTTCTTAACAATGTGTTTTATAGATACCATGTCACAAGATTTTCTAATCTCTTCTAAGTCTGTGCTTGACAAATCAGGCCCAAAATGATTCATAGTGCCATGAGGAAAGGCTCAGCGCCCTTAAATAAAACTCACAGCACAAGTTTTTTTTTTTTAATTTTAAAGACAATTCTGTACCTTAATAGAGGGCTCACAAGTAGGAGAGGAGGTTGGATTAGATTCGCTTATAGAAACTGTGGTAAGGTGTATGGGAAAGTAATAAGTGGTATCTATTTTTCCCCTGCTATGCTGTATCAGGCACGATCCATGCCGGGTTTTCAGGACCCAGCTCACATTCCCCAGTCCTCTACAGGTTTGTTCCCTGATTCTAGGCCTTGCACAGGTGATGAGGCTGATTGCAGGGGAAGCCTGAATAAAAGGAGCCACTGAGCCTTTCAGTTTGCTGTTGACCAACCTGGAGTAAGGAGCCCCAGGCCGTACTGTTCAATGTGAATAACAGAACTGGATGAAAGCCGAAGGACTTTGCTTGTGTCACCCCAAACTTGGACTTGTGGGGATTAACAGCGTTGGCTCGTATGCCCTGTGAGTGGACCTTGTACAACAAGGACTTTTTCAGCTTGCTGCATTTTCCTACCCTGGACTTTAGTAGAGCCGGTGAGGTAACCGCTTGCTATTCTGCATTTTGGCTGCAACCTTTTCTGATGTTAAGAGAAGTTTGGCTGTTGAATCTTTATTTTCAATAAATTTGATTTGAAGGAGAACTGTCGTCTGAGTCACTGCTGTTCGCCCCAATCCCTGACAAAACATAGAAAGTTGTTTGCAGAAGGAGACCATACAATCCATCTAATCTGTCCTTATGTGTATACTGTATGTACTCTTTATCTTAGGATAGATGTATGCTTATCCTAGGCATGTTTAAATTCCCTTACTGTCTCTACCTCTGCTGTAAGTTTGTTCCAAGCATCTACTACTCTTTCTGTAAAATAATATTTTCTAATATTGCTCCTGATCTTCCCTCCGATTAGCTTGAGGTTGGGCCCCCTTGTTCACTTCCCTTCATTTCCCTCCTGAACCATATTCAATCCTTTCACATATTTAAAGGTCTCAATCATGTCCCCCCTCTCCCTTCTTTCCTCCAGACTGTACAAATTAAGTTATTTGAGTCTCTCCTGATAAGTTTTAAGTTTAAGCCCTTGCACCATTTTTGTTGCCCGCCTTTGGACCTGATCGATTTGAATAATGTCTCTTTGCAGTTATGATCCTCCCAAACACAAAGCTTCTAGAGATGGTTTAGATACAGCGCAATTCTTTTTGTACGCATAGAATTGTTATAGACATTTTTCATCCTATATTATCTAGCTGAAGATGCCTCCCCACCAGGGATCAGGAATCTTTACCCCCCCCCCCCCCCCCCCACACACACACACACACACACACACACACACACACACACACACACACACACTCTACACTATTAATATAATTTAAATTCTTTACCTCCGCATTGTTTAAAAAAAAGTTTTACGGCCTACTCTATATTTATTAGATAGACATCCAGCCTTGGATGGGCTTGCTGCTAATTCACTCTAACTTCATGATATAATAACCTGTTTTAAAGTCGACCAAAATCCACGCCCCAACGGCCCTGAAATCGATAAGATTCCAGGGTTACTGGATTCCCTCCCCCAGGGCATCCAGAATCGGGATGCCCGGCTGTGTGAACCATCCCAGATCTCCCAGTAACTCACCTTCTTTCCTGGTCCAACGGAAGCTGTGGCCACATCCCCGATATCTCTTTAGCAGGGCGCGTGCCTGAACCAAGCATTTGTGAGTGGCCACCCCGGGCATGCTCCCTGTTAAAGGGTAGCAGGGGATGCGGCCACCAGCGCACTGGGATCCGTTTGCCTTAGACAAGCTATTAGGTGAAGGGCTGGGAACGGCTCCGAGTGTGCTAATTGGACAAGAGGGCTGCACATGCGCCGTAGGAGCTGGGAAGGGTGAGTGAGATTGGGCGACCTGGGGGGGTTTCACACATTTCATCACATCCCTGATCAGGGTGCCCCGGGGGCAAGGACCAAAATCCTGGGTTTTGTTCCACTTTAAGAAATACATGTTTACTGGGAATACAGGAGTATATATTTATTGTGTATACCTGGATCATCAATTGAAATTGTAATTCATTGCAGGTAACAGCTATTTCATGGGATGCATTGATACACTAACCTTTCAGTTACTGTTTCAGTTTTAGTGATCAGTGGCCACATTTCACAGTTTTGCCTACTAACCACCATCAGGGAAAAAGAAGAAGATTTAAAAATAAAAAGCTTCAATTATATGATTTTCCAACACACAGACTATAGACATAACAATCATCACTTTGCCTAAGGCTATCTAGCAGGAAAGTCTGACTCAAAGAAGTTCGAGATTTCTCAGCAGCCAAAGCTGAGACGATAAAAACACTTTGTGCGTCGGAGAAAGCGGAAAACATATTTAGCTCGCTGTAAATAACTTACAACAAGCAATACTGAATACTATTTCCAGTACATAGGTTAGTACATAACTCAGGCACAACATATGCTCATTTGACTGGATTTCTCATTTGATTATATTCTCTATTAAAGAGGAAGTGCACATTTTTTTACCCCCAGCCACCCCTCTTAAACCCAGAACTTCACCCTGAATAAGAGCTTATCTTATATGTCCCCCCCCCATACATACAGATTGCCCATGTTAAAAAAAAATCATCCTAACTGCATCTACTGCATTTTCTGAGCCTGTAAACATCCAAGATGGTGGCACATAGAGTCTCAGGCTGTCTGCAAACAGGAATTGTCTTCTGACTGTGCCGCTCCGCAATCTGGGAGTGCTGTCCTTTTCCTGGCCCCAGCTCTGCTCTGTAGAGCTGTAGAGCTATAACGCCGCCACCTTGCACTTTTGCCCTACTCTCCTCTCCTCAGTATGTGATGCTTCTGAGGCAAGATGGCGGCGCGTGTATCTTAGAGGCCGATTCATTAATAGCGGCAGGTAGCGACAGTTGAGCGAGTGTAGCAGTATTTTCACAGCGCCCGCTAGTAGTCGCTGTGCTTGGCCATTGTTTGGTTGTTGATAGCGACTGAGTCAGTGTGCAGTAATGTTGAATACGGGGTGACGAGTCGCTATTTGACAGGTTCCGCGATGTATGGGTGCGCATGATAGAGACTGGTCAGAGCGACCGGCTCCCACCATATTCATCAAAAAATCATGCTCAAAAAATTCTCACGCTGTGAAATACATGTTTAAACCCCAGAGCGCTGGCGGCGATGTGTTAAAAGTCGTTTTTTAACCCCCAAACCACCATATTTTTGGAAACCAAAAAAAAAAAAAATTTTAAAGAATTTAGTAATATGAATACAATAATATCAGACCTATAATATCAATTCTGCACAAATTTTTTTATTTTTATTTTTTACATTAAAAAAATTATCTAAAATGGCAGAAGTGGTCACAGAATTTTTCACATTTAAAAAAAAAACATTAATAACAATTAATTATGAATATTTAAAGATTGTTCCAGTGAAATGCATTGGAGCGCGCCAGGTAGCGAGAGGTCATACCTGTCGCTGTTCAAGGTCGCTGGCGCTGTGGGCTGAGGCTGGAATAATGATGAATGAGTGACTAAAAACTTAAAATAGATTAATTTTAGATGCTGGGGAATTGTTATTTAAGGGTTTGGGCTTTTCATGAAATGAGGCTGAAGGTCCGGTTTAAGCAGGTTCTGCAGAACCAGTTGTTAAAACTGTAGCAGTTCTCAGAACCGAGGAGAACTGGCACAAATAAGTTATACAATCTCTTAAAATGTGTCTAAGCAATATTAATAGTATTAGACAATTTGTTGTTTATTAGATTGTATGCACAAATGTATTATAAAAATATAAATGTGTGCAGCACTTGACAACTTTATGTATAGGGAACGGGTAGTTAAAGCGGAACTTCAGTCATCTAATGACCACCCCCCCCCCCCCCCCCCCAATGACGCCTGGCTGAGGTATAGGTTTTTTTTTTATTTGTAACCCCCCATCCTGCCTCAAGTAAAAAAAGCCTATACCTCAGCCAGGCGCCCTCATCGCTCTTAAGGATTCTGGATCGATTCAATTGAGGGATGTGGCATTGTCTCTTTTCCTGCAGCCGTCGCTGATGCTCAGGAGGAGCTGCACAGGCATCTGCCTAAGGTATGGGCTTTTTTTATTTGTAAACCCCCCCCCCCGGTTCTGCCTCATCGCCAGGGCAGGGGGGGGTCATTAGATGAGTCAAGTTCCGCTTTAAAATGTCGAATCCCGCCTCTGCCTCCAGGTGCTAAGCCTCCTCAACTGATTGCTGTGGTCTTCCCCTGATGGATTGGGTGACTGACTTCAGTCATGCCCTGGCCAGGAATTGAACCTGCAACAGGAGGCCAGCTCTGGGCTTTACAGTGATTTAATGGGGGTGGTCTCGGAAGGAATATCACTTCCCAGCTGGAACCCCCTCCCATTGTTAGTTATTTTAGTGGTGGGACAACACCCCCAAATTGACCCCCAACTATGAATTCTGTTATAGGCTGGTTCAAACTGCTTCCTATATCCTTACGTTTAACAGGTGCACACTGCTGACATGCACCATGTAGATTTCAGTTGTGCCACATTGATTTTGGCCTATCTAGTGGGCAGTTGTATTATGTGCCTTGAGGGCAGGGTTTCAGTTCTGGGCTATTGTGTAGACATTGTATGAATCAGGAGGTAATTCATTTGAGTTGCAATGTGTTATTGATTGATGCTGTATTTATTAAAGGGTCTGTCCAGGCAGGAAAATAACAAAAATCATACTCAACTATTAAATGTAAGGAATTTTAAGTCAAAATGACTTCATGTCCCTTTATATTTTTTTTTTTTATTGGGTTTACAAAAATAAAAAACCCTTACCTTATCTAGGGGGCCACATCCTCCAGGTCTGTGTGTGTTCCTGTCTGCCCATTCAAGAGACCAGGTGGGAGCACGCACAGAGCCAGGGGATTCGGCTCTGTGCTTTTCAGTCAAGATGGCGACGCCCAGGATCTGGAGTGACGTGGGCCCCTGGCCCCTTTTCTAAACAGAAGTTTAAATTGAAGAAGAATTGGCAAAGATATCAGAATTTACAGTTTCACCTTATGATTTCTCTTTTGAAAATAGTGGGCGTGCACCTTGGTTCTGTGATGCCCCCCTGTGCTGACAGCACTGAGAATCTGGAGGAGGAAGATGGAGGGGTGGGAGGAGGGGGGGAGACAATCCTGTCCCAGTCTGCTGAGCTGATTGAGGGATGGAATGAAAAAGAAAATGTCATTGGTTGAACCTATAAATCCCATTATCTCGTCCATTTCTGTTTTAATTCAAAAATAGAAAACCATTTAGGACAGTACCAAATGCAGCCCGTCACAATGGTGTAACAATTAACTTTGCCTGTTGTATTACTTTAACTGGAGTTACACCCCAAATCATAACACAGGGATGGAAGCTTAAAGAGACCTTTAGGTCCATATAATAGGTAATCATGTATGCTAAGCGGATATATGAAAGCTAAAAGTGGCTTCAATTTGGGCTTTTTAACGTTTGCCTAGGGGGGTAAAAAGCACAAATCTGTATGAGCAGAGAAGCTGGCCTTCACCGACGTACCTTGATGGGTGATCATGATTATCCCCAGATGCCTATGGATGGTTTTTACATTTTATTTGCATAATTTGCATATCATTATTTCTGTGTGTGCATTCATGCTTGTTATAATCAAACTTTTCAAACAGATCTAAAGCCTCTAAATTGATTCATCTAGTCCTTGGAACAGTAAAGGGCATTGTTATATTAATGGCACATGGGAATAATAAAAACAGTTTAACAAGTGTTTGAACCGACATACGTTTAAAGTTCTTTATCAAGTCCTGTAATTAGCATTTGCTTTATAATAAAAGCGCTTCACATGCTGGGTTTTCCAAAAGTCGCTTGTTAGATACATTAGTAATGCCAAGAAAGCCTCAGCGTGATTGCCTATTTGTTTTAGCCATTAATGAGCTAACAAACAGATAACAAATCTTTCGAGAGGTCTTGAATGCAATCTGTTGCCTTGCTTCCAGTGGAGTCTGTGATGTATGATAATATGAGTTTGGTCATGCAATGGAACTGAAAGCCAGAGATAAGTACTAATCTTTAAAAATACAACCTGCAAGTAGATTGATGCGAGAAGTGATATGTGTTTCTTTATAACCCAAACAAGTAAAGTGCTATTAAAAACTAGAGTAAAAAAAAATCCTTTTTCTGCCTCCCTGATCCTGTTACTGTTACTCCCTGCTGGAAGATAATGGTTGAAATGCATTGTATTGTCACCATTTTAAAAGGATTTGTGACAACAGAAGGATATGAAAAATTAAGGTCTCTGCATTAAAGCTTGGTGGAAACCTCTGCAGGTAAAAAAAAAGATCTTGAAGATCTGCGTGCAACTCCGCAGCCTCAAGCATAGGGTACACATCAAGGCAGGGCCTGCTATGTGTCCTTCCTGGGGACACCTGCATTACGGTTTGACAGGTGTACCGCTGCCACTCCACACCTGCCACTGTTCTCAGAACCCAATGGAATGAATGGAAGGAAGCCCAGATTTGGGCATGATTAAACCAGGTCTGGCAATATAAAAGAGTTTTGTATTGAAAGCTTGGTGAAACCAGGCTTTAATGGGCCTTAGATAGGAAAGCGCTGGCAAGCAATGCCATGGATCTTGACCAGTGCACCCTGGGCTGGGCTATTGCACCCAAACAAAGCAAAAAGGACTTATTGCTGCCAGATTTCTGTACAAGTCACTCTGTATTGAGCCAAATGGATGACTAGTGGAACATTTTCAAAATGCTATTAACAGCAACTCCAGTAGCCTTGATTTGTACCTCCAAGATCTATAGGACCTGGATAAATAACCTTCACAGCGGGGCACCCCCAAAACCCAGGATTTTGACTATCATGGGTTTTGGTCCTTGACCCCGGGAAACCCCAATTGGGGGTACCTCGCTGTGTAAAACTCCCCAGGTCACCCAAACAAATTCACTTCTTCCCAGTCCTACGACGCATGGGTGGCCGCTCATCCAATCAGTGCACTCGGATCCGCTTAAGCCCCTGCATCCAGGAGCTCCTCTAAGGCGAATCTGAGCGTACTGGCTGCTGCATCCCCCACTCCTCTCTATCAGGGAGCATGCCTGCCCTTTAGCACTACCCAAACTAAGCCCCCCACACTAAAAAGACTATACTTCCACTTTTCTTTCCTATCCCATCCTGATTTGGGATGCCCCACTGCACAGTATGATCCCACAATCCCAATACCAGGTAATATATGAGTACAATGCTTTTATCACTCTAGTTAAAGAGGAACGTCAGACCTTTCTGATCTTGATCTCTAAACATTCTATCCGCCTCCCTCATGGCTTTTTGGATGTCATCATTCTTTAAAACGCTGACATCTGGAAGCATTCCTGGCCCCTTTGCTCCCCCTCTTAGCTGTCGTTGAGTGAAGGCTGCAAGACTTAGCCATACTTACCTTCAGTGACGCTCTTCAAGTCTTGCGGGATTTGGGATTTGCACCAAGTGTCATTGCAGCCTATGCAGTGACACTGAGCATGCACGAGATCAGAGGGGTGGTGCAGTGCATGACGGGACGGCAAGATGGCAATAATGAATGGAAGGAATCCCAGAACTGGGCATGATTAAACCAGGTCTGTGAATATAAACAGCAAGTCCAGTAGCCTTGATTAGTACCTAAAGATGACACTGCCCTACGAAGATGATGCGGGACAGAAGGATGCTGGAGCGATGATTCTGATATCATTACCTTTTCTTTGTTCCGACAGCCGAGTAACTGCTGTAGACCATTCACTGCTATGATTAGTAGTTGAAACGTGAAAGAGGTATTGGTGTGCCCAGTAACAGACTTACCAGATCGAGATACTCCCATGCTACCCATATTAGGAAAGAGTAGAGAAGGTAAAATCAATTGATTGACTTGATATCCTCTTTAATGCTACCCGCAATGCTAGTTTTAGAGAAGACAAAATTACGTTTAAGGTGCATTTATTGCAAAAAAACGAAAAAATTATAAAGCGAGAGCAGAGATTTCCCCCACCTGACATTATTTACAATGAGAGAAAAAGAAGGAAGGGAAGACCATAGACCAAACAGAGCACATCAATCTCATTTTAGCACATGAAACTTACTGTACATCAATAATTGTAGAAGAATCAACTTTAAAGATTGATCTGAGAAAACTTACCGTACATAAACCATTGTAGAAGAATTACTTTTGGAATAAGAGATTGATCTGAGATAACTTACTCTATATCAGTAATGGAAAAATTACCTAATATCAGTGCTAAAGAAAAAAAGAGAGAGGAGACAGAGACCAGGGATCAGTCACTGTCCATCAAGTACAAAGAAATTGCCTCATTTTAGAAAACGAGAAGGAAAAGGGCCCAGAGAGCACTCACTGCCTGTCAATTACTGTGCAACTGCTTCATTTTAAAGCGCAAAATAGAGAGATAGACCACTCACTGTACATCAATTACGACCAAATTACTTAATCTTAGAGAAAGCAAGCAATGGAGCCTGGCGCTCAATCTCTATATATCAATAATGGTAAATTATCTACTGGAAAGAGAGATGGATGGTCAAAATAAAGAGCGTATGAGAGACTAGAGATTACTCAAGACTATTGCTGTTTGGATTCAGGTTAAAGTTGAAGGGTTTCTCCAGGCTTAGTGTAAAATTAAAGGGTAATTCCACTTTCAATGGCATTTTTAAAGTTTCCATTATTGTGTCTTCAATGTGCTAAGCTTATCTGTTTTTTTTCTTTGTGTTTGTGCAAGCACATGGGGTGTGGGGTCTAGGCTGTATTGCAAGGTCTTCGACCCTTCCACCCCATGGCTTGCACTTGAGGTTTGGGGTAACCTCAGGTAAGCCTGCTCCCAATTTATCTATTGCATTGTATGTCCCAAATGGGGCTCTCAGAGATAAGAGTTAGGACTGCACCCCGCAGAGGCACCTTGGTGCTTGGTGGTGCAGCTTCAGCATACTTCTGCAGATGTGTGAGCTAACAGGGTTGAGTGCTGTGGCTCCTTTAAGACTTTTGCATCCTAATTGCCCTGCTAACGTGCACCTCCCAGGTTAGTTATAAAATGGTCTGAGCGACCGCCACCTCTCCTTTGTTTCTTTGTGTTTGCAACTCTGTTAAAAATAAAACAATGTGTTTGTTATCAATGTACACTAAAGTGGTGATTTTGAGTACAGATCAGAGTCTTCCTCACTCTAGCTGTCTAATCATCTGATTGGCTAAGGCATGGGCTACAAGTTTAACCGATTCTGCTGAAATCTAACTTCTTCAGTTTGAAAGGATCACAGTCTTGTCTTCCAGTAGCAAGGGTTACTGGCAGAGTTTGTCTGGATAGTTCAATAGGCTTCTTAGACTTATCCAAAGCTGCAGATTAGCTCAACTGTCACATTGGAAGAATTGTAGGTAAATTATCCTGCTATGCTGCAGAAAAAGCAGTTGTTTCTGACTTCTAGCCCCTTTTCTATAGCCAACCTACACTTTTTTTTTCTAGCATGGCTACTTATTGCCAGACCAAGATGTAGACAGAATTCCACCTCTCAAGGTTTCTCCAAGATAAGTATAAAAACTGTTATATAAAATTTCCTACCTTCAATGCAGCTGATTTACCCTGCTGTGCTGCCAAATAAAGCTGTTGTTTCTGATATCCATAGCCAACCCCCAGTTCTTTTTTCTAGCATGGCCACCTTAAGCTACTGAGATCAAAAGGTAGACAAAACCTTGCCTCTTCTACATCAAACTGACACACTATTCACTTTGGGGGTTATTTAAGAAACGCTAAGGCCACATAGTGCCAGATGAGTGTCAGGTTAATGCCAGATCCCAGTGAAAACGATGTATTCATCAAGTCAATCCAGAGCGCCTGTGATAGTACCAGCCTTATGCCATACATTTCAATGGGCTGGGATGGTTACAATTATTTAGCCATTTTTGGGATGGTGCGTGTGCCACGGGATCTCTGGGCTGGTTGGGATTATTTTTGGAAACATTATTGTAACTTTTGTGTTGCGCTGCAAACTTGTGATTTGGGCCGTGAGAAAGCCATGTCAGGTTTTTCTAGTGTCCCTTAGGCAATTCACATTTTATTTAAAAAGGACCCTAAAAAATTAAAACTTGGGATTCCAACAGGCACTGTGTGCCTGAAATCCTGTTTTTAAGCGCCTCTGGGAGTGTTATGTATTTTTTTAATAAATGTATTCAGCTTGCAGCGCTACAGCTGATGCTGCGGTGTGGGTGCTGCCAGGCGTTTCGGACAAGGTGCTCAAGTACCGCCCGCACCTATAATAATAAATTGCCCCCCTGTGTGCAGAGGGACAGATGCTTCTTCTTCCGTTTCTGAAAGGTATTCAAGTTTTGTTGAACCTTCTTAACAGGGTCATGCTAAAGATTTGGTGAAGCAAGTTTGAATATGAGAGCACATTTGGGTTTGAATTGCAGCCTGCATCTCGGTGAGCTTTTTAACTTTAACACACAAAAAATTGCAATAAACTTTTATTTTTTCCCAGCTGCAACTGCATTTTTGCACGTGAGATGCATAATTTTTCCAATAAGGTAAAAATAGTTGGAATGTTTGGAAACAACAGCAGCCCATAGGGAATGTAGAACAATTAGATTAAATTCTTTAGCATTCCCCATAAGGTGCTGCTGTTTCCAAAAAAAAATTCTCACCTCGTTGGAAAAATGACCCATCTCACGTGCAAATGATTTTTTCGGAAAAGCTAGAACAAATATTTTTTTTTATTGCAACTATATGTGTGTTAATATTAAAAAGCTCACCGAGATGCCAAAATGGTACCCAAAAGTTGAACTTGCTTTGCTAAATCTTTAGCATGACCCCCTTAGTGTATACATGCACAATTATAAAAAGAATACATTAATAATGTAATAAATACACAATCATTATTCACAACTACAGAAAAAATGTTGCAGCACTTAGTTGTGCCTGTTAGCAGCAATTAACGTCTGCTCTTGAAGTCATTACAAGAGCAGGGGTCTCATTTGCATAATTGTTGAATATTTGTGTGAACTAGAAACCACTTCTTTCTTTCCATTCTAAATGATTGAGAAGGTCCTGACAGATGACATGTAAAGGTCTACATCAGGAGTGTCCGGCCTCTTTAAAGAGGAAAGTTGGACCAAAAATAAAAAGGTGATTCCCCTCCCCATCAGCCCCTACTTACCCTTTGGATGTCGCTGCTGCCTGCTGTGGCGACATCCGGCTGCTTCAGGGCCCGACCCTTACCCCACTATCCACTTAGCCATCTGTTAGACTTAGCCATGCTCGTCAATGTCCCACAGCGATCTTGCAGCTCAGCGAAGCTCGTGGAATTTTGGGTGGCCCCATTCATAGACACTGCACAGGCACAAAATCGGGGGCCGCACGCAGTGCCTGATAGGATGCAAGATTGCCCGGAAAAACGAGGAAACTAGAAGATGAATCTCTCGGCGAGGTGAGTAAATAATGCCCAAATGGAGGGGGGGGGGGGTGCAGAAGATTGGTGAGGCTTGGGGGAGGTTTCTCTTTAAGAGCATGGACCACCACAATTGGTTAACTAGTTGTGGGTTACAGAAAATAGTTTCAGAATGCCAAAATTGATATTTTGAAAAGCCTAATGAAGATTTTCTACCACTATCAGGATACCCATTGTCTCCACAGACTACATTAGATTGTTTACACTTATAAGTCCTACCACACCACCCCAGTACCACATTATGATGTAACAGTCTCTACATGTTAGCCATACACGTGTTGATTGTATCACCTCTCCAAATATATGGGTCCTGTATTTTAGCCCTTCCTAGTCCCAAATCTTAACCATGAACCCAATTGTTATTGTGACAGACGTGTAGAATGTCAATGTCTTCCAGTTCACTGCTGCCACCTCTATTAGCCAGTGCCATCCTCTTTTATCAATCCCCTTTCAACCTCCCATCCTTACTATGCCTTATTTAACTAGCTTTACATGCCAGTTTTATTCACCCCTCACACTTTCCCACAGCAGGTCAGGGGCCACATCAGACTGCTCTGGGGGCCATGGGTTGAGCATATGTGCTCTACATCGTACTAAGAGAGCTGAAGGATCACAGGTAGCATATTGTTTTCCATGAACTTCAAAGATAGAAAATGCTGCATGCACTGTTGATACAGCACACAAATGCATTGGTTAAGACTATACAAGGGGTGTTTAATACATTATCTAACTAAATATTAATTTCTCTTTGAGAAAATTGTTTTCACTGTAATCCCAATGTGATTTCAACATACTTATTCCACTTTACCTTCCAGGAATTGTTCTGGACACAATTTTGCTGTGATAGCGCTTGCAACAGCACTCCATTGTAATGCGATCGCAAGTGCTATCACTAATAAATTGCTGTGGAAAGCGCAAATTCATGTGCGATAGTGTGAAACTAGTCTGTGCAGAATTATTATTTAACTAATGAAATGGGAGAATATTCCCATTTCATCTGAATAATAAACAACTCAAAATTTGAAAATAAGCATTTTAGAAAAAAAAAATATCAGTAGTGACCGTTCTTTTTCAGTATCATAGTATTGTCTGTTCACAGCCTCTCAGACATTGTTCAAAATGGTGTACTGTTTTGCTTCACCATAAATATTCCATTTACAAAATGTTTAGGTCAGATGAGGAAGGATGTCATGTCAATGTTTAAGGCCTTTACTGGCCAGTGGCAGTAGAGTACTTTGATGTATGTGATGGAGCTTTGTACCGCATAAACATTATGGTTTTCTTGAATGCTGTAGACTTTTTTCCTGTAGCATAGTTCCAAGAAAGGTGTCATCTAAAAACTGACAGTAGGGTTGGGATTTGATTGAGTCTTTCTTCAATGCAAAAAGGTCCAACAAGCGTATCTTTAATAATATCAAACCATAACAGTACCTTACCTCCACCTTGTAAATTCAACACCCTTTGAGCATTAATTTCCTCTTTTATCTTATTCTAAATGTATGCCTACCTCAGATGGCCATAGACTGGTCCATTAGGATCTGTCTATATGTGGAGGCTAATTCATTTCTAACGCCAGGTATCGGCAGATGAGCATCTGTATAGCGGCGTTTAGAACGACCGCTAGTAGACGCTGTAAGCGGGTATTGGACGCTGCAACAAAGCGCCTCAGTCGCTGTAGTAACCTGGCCCGCATTGATGAATGTGATGTATGTTGGGCGCTCTAACACCAGTACAGCGCTGCAGCGAGCGAGAGGTATCCTCAGCTCAGTGCGACCGACTCTCGGCGCTCTAAAGCTGGGGGCTGTAGCATAGAGCGCCAGATGTTGTGTGATTAAAGTCTGTTTTTGAACACATATCCACCAGTAACAAAGCGAAAACATATGGAATGACATTGTTGTAACATTGTGACATTAACACTTAAGTGCCAGACCTGTAATGACAATTCTGCATAAAAATATAAAAAGGCAAAAAAGTTTCTAAAAGTGTTTGTTTGCAGCCAGGAGAGGTCACACAATGATTTGAGCAAAGAAAAAACAAATTAAAAAACACTGTTTAAACACAAGCAAATGAATAGCCATTGAAATGTATGGGAGAGCGACAGGTACTACATGGCGCTCTGAAAGCTAGAGCGCCGGCGCTATACACTGAGCCGCCTGTAATAATACCCCGGACACTACTACATGGCACTGTTAGAGTCACTCACCAGATTCCCTTTCATAAATGTGGTTTTGTGCACAGCGCCCGGCGTTCATCAGACGCTGCCTGCTGCTACGAGGCACTGACTGGCGCTATGCCTTCATGAATAACCCCCTTAGTTTTTAGTGTTAGGGTCAATTCAGCACCAGGTTTATAAAGTGCACTGTAGGAAGAGAAATTAAAAGAAGTTCAATTATTACTCCAAAAACAGCATAGTGCACATTTTAAATCAGGTGCTAATACTGTATGGCCCTCAACCCAGTGGGGTAGCATATTCTTAGAACTGAGCAGAAGAATCTCATTAAACAAGCAAAAGGCTGGAAAATAAAGAGCTTAAAGAAGAACAAAACCTTGGATTTGAACTAACCATTGTTTTGTTCCCTGTCCTGGGGGACATCCAGGGCCAGCCATGCAGGGTTTTGTTCTGCTTTAAAGTGAACCAAAACCCAGGATTTTGACTATCCTGGGTTTTGGTCCTTGCCCCTGGGTCACTCCATTTGGGGGTGCCCCGCTGTGTTAAACTTCCCAGGTCGTCCGAACAAAGTCACCTCTTCCTGGTCCTACAACGCATGCATGGCTACTCATCCAATCAGCAAGCGCCCTGTGAAAGGGATAGTGGGGATGTGGCCACAGCTTGCGCATGCACCGTTGGACTGGGAAAGAAGGTGAGTTTCTGGGCGAACTGGGGGGGGGGGGGTTTCACACAGCGGGGCATCCTGATGCTGTATGCCCTGGGGGAAGGAAATCCAGAGGCCCTGGCATCTTATAGATTTCAAGGGCCGATGGGGTGTGGGATTTGGTCCTCTTTAAAGCAATGTGTGCGGGAGGGACATGGAGGGAATTTCCTGGGGAATCTCTCTGCGACCTGGCTACAAAATCCAGTTGTTGAATCTGCCCCAAGGTAGACAATTGGGTTGATTCAAAGAAACATGTAACAGCTTGGATTTTGCTCACGATCATCCTATTTTTCACGTCCGCTCGTGCGTTCGTATGAACTTGCGAGTGATTCAATAAGCAAATACGTTTCTATCCTAAAAGATACGTCCGTTCGTATGATATCTCCCGAACTTGCCTCAGTCAGTTGCCAATCGTAAAAATCACGTTCATGTGCTCACCTGTTGCGGCGGCAGCCTGTTTTTTCGGCAGCTTCCATCGTCAAGCTCTTCCAATTACTTGCGTTAGCCTCTGGATATAAGATCTTGCGCATGCGCACCCTCAACCAGAAACTTACCTAAACCCCTTAGCGCTTGCATCCCACTTCATTTCTCGGTCCCTCAAACTTACCTAAACCCCTTAGCGCTTGCATCCCACTTCATTTCTCAGTCCCTCAAACTTACCTAAACCCCTTAGCGCTTGCATCCCACTTCATTTCTCGGTCCCTCAAACTTACCTAAACCCCTTAGCGCTTGCATCCAACTTCATTTCTCGGTCCCTCAAACTTACCTAAACCCCTTAGCGCTTGCATCCAACTTCATTTCTCGGTCCCTCAAACTTACCTAAACCCCTTAGCGCTTGCATCCAACTTCATTTCTCGGTCCCTCAAACTTACCTAAACCCCTTAGCGCTTGCATCCCACTTCATTTCTCGGTCCCTCAAACTTACCTAAACCCCTTAGCGGCTGCATCCCACTTCATTTCTCGGTCCCTCAAACTTACCTAAACCCCGTAGCGGCTGCATCCCACTTCATTTCTCGGTCCCTCAAACTTACCTAAACCCCTTAGCGGCTGCATCCCACTTCATTTCTCGGTCCCTCAAACTTACCTAAACCCCGTAGCGGCTGCATCCCACTTCATTTCTCGGTCCCTCAAACTTACCTAAACCCCATAGCGGCTGCATCCAACTTCATTTCTCGGTCCCTCAAACTTACCTAAACCCCTTAGCGGCTGCATCCCACTTCATTTCTCGGTCCCTCAAACTTACCTAAACCCCTTAGCGGCTGCATCCCACTTCATTTCTCGGTCCCTCAAACTTACCTAAACCCCTTAGCGGCTGCATCCCACTTCATTTCTCGGTCCCTCAAACTTACCTAAACCCCGTAGCGGCTGCATCCCACTTCATTTCTCGGTCCCTCAAACTTACCTAAACCCCATAGCGGCTGCATCCAAGTTCATTTCTCGGTCCCTCAAACTTACCTAAACCCCTTAGCGGCTGCATCCCACTTCATTTCTCGGTCCCTCAAACTTACCTAAACCCCTTAGCGCTTGCATCCAACTTCATTTCTCGGTCCCTCAAACTTACCTAAACCCCTTAGCGCTTGCATCCAACTTCATTTCTCGGTCCCTCAAACTTACCTAAACCCCTTAGCGCTTGCATCCCACTTCATTTCTCGGTCCCTCAAACTTACCTAAACCCCATAGCGGCTGCATCCAACTTCATTTCTCGGTCCCTCAAACTTACCTAAACCCCTTAGCGGCTGCATCCCACTTCATTTCTCGGTCCCTAAAACTTACCTAAACCCCGTAGCGGCTGCATCCCACTTCATTTCTCGGTCCCTAAAACGTAAGAATATCACATAATTTACATATGTCTATATGTTTCGAAGTGTGTTGTTTCTGGTTTGTGTAATTTTTTGGGTGTGTGCATATTAGAAAAGACACATTTTGGAAGGCTTAAAATATAATTTATTTTAAATATTTTCTTAGTTTTTTTGGGAATAATTGTAAAAATTTTTTTTTTTTTGGGCAAGTAAAAACACATAAAATTATTTTGTATTTTTTTAACAGGAAAACATTTTTTTTTTTTTTGTTTTTTTTTTTTTTGTTTTTAAAACAACTTTGTTGGTTTTTCACCAAAACACTAAAAACATTTTACAAATTTGGAACCATTTAAAAACAACTGGAAGAAAGGAGCCAGGACCAAGGGCACTAATCCTCCTCGTCTTCTTCATCTGTTGGCCCCAACGTCGCCTGTATGGCCAGCAGCTCGGCCACCAACTCCTTAATTCTTTTTTTTTTTCCCGCCAAGGTTTGGGGGATCATCCCTGTAACCAATAGAGAAAGAAACATAAATAGGAGTCCCAGACCGGTTTGTATGCTGGAAATAGATTTAGGGTTAATCAAATACATGTAAATGCATGACATATGTCCTTCTTCAAAGGGATACAGTTAATGCATTTCCCACAGGTAAGTGTTTAAACTCCTTAAACCGGACCTTCAACATTATTTAATGAAAATCAAAAACTATTCACAAATGATTCTGCACCACCTCAAAGTTATTTAGGGTTTTTTGGGGATTACAGCGCCGCCATCTGGACTCTGAAGCATAACACTTAATGAGGAGTGTAGAGTTGGATAAAGTACAGGGGAGTAGGTTACAGTGGTGCGTTGGGAATCCAGAGCATAGCTGGGTTGAGGGAAAGGTCATCACTCACACAATGCATGGCAGCACCTTCCTTTTTTCAATCTGTATCCCATGCTGCCTGTAAATATTGTGCATTCCATATTCCCCAATATTGGTTTTGTTCTGTCTAATAACATGCATTAGATGGGTGAAGGGTGTTTTTCCATGTTTCTAATCTGTAGGTACAGTGTGATGGCTAAGTCTTTGGTTCTTAATACTAGTTAGGGTCCTCTTTAAGCTAACGAAGTGCCCACATTAAAGTGTGAACTACACATTGGCTACGCCTTTAGTTATGTGTGTGTTATTAGCTAACCAAACATTAATATGAATAATGGCATGGAGACTTACGGAGTTGGTGGCCGACAGATGGCTGGTTGGGGCCAACAGGCTGCCCTTGGTCCTGGCTCTGCTGTGAAGAAGTCCCTGGAGAAACATGTGACATTTGGTTAGTATTTGTAGAGAGTCACTATCCCCAACATATCTGGCTCCCAGTCTGGCTGACATCACTCACCTTCGCCAGGATCGACTTCAAGCATCTCTGCTGCCTCCTCCTCCACTATCTCACCCGCACCAGAAGCTTCTACAAATACATAATAAAGGATAACTTAGTTTTTGGCCTGCCATGTATATCTTTGTGCCTATACATGAAGAGTGACATACCAGAGCCTTCCCCATGCGTGGCCAGGTATGACTCCACGCCCACGCGCCTTGGCCCCTCCTCTGTGGTAAGGTCCAGGGGCTGGTCTGAGGAGGCCACAGAGGAGGGGTAGGTCCGTCGCCCGGGAGATCCACCACCTTCACTCACAGATGCAGAGTCATGCAGCACTGGTCGGCCTGTACGTCTCCGGGTGCGGCGAATTCTGAAATCCATTTCCAACACTACCCAAGAAAAGTCATTATAAATAAAGGCATAACTTAGACATTTGGAACATATACCATGCAATTGCTTTGTACTTACTTGGGAAATGGATCCCAAAAAACCTCCGCACCCGGGGCATGTGCAGACGCTTCAGGTCCGACCAATGCTGCATTATCTGGGTGTGAGTGAAGGTGGTGCTGGTCACACGGTGGATCTCGGCGATGATCTCCCGGGCGATGTCCCTTTTCTCGCACACATTGGGCGCGAAGTCATACCGGCGCTGAAGCATGATCTGAAAAACATAATGGACACAGAGCTTTTACTTTTACACACAGACCCATATGTGTTGCATCACAAGTTGAGAATTTAATGTCATTAACACACACATTTCGAGTGGCCGCCATTTTTGGGGAGTGCCTTAAAGAGGACGTTGACTGTGATTGACAGTCTGGTCTTATGTTATATGTATCACACACCATGTACATACAGATAATAGCCAACATCAAGAATCAGGCCACCTGCATCTATGGCATGTTAGGATGGTTTAAACATCCAAGATGTAGCCTAATGCTTAGGCTTTTGGACCACGTGTGTGGCTTCCCGTTGTGTTTTTATGGCTTAGGAAAACAGTGTTCCTCAAACATCCGCATCAAGGTCCGAGACAGGCCAGGTTTGACAGCTCGCCCCGCTACTCCACAGGTTAATTAACTGTTGCTAAGCCGGAGCAATTGGCCGAATTAGGACATCAGCATAGACAGGTGAAAACGTGGCCAGGCTCGGCCCTTGAGGATGAAGTGTGAGGAGCCAGTGATTAAACATTAAGAGACCCCAAACTAGTTCCCAACGCATCATTTACATTTAGGCCATCATTGACTATTCTATTAAAATGCACAGGCAGCCACTTACCAGCATGAGGATCTCTTCCTGTTGACGGGTGAAGATAGTGGGCGCCATCTTTAGGCTTCTTCCAGGCAGCAGATAAGTGAAACCCCAGCGGTTTCCTGGTTCCGCTCGAACGTACGTTCGTACGAGCGCGTAGTCGTGCGCATAGGCGTCACACGCTGGGCTCATTATTTAAAGGTCCCTGCACCCAAAGCTCATTCTCTTTGAGCATTTGTGTACGATGGCACCAAAAAAGGCGATGAGCAAGCGACCCCAGGCAAGCAAGACCGCGGAGGGCCCCACCACAAGGTCCCAGCAAGCTGGCCGAAAACTGAGATCCAAGACTCCCACCTCGGCCCCACCAAGGGACCCTGGACCCTCAGGTACCAAAAAAAGGGGCCCCAAGCCCCGTGCCCCTCCTGCAGCCAAAAAGCTGGCAACTGCAGCACCCACCACCTCTGCCCCCAGAACAGGCAGCACCAGTGAGCCCACACCGGCCATGCCTTCAAGTAGGGCAGTTCGGAAACCCATGCCCCGCAGCAGGGCCCGAACCCCATCCAGGGCCCGAAGCACAGCCAGAGGGCGAAGAACCCAATCCAGGGCACGAAGCCCAGCCAGGGCCCGAACCCCATCCAGGGCCCGAACCCCATCCAGGCCCCGAAGCCCATCCAGAGGCCGCAGATCCCAAACCAGGGCCAGAAGCCCCTACAGGGCCCGCAGATCCCAAACCAGGGCCAGAAGCCCCTACAGGGCCCGCAGATCCCAATCCAGGGCCAGAAGCCCCGACAGGCCCAGAAGAACACAATACAGGGCCAGAAGCCCCTACAGGGCCCGCAGATCCCAAACCAGGGCCAGAAGCCCCTACAGGGCCCGCAGATCCCAATCCAGGGCCAGAAGCCCCTACAGGGCCCGCAGATCCCAAACCAGGGCCAGAAGCCCCTACAGGGCCCGCAGATCCCAATCCAGGGCCAGAAGCCCCGACAGGCCCAGAAGAACGCAATCCAGGGCCAGAAGCCCCTACAGGGCCCGCAGATCCCAATCCAGGGCCAGAAGCCCCGACAGGCCCAGAAGAACACAATCCAGGGCCAGAAGCCCCTACATGGCCCGCAGATCCCAATCCAGGGCCAGAAGCCCCGACAGGCCCAGAAGAACACAATCCAGGGCCAGAAGCCCCTACAGGGCCCGCAGATCCCAATCCAGGGCCAGAAGCCCCGACAGGCCCAGAAGAACACAATCCAGGGCCAGAAGCCCCTACATGGCCCGCAGATCCCAATCCAGGGCCAGAAGCCCCGACAGGCCCAGAAGAACACAATCCAGGGCCAGAAGCCCCTACAGGGCCCGACGAACCCAATCCAGGGCCAGAAGCCCCCGACCTGGCACCAGCCGGGAACAGAGCCCACGACCTGGCACCAGCCGGGAACCTAGCCCCCCAAGAGGGCCCCGAATTGCCCCCATGACCACATCTACACCTGGAAGTTCGGTGGCCAGCCACGCAAGAACACCCAGTCCCTTGGCCAGTCCAGTCCAGTCATTGGGAAGCCACCAATCCGGCCATTCCCCTACCCAGCCCCAGGCCATAATGTCACCACATGTGTCTGCACACATGGAGGAGCAGCAAAGCCAACCATCTGGCCGCACATTGCGCCGCGGCCAGTTGAGTGGGAGATTCTCCCATGACCAAAATATGGCATTGGCTAGTGGCCTTACATTATACTATGACGAGCTATATGGGAGCAAATCCAAACACACCACCAAGCAGCGCAAGATGGAATTGTTTGAAACCATCCTCCGACAAGTAAATGCAGCGGGGGAAGAGAGGAAAGATGTGTCCCAAATTCAGAAGAAAATCTCTGATCTGAAGTATGCTGTACGGCAAAAAGAAATTAAAAGGCATAATTACAGGTAACTAAATGTTTACGCTAAATCTAATGTTTTGGATGTACTGTATGCACCTTTTCTGAGTACCAAACGATTTTCTCTTTTCAGCCTGAAAACTGGCGGTGGCTTTCCATCTAAATTGGAGTTTACCCCTGCTGAGGAGATTGTGCTTGGACTTCTCCATCCGGTCGCGGTCGGTGGACATGCTGGTCTAAGGGACACAGACTCACCGACCCGTACCCACGGTGAGTACTCTTAAATCTGCATGTTTGCCTGTTTGCTAAATAATCGACAGTTCACTAGTAACAAGCTAACGGGATGCCCCTATGGTTTGCCTTGCTTGGCCTCGCACTACTGTGGCTGTTTGTGTCCTCTTTTTGTCCCTGGGAATCACACATTTAGGCCCACAGCCATTCTGGCAAAGTTCAAATGTCCAATTGTATTGTTAAAGTCATGAAGTTTCGCAAGATAAGTGAGATATTTTGAATCAATCACAAAACACACATCATTATGTATGGGTTGCCTTTTGGTTGTGTGAGTTGTGTTTGAGTTAACAATTTAATTAGCCACCCACAAACATATGTGACCTAGAGCAGCGAGACTCAACTGGCGGCCCGGGGTCCCAATGCGGACCTTGCCACCACATTCAAGGACCCCTGCCCAGACAGCCCTGCACTCAGTTACTTCTGTGTTGACGTGCTCAGAGCTGCCCCCTTGATCGGCCATGTAGTGGTTGGTCTCCTGCCCAATGTCATGGCTCCGTGAAACATAGCATTGCAATATGAAGTACTGCCCAGGAAGTGGCATTGCAAGGTACACAGTAACTTATTTTAATTTTCTCTGGCCACAATCGTGTCCCGCTGCCCCTGCTCTGGCCCATCTGCCACAGTCCCCCCATGCCCCCCCCCACATAAGCCCCATACATTTGTAACAGATTGGCTCCATCCATCCCATCACCATCAATACGTTAACTCCCCCCTTTAGCCATCCAATCCCTGTCCCCTCAGCTCTGGCCCATCCAGCCCAGCAAGGGCAAGCAGCCTTTATTAGTTGGGACTTTGAAATCTCCAGCCCCTCCACCAGTGTCTTTATTTTTAACTAGACACCCCCTGCGTCAGCACCATGGCCAGACATTCACCTCTCACCACATACCTTTAAATGGGCGTTTCAAACAATTGTTTGAGTACCCCGGACCTAGCGAATGGTAGGCTAAATCAAAAAATGTGCCTTGAAAGTTGTATGCTGACTGGGTACACTTCATGACTTAGAACTGAGGTCACTTAGCAGTTTGTCAGAGCCATTGCACCTATGTAAACTTGCGTGTGTTTGAACAAAGGTCACCATTGCTCTAGAGTTGAATAATATTACAAATAGAGCTATATTTGATTACCTATCCTAAAAAAGGTTATGTGTGTGTGTTTACGTGTTTTGTTTTTCTCTTCTTCAGCCCAGCATGATCCCTCAGCAAGGGTAAACTCACCCCCCAGTTTGGTTATGCCTACCAGGTCCGTACAGCATAGGAGCCCAGATCAGAGATTTTCGGTAAGTTAATTTAGTAGCATAAATACTAACAAGTGCTTAAGAATGTGTTAAACTGTTGAAATCCAAAATTTGGACGCAAACTTAGCCTTTTTTTTTTGATATGTCCCTACAGACCCGCACACTCATGGAAGAGATCCAGGACATGGAGGAAGATGATGATGTCTCCGTACAGGGCACGTCGGATGAACTCCCCCTGGGTCCCAATTTGGAACTGCTCCATAATGTTTCTCTGGCCAATCCTCAGCAGCAGAGTGAATCTCCATCCATTGTGCTTGCACATGGGGAGACTGACACTACAGTCCCCAGTGTTCACTCTGCTGCTGAGGATTTGCAAAGCAGGCCGGTTGCTGTTGAGGGTACGACACCACGCGGCAGGGCACGCCCAAGAGCCAGGGTAATTGTGCGGCGGACGCCATTACGCCGCCCCACAATTTCCCAGGGGAGGCAGAGTGCCCTGCTTCAATTATGGACCCAACAAAGGGACTCTTATGACGCCCAGCTCGTTACAGAGCGTGAGCAAAGGCATGCCGACATGGTGAACATCCATACCAGTCTACAGGGCATCCTCGCGGAGTTGCGTACCCTCAACAGCAACGTGGCCAATGCAAGTAATGGCATCCAGTCAGCCATGGCTGAGATGACCAATATGCAGAGAAACATTGTGGAGCAGTTTCAAATTCACAATGCTGCCATGGCCCAGGCTAGGTCCCATTCCCATGGACCTCCACCTGGACCTCCACCTGGGTATTATGGGCAGCCACCCTATTAAGCCATGGGTGTGTGGGACATCTTTTCTCTTAACCCCCACTGTATTTACTTGTCCTTTGAGGTTTCAAACAATCCATTTTGTGTTGCTCTGGCAGGTTGTGTTTTGTATTTGCTCCCATATAGCTCCTTAGAGTAATGCTTAAGGCCACTAGCCAATGCCATAGGTCTATGTGGAGTTTATCTGGCCACTTATGGCTTTACCTATGTATTTGGTTGGTGCTCCTCCTGTTTGCAGACATGTTTGTGTGACATTATGGCCATGCCCAAATATCCCTGGGCACAGGCAATATTAATGACTGGACTAGGCTGGCCTTTGGAATGGGTGTCCTTGTTTGGTTGTGCCACTCACTTCCAGGTGTAGATGTGCTCGATGTTTTTTTTTTAATGTTATCCATTTGTTACCACAGATGTATGTGGACTGATTTCTGTTAACCACTATAATTTTTCATTTTCAAAGTAAAACCAAAAATTCACTTACAATACTTGTGGCGTTTTTAGTGGGAAGACATTTTTAACAGCTTGGGCTAAACCAGATAATTTTGGTTTGAAGAGGTGTAACAATGCAAAGCTAAAGCTAAGGAAACTACATGAAATACATTAGGCAACAATTAAGGTCTAAATGTTTTACTTAGAGGTAATGCCACATTACGGCAAAACAACATATGTAACAAAAAGGATAACACAGACATACAGAATGGTGAGACAGGGAAAAAAGTTAACTAAAATGCTGGCTGATCAGGTTGGCTCGAACAGATTGGCCAGACTCACTGGGGGGCCCCTCAAAATTCTCGGCTTCATCCTCGACGGCTGAAGAGGGCAGGCTGTCCACATAACGTGGGACACGTTCCATGATGGCAAAATTGTGCAAAACAGCACATGCCATTATAATGTCGATCACTTTCTTGGGATCATATTGCAGGGCCCCCCCAGTATGGTCAAGGCAACGAAAACGTGTCTTCAGCAGACCAAAGGCCCTCTCCACAACAGCCCGGGTCTTGCGATGCGCACGGTTATACGCTTCCTGAGAGGCATCCTGGGGCCGCAGCACAGGCGTCATGAGCCAGGGTAGAAGTGGGTACCCGGAATCACCTTAAACAGAGAATTAAATGTAATCAAAATTAAAAAGGCAACACAACCAACACCAAAAATTTCACAGATATCATAATGATGTAAGGTAAAGTGTTCCCAAAAAAAAACACGGCACATTAGGGCCCCCAAAAATTGCACTAAGGTATAACCTAAATAAAAATGGCACTTCTATATACCAATTAATTAACAAACATCTGCACGGCCAAGGGTATTTGTATTTTACATATATTTGTAGTTTTCAGACATGTTACAATTAGGATGCTGCGGAGGGCCTATCCACATTTCTCTGGAAACTACAATGTATGCAGTTTAAGTCCACTTTGACATTTAACGACCAATAGTACCAAAGGAGCCAAATGTCAAAGATCCCGATCCACATTTCACAGGAAACTACAATGTATGCAGTTTAAGTCCACTTTGACATTTAACGACCAATAGTCCCAAAGGAGCCAAAGGTCAAAGATCCCTATCCACATTTCACTGGAAAATACAATGTATGCAGTTTAAGTCCACTTTGACATTTAAAGACCAATAGTCCCAAAGGAGCCAAAGGTCAAAGATCCTTGGGTATAAACTCCAAACCAATATATTTAGGCACAAGGAACTTACAGACATCCTAACTAAAGGGAAAACATTCTGAAGGCCACAGCGAGACAAGGATTTTTTGGGTAAGTTCCTAATATATGAGCCAAGAAAAAGGCAGTTGTACGCTTCTGTAAATTTTTCCAAAACAAACATATCAACAAATACAAGATTAATGCCACATTTAATAACACACAAATAGGACACACTTACCAAGCAGCCATGCCCCCGAAAATTCACCTGCCTCAAATCTCCGAAACAACCCAGATCGCCGGAGGATATAGGAGTCGTGGGACGATCCGGGGTAGCCGGCAAGGACACTCATAAACCGCATATCCGGACCAACCACGGCCTGGACATTAAGTGAGTGTCCCATTTTACGATTCCTTAAGGAAAAAACATACAAAAAGGGTAATTGATATTTGACCCAAACTAATAAATTAACCACAAAACATGTCTGCACTCTATTGGGAAAGACTAATGAAAAGCCGAGATAAAGCAGCTACACAAATGAGGGATAAACAAATATGCTGCCGCAAAGGAAAACAGGTTACATGACACGTTGGGCAACATAATAACCAATCTCAATACCTATATATATACTCGTCGGCTGCCCTAGGTACGAGTGCCACATGTGTGCAGTCAATTGCACCAATAACGTTGGGCATGTCGGCCACATTATAAAAACCAAGCTTAATGGCGTTTCTTGCTGCCATATCATCTGGAAAAAAAATATATTTTTGAGTTATGGCAGCCATGCCTTCCAAAAATTTAGACAGTGCGCGGCTCAGCGTAGGCTGTGACATCCCCACAGAGAGGGCACCCAGCCTCTGGAACGAGCCGTTCGCCAAAAATTGCAGGCAGCCAAGCATCTTGGTCATACCTGAAATTGCATGCCCCTTCCTTGTGGTGCGGGCTAACCATGGCCGCAGCTCACTATATAATTTATGGAGGGAAGCGCGATTAAGCCTGGTCAGCTCGAACAGCTCAACATCATTCATGCTATCGATGTTCATGCGACGACGCAGGGGCAATCTGCTCTCAGACATCTCGATCAACTCAATGCCAAAAAGCATAAGCCCTTGATGTGCCACAAACTCGCTCCGCTCCATCCTACTCCCGAGGCCAAATAGCTGCCGGCAAACATTTCGTAAAGCAGCTCTTTAATGGGCTTCAAAACAATTAGCAATCACCTCTCTGAATTGGGCGCAAGCCCATGTGAAGGACGTAAAAAATAGGATCGGACGCAAATAATACGATTTGGACGGGAAAAACACACGAACTAACGCAAATTATACGATTCTCGTACGAAATGCGTATGTTCATATACGTCTATGCGCGAACGATCGTGCGAATACGAAATGGCCAAAAAAACAAGAAAAAATGACAAACACCCACCCAAACTTACGATTCTCGATACGAAATCACTTAACTTTTGCTCTTTGAATCGAGGGGAATAAATGTAAAATGGCAGTTTTCTCTCCTAAAATAGGAGCAAGTTTTTTCACTGGACTCTGAATCAAGTGATTGTCCCATGTAAGACCCAAAATTCATGTGACCCACCTCCACACATTTATGTTGCAGAGTGTGAGTGTTGCCTTAGCTTTATTATTTTAAGCTTTTACAAGGTTTAATACATTCTTAAAATGGGAGCGATAATGAATGTACATCAATTATATCAGCACAGCTCTGGAATATTAAAGTTCAGTAATAATCTTCTTGTTGCCACCAAATAGGCACACTTGCTGTGTAAGATCTAAGTAGGCAAGCATTATTTTAATTAGAAAAAAGTATTTACGGATTGCAAGTTTAATAATTTGGCTGCAGTGAAGCAGGTCATAATCAGACGGCAGCTGCTTTGAATTTCCTAGCAGATGGCTTCATTCTTGTGCGAAGTTGTGTAAACTTCATTGGAAACATAGCAGAAAAACACACCGAAGATATGGGTGAGAAACCTTGGTGAGCAGAGCCAAGCCCAATTGTTTACCTGAACAGTACAGCTCTACAGCCAGGTCTGATGCGCTATGATCAGCGAACAAGACGGCGGTATTGGCCAAGATAGAATGAAGCAATAAGCATGGATTGCGGCCAGTACTTGGCCTTCCTGTTGGCTTTAATTTTGAGCTATTTAAGCAAAAATAAGGTCCTGCTCACTGTTCAGCCAGAACGATTTATCTTGAGACTCGCTTGAATTTTATTGGATGAATAGATTTTATTGCTATATTTATGTATAGGACAGTTTTAAAGGGAATTAGACCTAACACTGTGTCCTTTTAGATGTATACATATGACCTCCTTTCTTTTTACCTGCATGTGAAAGTCAGGCACTAAATATCAAAGGGGACGCTGCAACAAAAAAAGTGCAGTAGTTGTGGTTAAAGTGTCTAAAAGCGGAGGTTTATTCAAAAGGTGACCCCCCCCCCCCCCGCCACCCTAACCTGGTGCTGAGGCAGGATTGTGGGGGTTAGAAAAAAAAAATCCCCCTTACCTTATCCAGTGGCGACGCTCTCCCGGAGCTCCAGATCCTTGATGTTGCCATCTTGCTTGAAAGCATACCCCCATTTCCTGCATACTTTTACCTCCCTTATACTGTATGGCTCTCAACCCAGTGGAGTAGCATATTCTTAAAACTAGGCAGAAGAATCTCACGAAACAAGCAAAGGGCTGGAAAAAAAGGGCTTAAAGCTACCCAGGGTTTTGTCCCCTGCAGGTGCAGTAGTTGTGGTTAAAGTGTCCTAAAGCAGAAGTTTAGTCAGAAGGTGACCCCCCGCCCTTACACCCTACCCTGGCGCTGAGGCGGGATGGGGGGTTAGAAAGAAAAAGACCCCCTTACCTTATGCAGGGATCCTCGCTGCTCTCCCAGTGCTCTGGATCCTGGACACCGCCATCTTGCTTGAAAGCACAGAGCCACTTTCCTGTTGGCTTTTATTTTAAGCTATTCAAGCAAAAATGAGGTCCTGCTCACTGTTCAGCCAGAACGATTTATCCCGAGACTCTCTTGAATTTAATGAGGATTGGATGGATTTTATTGCTATATTAATGTATAGGACAGTTTTAATTGGAGCTTGTTGTCAAATTTGACCTAACAGTCTGACCACACTGTGTCCCTTTAGATGTATATATATGACCCCCTTACTTTTTACCTGCATTTGAAAGACAGGCACTGAATATCAAAGCAGACACTGTAATAAAAAAAAAGTGCAGTTGTGGTTAAAGTGTCTTAAAACAGAGGTTTATTCAAAAGGTAACCCCCCCCCCCCCCACCCTGTCACCCTAACCTGGAACTAAGGCAGGATGGGGGGGGGGTTAGAAAGAAAAAGCTCCCTTACCTTATCCAGTGGCACGCAACGCTCTCCCGGCACTCCGGATCCTGGGCGCTGCCATCTTGCTTGAAAGTACATCCCCAGTTCCCTGCGCGCTCCCACCTCCCTTATACTGTCTGGCCCTTAACCCAGTGGAGTGGCATATTCTTAAAACTGAGCAGAAGAATCCCATGAAACAAGCAAAGGGCTGGAAAATAAAGGGCTTAAAGCTACCCAGGGTTTTGTTCTTGCAGGTGCAGTAGTTGTGGTTAAAGTTTCCTAAAGCGGAATTTTAGTCAGAAGGTGACCCCCCGCCCTTACACCCTGCCCGCTGAGGCAGGATATGGGGGTTAGAAAGAAAAAGACCCCTTACCTTATGCAGGGATCCGCGCTGCTCTCCCAGTGCTCTGGATCCTGGACACCACCATCTTGCATTCAAGTGAATGGGTGGCAGGAGCGCGTGTGGACCCAGGGAATGCTCCTTTGTGCTTTCTCTGCGGCACCCTCACAGAGACTGCGGGAGGAGAGGTAAGGGGTCTTTTTCTTTCTAAGTCCCCTGTCCAGCCTTAGTGAAAGGGTGAGGGGCACCTTCTGACTAAACTTGCACTTTAATGGGCTTAGTGGAGCTTTAATTTTTTTTGTGAATAAAAGGCACAGATGCATTGAAATTGGGTATACATAATGTATGTATGTATCTAAATACCTGAAAGACTTAATTTACATAAAAATCTCCATCTGGCGTTCCTGTCAGACCTACTGGCATGCAGAAACCAGATCAGGATATTGGTCAATCTTCAATGCTGTTTCACCTATAGTAAGCCCCAGTGCTTAACTGGGGCCAGAATTCGACCCAGGATTTTACTAGCCCTCGACTAACCTATGATATCCCAGCTGAGGCCTACTGCCTTCTAAGGGGGGGGGGATATGACCAACTCAATAATACTAAAACTTGTACTTACTGAAAGCCGCAGTCATGATTCTGAGGCTATAGCATTAGAGGTGGAACAAATTAAACCCGATCAATACCCATTTTTTCTTTTACAGGTGTTAGTCCCACAGTCAACTAATCAAAACAAGCTCAGGGGGCATCCATAATGCTGGAGTCCCCCCCCACCCGCACATAACCCCCCAGAACACTATGAGCTAACGCTGGGAAAGGAGTCCCGTGATTGGCCGCCCAGTGGTCACAGGGGCCATGGTCGCGTCCAGCCACCGGAACAACCTGCCCCTGTGACTGCCCACCGGCCAATCGCGGGACTCCATTCCCGACGCTGGCTTGTAGTGAAGGTGAGGATTGCGGGTGTTGTGGGGGGGATTCCAGCATTCTGGATGCCTCCCCAGGCTTGTTTTGATTAGCTGACTGTGGGACCAACATCCATTAAAGGAAAAATGGGTGTTAGTCCAGTTTAAGTTGAAGGGTACAGTGGGGCCAGGTACAGGGGTACTGGGAGGGAGACTACAGAGGCAAGAATTGGTTGGGGATATACTAACCAGAAGACCAACTGGCCACAAAGCAGTGTGGCCCACTGGGAATTCTCCCATGTCTCCCCATGGCCAGTTTCCCCCTTGTAAGCCCCCATTCACTGGGGTGCAGCTAACACCTTATTGGACACGGTTGCCTTGTGCTGCTCCCCTGCATATTGTAGAGATTACATTTGGCATCATCAGATGTCTCTCACACATGCAGTGTGGTGCTTACTTTATTGGAGTGCAGCACACACGCTATGGCCTCGATTCAATAAAGGTAGAAAAAAATTCTCATGGTGGTAAAAAATTTAATTCATGAGAAAAAACCGGAGAATGTCGCTGTTACTGAATCACCAGCTAAGAAAACAATGAAAGTCAATGGCAGCTTTTACTACAGTGTAGAATGGAGTAAAAAAGTGTCATTGACTTTCATTGTTTTCTTAGCTGGTGATTCAGCAACAGTGACATTCTCAGGCTTTTTTCTCATGAATTGAATCTTTTACTACCATGAGAATGTTTTTCTACCTTTATTGAATCGAGGCCTATGGATGAGATCTGGAATTTTTCATGGCCCTCCCCTTTCTCTGTTTTTGATTTCCTTTTTCAGGATTTCACCTGGGGGAGATGGGATGGAAATAGAAGATGGCTGCCACACCTGTGTAGCCTGATTTGAGAGGTGGGCTGTGCAGGCACACTGTGATTCTGATTACTATCCAGCAGCCCAGAGATGCATTGCAACCTCCCCTGTCTAACTAGGAGTACCCAGGCTGATTGGGAACCAGGGACATCTCCCAGAAATAAAGGTAAAGATTGCCATATAGAGTTTTACAATGGATAAGTGTATATGTCCCAATATTTTGGAACAGCATACTACATGCCTTTATATTTAGGACCCAGTGGTAATGCTGGGCACCTACCAAGCTGGAAATGTGTCCATGGAAATGTAACAGAAATTCTTATGCCATGAAATGTGAGTACCTGAGTTCAATGTAACCATTCTATGTGTTGTATAATGTGATGTCATTAAAGTGGACCAACACCGAGAGGTGATCGGCCCGGAAATCTATAAGATTCCCGGGCCAATCACCTCCCACCCCGCGGGACATCAGAGATCGGGATGTCCCACGGGGTGAAACCCCCCCAGACACCCCAAATCGCCTACCTGATCTTCGGCGGCGAGGGAGTGACGCGAGGGAGGCGGCGGCGGCGGCAGCCGCTTGGACGTTCCTGATCCCCGCCTGGACGTTGGCGGGGATTGGACCGTCCAGTCACGTGGGAGCGGGGACAGGTAAGATTTTGGAGCTTTCTGGGGGGTTTCACACAGCGGGGCACCCCCGATCGGGGTGCCCCGCCGAAGTGGACCAAAACCCAGGATAGTCAAAATCCTGGGTGTTGGTCCACTTTAAGGCCGGAGGGCCAAGACTAGTATAGGGCCATATTTAAGAGGAGGTCCCTGGCCTGGTGGCCCTTATGTCCACCTAACCTGATCCACATTGCTGCTGGCATCGATGATAAATGAGGGTGTCTGTCCCTCTGTCTGTCTCTGACTGGCTTGCCTTGGGACCCAATTCAAACTAGGGGCCAAGCCATCACATATAGATTACGGGGGGGGGCAGATTTTACACAGTGAATATTGTCTAGGCCCACCCCGATAACATATAATGGGATGGCTGAGCCCCTTGTTTTAACTTCAGTTTCCTATATAGTATGGATACTGGGGCCCATTTCAAACTAGGGGCCAGGCCATCACATAAAGGTTACAAAGGGGGCAGACTCTATAGAGCTTATATTGTGCTTTATAATATATGTGTTGGCTGGGCCCCTAGTCTGATTTTCAGTTTCCTTTTATGACCTGAATAATAAGATAAGCCTGGCTTCCTTGGGGATAGACGACCAATTCAAATTAAGGCTCCAAGTTCCAACCATTGCATAGAGATTATAGGTGCCCAGTTCCTATACAGCCTATAGTGTGTCTTGGCCGCCATAATATATTATGTTATTGCTGGGCCCCAGTCTCATTTTCAGGTTCCTTTATCCCCTGAATAATAAGGTAAGCCTGGCTGCCTTGTGGCCGGAGGCTCACTTGAAACTAGTTATCAAGCCATCATGCATTGGTCATGAGAGGGGCCCAGACATTGCTGCTACATGGGGCCCAGGTGGCAGCCCCTCAACTGTATACCAATTTGTGCACCGGTAAGAGAAAAATTAGCCTTATACACACAGAATATGGCTTCGAGGCCACCGCTGAGGCAAGAGCTCCACACGGCCAGCAGCACTGGGTGTTGTGCAGGCTGTGTTGTATATTTGTTCTGGATGTTTGGAGAGTTTTGGAGTGCGGGACAAGGTTTCTATTGGTTGGGTGAATTTGTTGGTTGAGGTCCGTTTAGTTTGTACGGTTGTTGATGATGTGTTGTGGGGGTCAAAAACATTGTTTGGGAATTGTAAAAATCCTTCTAATTCACAGCAAAATGAAATAAAGGAAACCGTATGTCTTTCAGTTTAGATCCGCTTTTCACGGTTGGTGGGATAGTTAATGCAGTTGATGCTTGGTGCGCCTACACAATTAGTCCAGCAGAGGAGAAACTCAAGCACGGCTCTCCGCCTGTGCCCTCTGCAGAAACCGGCAACCCATCTTTTCTCCTGCGCCCTCTGCACCACAAGGAACACCACAGCCCATCTAGGCTGTGGCGGTGAGTAATACACACCAAGCATCATGGGTGTAGCGGTCATCTATCTGTAGCCCTTGCCGTGGCCCATTTGACATTTAAAAGAACGCTGTTTGAGGACCAGATCGCTCTGCTCAGGTAAGTTACAGATGCTTCCTGGTGTACACTCTGCATGGGTTTGGGAACCCGAACTTGCAAAGTCCGGTAGGAGCCCGAACTTTGTGGTTCAGGTTCGCCCAACACTACTCCCTATCAGTTTTGCATATTTGATAATGTGAGTGCCATTAACATAGTGGTTCCCAGCTTATACTTCTTACCAGCATCCAGCTCCTGATACAGCAGTGGAGGCAGAAAAATTAGACCCCGAGTTCAAGCTGCGGATTGTACAGTGGATTTAATCCCTTGCATTCCCCAACCCCCCCCCCCCCTTCTCACACACACTGGTGATAGGATTCAGATTTCGAAATGAGTAAGTACAAGACAAATATATGTCTGACACGATTACGCTACAGGAAATGGAAACAACTATGTATAATACTCAGAATGTTTACTTAGATTGCAACTTTCTTGTTATTCCTTTAAGTTATTCTCTTGGGAGGTTGTAAAACTAAATTGGAGTGCTTCTTTCTGAGCCCCCTCCCCTGGGTGCCACAAAACTCACCTCCTGTATCCCGTTTGTGTGCAGGGATGCAGCCTCACTTGCTCCTTTTGCTGAATCCCCCCTGAGCCTTATATTTGCCTGGCAAATGGCTCTGATTAGACGAGGGTCCGCACATGCCCTGTAGGAATGAGGACATTGGAGTTTGTATGGGCATTCTTGGGGGTTCCACTCAGCAGAACATTACTACTTGCGTGCCCCTGGGGCACAGAGCTCAACCTGGCATAGTCAATGAAGTGTAAGTGACAATGTAGTAGAAGATGGTATGAGTATACACTTGCAGTTACTGACCCTGCCCTGAAAAGGGCAATTATTTAAGTTACTAGCTGTTCCTCACTATATGATCCTCCTCTCCCTACCTACCTGCCCTGAAAAGGTCAACCATTACATCTGTCCCCACTGCTACAGCCTCTCTGTCGAACCTACCTAGCTGTGACAGGACTGTGGCACGCAACCCATTCTATTATACAGCGAGGTTACGCGTCCCGTCTGGCAAAGCACAACCATGGCTGTGGTTGCTATGGCCTAAAAAAAAGTTGATGGGCTACTCAGCAGTCTGTATGGGTTCTGCGGACCCAAACCCGCGATGTTTGGGTCCGCTCATCTCTAATTGTTTTCATCAGCAAACATTTTTGTAGCTGTTACCACGGCAACCCCATGAGTTCTATCCATAGATATGGTGTCTGATACTTTCTTAGCATCAAAGTTATTTATGATTGTTATTGCGTGTAGCTGAAAAAGCGCAAAAAACATAAGAGCTAAGCACGAGTGTCGCCTGGAGAGGAGAAATAAAATACAATACAGTAAAATTGTAATATTCTTTTCTCCAAAGGCACAAGGTTTACCTACCTTTAAAAGTCTCAGCATGAAACACATTAAGCTTCGCTATTAAATTTTGCTTATAGTGAACTATTAAGCATAGTAGAGCTGCATAGATATTTGGTCTACAGTAATAAATAACAGCATTTAATAGCCTTAATGTTCATCAATCCAAAACCCAATATGCCAAATCCCTTCTGTGAATATTTACAGTTTTAAATACAATGATAATAGAAGCCATTATTTTAATTGACAGCTTATTTACATGCACTTGAATGGAGTGGGCAGACTGTTTTCCACTAGAGATATGTTTGACATTTTTTCCACTATGGCTGTGTTGAATGCCAATATTGAAATTGTATTAAAACATTCATTGAAAACGACTTTAATTTAATGAACGCTGAATATTTTAATAGATTGATGCTTCATTTTGGCATTAAATCCATGGAAAGAGGAATAAAAAATGAGATTCTCTCTCCCAGGTTTTCTTCTTCCAGTGGGCATCCCGATTTGTGAAAAGCCTCACAAAGTTCTACCTCACCAGCGATTCCCACAGTGCATGTGCCTGCTCTCCTCCAATCTGCTTTCTATGCCATGCATACTCATAAGTGGCATAGAAAGCTGAATGGATGTGGAGTGGCAGGAATCCCCACAACTGCTTTCCTCCTGCTGTGCCAGACATTCATATGGGACCTGGTGTGGGGAACGTGAATCAGTTAGAGGGATGCTGCCATGGCCCATGCATGCACCATGGGATCACCATAAAGATGAGCCTTAAAGCCTCAGGAGCCTAAAGCCCTTTAGTATACTTCGGGAAGGACCTGGGACACACTGTTCCCCAGAAAATTCTCATCTTCCATGGGCGCAACCATACCAAGGTCCAGGGGGGTCCTATCATTGTTGCTCCTCCACCTTATTTATCAGATTTTTGCTTACTTGCCATTATTTAGAGAAAGGAAACAATATTCTTCTTTGCTGTCTCGGTCTTTAGTTGTTCTAGGTGCATCCAGTTGAGTTAAGAAAAAAAAAAAGTTTACTGTATGAGACTTGAGCCTCATTTAATGCTCACACAGGGCCCAGTCACATTTAGTTACACCACTGATATCTTCAATATACCACACCTACTTAATGATGCACAACTACTTTACCTTAATGCTGCATTGATCTGGTTTGAACACAGTGTACATGATGGACTTGGAAGAGTTCAGTAAAGTTCTACCTGTTCTCACCTCTAAGTAGCTGGTAGCCAGTGGGTCAAAGATCTTCTCTAGAGCCCCCCCCCCCCCCCCCACTGTAAGAAAGGTTAGGCTGGTCTGTGTAGGAAGATCCACATCATTCCACCAGAGAATTGAGGGTCTGGGTAAGTATGCAGTTATTACCTGGCAATGCTGTACTGGCAGCAGCTGAATGTCAGAGACGGGGTCAGATGAAAGCCAGGGTTCATGGGTGGGCAGCAAGCTGTAACTGTTGTATGTAGCATTTGTTGTAGAGTTGCAACAAATATTTGTTAACGGTAGTCTGCATAAAATGCTGTAGGCAGAAGTGTATTCGGCAACACAGGACATCACGCACTGGACCCACAAGCAGGTACACGTACAATGTGCACAGCAATGCCACACATCTGCAACAAAGAGGTCTGCAGGTGAGACTCCCAAGCCCTGCTATGTCATGTCCATAGTCCCAAACTAATGTGCCCATTCCTCTCTACTGCTGGGAGTGGTGGTGATTACAAATCTTTTGGGGATGTTCTTTAGGTGAGGTGGGGACACTTTCCACAAATTTGTGAGCATCCTTTCCTATAGGATATTCAATAAAGCATGATGTATCACCCACATGTCAAGAAGTCTCTGCAAGTTAGGTCTATTATCTAACATGAAAAGCAAAGTTAGACCACTCTCTATTACCAATTTGGAGTCAAAATAAAAAATGAGATGGTATCTGCTACCTGTCCATGTTTGATTAGAACTCCATTTTCTGAAAGTTTTACAAGTTCATTGTCTCCTTTAATTTATTTGTATCTTTTGCGCTTGCAAACTCACTGCTGGGGTGTTTGTTCCAAAAAGATCTTTGTATTTTTGTGACAGACATTTTCTTCACTTTATTTCACTTTAAATCTCCTTCTACATCTTTTATTTATAATTATCAGCTGGATTAGGCTTCAAGTTTTGAACTTTCTGCTTCCTTTCCAGTCTTTGGTTTACCCTGGTACATTTGTTGATTTTATCCACCTCAGGCTAATCTCAAATATTCGATTTGCGCGAGGGTTTATCTAACCATCTTGGTGATCTCCACCGAGATCTCCAACCCTCTTGGTGATCTCCACTATGCCACCTATTGTAACTGGTTACTTTGGATTTAGGCCAATCAGTACAGCTCACAATTGTAAGGGTTTATAAACCTTCTTGGATGAAAGGCCACAATAAGGATGATGGTTGAACTAGTAAGGGGTTATAGGACACATAAGAGACATTGTAGAGCTAACACGGTTGTCTCAGCTATCCTCCTTTTTTAAAGTACAGCAGTTATGCGAAAAAAGATTCTGCATTACTTTAAAAGTAATGGGAGAAACAAAATCATATTTAAACAAGACAAAAATGTAATAACCTGTCGGAGAGAATCTCTTTTTAGCATTCAGATGCCTGCTTCTTGAAATATTGGTTGGTCATGTAATTGAATGTAATGTGACTGATGTAACCAGGCAAGGCTCTGTATTGTCACACCAAAGATTTTCCTGAATAATATGCAGAATGCAGATTAATTGAACATTTATCAAGCAGAATCTGTCTGCCACCCCACCCACGTACCTCATACCCTTCCAAGTAATGTACAAATGTGCAATTTAGAAGATCAGACCTATTTAGTTTAGATTTAACTTGTTACTTTGATTTTCGTGTATTCATTCTATGTACTTTATATATTTTTAATGATAACATATACATGAACAGAAGGTGTTTAGGCATTACATTGTTTAAGCCTCATTAGCATAGCTTTGCAAACCAGGACCCTTGTCTTAAATTAACCCTCATTTGAGATACATTTTATGGAAGGTCGTCTCAAACAAATAAACACCATCACTAGATGAATTTTCAATTTACAATTCCACTTTTTGTAAGACTGAAGTTACAGGTTGCGGCCTGGGGTTATTTTGGCTCACCAGACTAAATTAGTGTTGGAGTGTCGATGGATCTAACCCCCCACATCCTATAATAGTCGTGCTAAGCCCACAATCCAAATGTAGAGTGTTTAGGTCAGCAGACATTTTCTACATTCTATGGAATGGAGGAGCTGCCCTTAAATTGGGATGCCCCATGGGTGGGGGTATAAATCATTGCCATGTGCTTCAAATAACATAACGTTAATAAATTATACCCTGGGCTCTAAACAGGAAATTTTCATGTACAACCCTGCTAAGACAGTCAGCCTCTAGGGACTAAGTAAACAAAAAAAAAAATAATGTGCTTTTGATTTGCAGGTAGGCTAAAACTCTGTAGATTTCTACTTCACATGTTTATTGGTTCAGTTTCACTATATGGTTGCCTAGTACAAAACAAAAAAAGACTGTCCTAGACTGTGCACCTATGGGCAGAGCTCCTGCAAACAAAGTTAGCACGATTCCACTACTGTATCCTCCATTAAACCGGACCTTCAGCATGATTTAATGAAAAGCCTAAACCCTTAAACCGGACCTTCACAGTGATTTAATGAAAAGCCCAAACTCTTAAAAAACGGTTCCCCAGCATCTAAAATTAATATATTTTACGTTTTTAGTCACTAACTTATTATTCTTTCCCCCACTGGGCTGCAACTCTGTTCAGGAATTTAGGATACGGGTGCCGCCATCTTGACTCAGAAGCATCACACTTACTGAGGAGGGGAGAGTGGGATAAGGTACAGGGGGGCGGGTTATAGCTGTGCTTTGCTCAGACAAAGCAGAGCTGGGGTCAGGAAAAGGACAGCAGTCCCAGAATGCAGAGCAGCACAGTCAGGAGGCACTTCCTGTTTGCAGGCTGCCTGATAAGATGGCGGCTTCCATAAGCCGCCATCTTGGATGTTTAAAGGCTCATAACATGCAGTAGATGCAGGTAGGATGATTTTTAATGTGAGCAATCTGTATCTACAGAGTGTGGGAAACATATAAGATAGATTCTTATTCAAAGTGAAGGTCCGCTTTAACTACCTATTCCCCAGTATCTAAAATTAATATATTTCAAGTTTTTAGTAACTTATTATTCTTTCCCCCACTGGGCTGCAACTCTGTTCAGGACTTTAGGATACGAGCGCCGCCATCCTGCCTCAGAAGCATCACACTTACTGAGGAAAAGAGAGCGGGATAAAGTGCAGGGGGCAGGTTATTGCTGAGCTTTGCACAGAGCAGAGTTGGGTCAGGGAAAGGACAGCAATCCCAGAATGCAGAGCGACACAGTCAGAAGACACTTCCTGTTTGCAGGCTGCCTGATGTCCCATCAGCCGCCATCTTGGATGTTTAAAGGCTCATAACATTCAGTAGATGCAGGTAGGCTGATTTTTAATGTGAGCAATCTGTATGTACAGGGTGTGGGAAAGGACCTTTCAATCAGAAACCCTACCACTATAATGTTCTTGTCCTAATGAAAAGGTGCTATTCTTTTGATTTGTACCTGAACAAAAATGTGTGTGTGGCTAGAAAATGAACGACCCTAGTTTTGAACAAGCTAGGGTCTACAGCGAGATTACTTGAATAACCCTCATGTTTCATGAGTTAAGGGGTTAGTAGTCTAGGCTATGTAGTCTACAATGGCAATAACATTGAATGCAATGATATATTTACATTTTGCTGATTTTTTTTTTATGGCCATTGTATGCTTGTGCACATACAGGGATTTTTCCTCCGGATTTAACCCATCCATGCAGTGAGATAAACAGTGAGTGCACACACATGTCTGGAGTGGTGGCCTACACTAGGAATATCGCTTTGGGAACAGTTGGGGGTTATGTGCCTAGCTTAACAGCACTTCAGTCATGTCCTGGCTGGAAATTGGACCTACCATCCTCCGGTCACAAGGCTGCTTCCTTGACACTAGTCCATAACTGCTCCTTAACGATGCTTTCCTCTCTCCTGCTGTACAATGTATCAAGCATGGATGAGTCATGCTCTTACACTGTAATAACCACCCAGCTTCCTGGTGTGTAACACATTGTTACAGCCAGGTTATGGCTGATGTTACAAATGTGAAAAGAGCAACACTTGCTGTTAAATTATATAGCCGAAAGGAGTCTGCTGTTAAAACTATAAAAAGCTCACAGCTAATTTACAGCATTCTGCCATTTGTAAGTGATTTCACCACCAAAGTGCTGTGATTTTCTTGCTTACAATGAAGAATACTGCAACCGTAGGTTACTGCTAGGAATGACTCGTGTGCTTCCTGCCTAGCTTGTGGTTTTATTTAGGTTGTTGATTGCAAACCAAGTACTGTAATTGCTGGCTACTTTCTGCTTCTGGGCAGCCCTGGTTGTGGGGCTTTCGGTCGCTAAGCATCTCCTTCTTGGTAAGATATTGTAAAATAATGTTTGATACTATACCAGGCTGTATCAATGGGCAATTACAGAAATGAGCTCTGCTTTTGGTTATGCTACATGATTTCTAATTGTATTTTCTGCTATTCAAACTTTTCAGTCAGTTTTAGTTCTACATGCCCTGTGCCCTATTTTTTTCCAGTGTACTTCAGCTGAATGCGAACATTTTGCATTTAAGCATTCTCTGGGGAAAGAATATACCAGGTGAATGGCTCTCATTTTTATGCAGTCATTCACATTCTGCACCTTGTTGCTCTGCAATCAAAATCCCTTTTGTCGCTAGTATGCTTATTATTTTAATGGTCCACTATTTTTTTTTTTTTTTAGTTGTAATGGGGTCACACCAACATATTCAAACCTAAATTCTTTTGATTGTGACCTTCTATATTTATTTCATACAAACCGAGGTTAGGTGAATTGCCTGATCAGTAGCAAATAAATGACCAATCTTCAGGGTCCCATAAAGAGGAAATTGCTAATTTAACGACACAGCATGGCTTTATTTAAAACCACATTATAAAAAAGACTTTAGGTCCTCTAACACACAAACCCTGTGTAATCATGAGATGCTCCTCTAACTCAGATTACTTTGGAAGCTGGAAATTTCTATGGCTGGCTCATCCTGTTCTCTACTGGCAACTAGAGATGAGCGAACCAGTTCGGACGAACCGGAATTCGCTCCGAATTTCAGGAAATATTCGATTCGGCACGAACCCGAATATTTTGTGGTTCGTGCCGATCGAATTTCTCCTGAAATTAAAAAAAAAAAATGCCGGCATGGTGGGAGCGGGCCGGCCGGTTTGTTTAAAAAAACAAAAAAAAAAAGCATTTTTGCCGGCATGGTGGGAGCTGTCAGCGGAACCGGCCGTCCCGCTCCCACCATGCCGGCATTTAAAAAAAAAGCAAACACTTACCTGCAGGTCCGGAGCGTGGAGGCCGGCGCCGCTCTCAGCTGTCATCTGAGGGCGCGTCATCAGAGGCCCAGGGATGAACTGGCCATTAGGAGAAATCCCGGTAGGCTGCTTGGGTGAGGCACATTCCGTAGCACAGGATCATAAAAACATAGAAGGGTGACGGCAGAAGGAGACCAATATGGTCCATCTAGTCTGGCCTTATGTGTATACAGTATGTTCTCTTTATCTTAGGATGTGTGCTTATACCAGGCATGTTATATTCAGTGACTGTTGATTTTTCAACTACCTCTGCTGGAAGTTTGTTCCAAGCATCTACTACTCTTTCTGTAAAATATTTTCTAACATTGCTCCTGATCCCCCCCCCCCCCCCCGACTAGCTTTAGGTTGTGCCCCCTTGTTCTACCATTAAGTTTTTTTAACAACACTTCCCTCCTGAACCTTATTGAATCCTTTCACATATTTAAAGGTCTCAATCATGTCCCCCCTCTCCTTTCTTTCCTCCAGACTGTACAAATTAAGTTCTTTAAGCCTCTCCTGATAAGTCCTTCTACCATTTTTGTTGCCTGCCTTTGGACACGTTCTATTTGAATAATGTCTTTTTGCAGGTAAGGTCTCCAGAACTGCACACAGTATTCTAGCTGTGGCCTCACCAGGGCTCTATACAGCGGCATCATAACCTCCCTCTTCTTGCTGGTGATGCCTCGAGCTATGCAGCCGAGCATCCTGCTTGATTTTCCCACTGCCTGGCTACACTGTCCACTCATCTTGCAGCTTTCAGTAATCAGTACCCCTAAATCTCCCTCCTCCGAGGTCCTGGCTAACACAGTACTTCCCAACTGTACTCAGAGCAGGGATTCCTTCTACCCAAGTGCATGATTTTACATTTAGAGACAGTTTTGACCATCTATCCAGTAAAGCTAAATAATTTTCCATGTTGCAGACACCTCCAGGATCACATTCGGGAAGTTTCTTTATTTTTAGCAACCAGCTTGATGGTAATGCTGCCTGGTTTGCTGTGAGCTCTTCAGTAAGGTGGTCGAGTTCTCAGCAGTGTTGCCGTTTCCTTGGTGAGTCTTGCTGGCAGAGAATCGTAAAAGTGTTTAAATGATTGCTAATAAAGATTTACTGTGGCGGAGGGGGCTTTAGAAATAGAAAATGCATGTGTTTTCACTTCAGGTAATTTAAGTCTAGAACAAGCCCAGATCTCTGAATCATTTCCACACGAGACAAGTATTTAACCGGATCTAGCTTCTTGTGGATGCTAGGTTCAGTTTTGGTGCACTTTAAAGAAGAACACCACCCAGGATTTTCACTCCCAGGTGCTGTTCACTCCAGCAGGGCATTACGATTGTGTGTTGCCTTACTGTGTGTATCCTGCATTTATTTACCTTGTCTGCTTTCTCATGGCATTCGAGCAGGTGAGCAGACCAAATGCTTAACAAGTGTAAGGGAGCAAGTGCGACCTGCAGCTAATCAGCATGGGATCACTGGCTAGATGAGTTCTTCATGTTCTCAAGGCTCACACACAGCATCCCAAATCGGAATTCCACATGAATGAGATCATTTAGGCTGGTGGACCAAAACATTGTGGGATGCCCCAGACAATGTGATCCCCCCCCCCCCCCCCCCCCCAAGTTCACTCATAATCTCACAGACCTGTCTATTTCCCAGCCCGTGCACAAGATGCAGATGGCATTCTTCTCTCTGGCACCAGGCCTACATGCAATTGGAGGGGAGTGGCCTGTAGCTAACTATTCTCAGCTAAAATTGCTCATAAATATGTGCATCTAGCAAAACCATTTGGAGGACAGACAATATTTGTGCTGTAGGATCACCAACAAGTTAAGAATACAGTTGAACCAGTAAATGTAAATTAGTAAATGTTTGATTTACATTCCTAGACGATGTGCCAATTCTAACACTAATCCAATCTCTGCCTCCTTAGTACCCCCTCGCATACTCGGTACCCAGCCCTACTTTAATTCCCAAAACATGCCAGCCCATTTTCCGCCCCTGCAATGCTATAGCCTCAGTATTATGGCTATGTGGGAATCGTACCTACCCCTGCCACAGTAGATTCCACACAATCCTCTACAACAAACATCAATGCCATTGATTTAAAAGACCATATCCACCCCTGCTCTTGTTGTGTTCCTGCAATGCTATAGCCTCCGCCATGGAGAAAACTAGGTGACTGCAGCATCCACACTTGTCCCATTAATTTGCTTCCGGAGTGGCCATAGGCTGGTTGAGAGCTGGTAAAATCTCAGGCTGATTCTAGCCTCAGTCCACGACTGCTTGTATAGCAATGTGCACTGATAAAGCTCCCCATGACTGGTAATTCAGGCCCTTTGGGTATCCATAAGGTTGTCTGCATTGGTAACATTTTTTGGTACCTGCTAAGCAATTTACTTGCTTAGGTGCCCAACCCTGTCTAAGGCTGCACTGTGAAGCCGATAGATCTCTTGCAGTGATGTTGGGCAATCAAGTGTTGGCTCTCAGCAAAGAAATTTTGCGGTGGGAATAAAGGTTATGCCTTGTGGGGCATCCCTAATCAAAATGCCCTCATGCTGCTGGAATAAGTGTAAGCATATCAGTCAGCTTTTTTTGCCCTTAATCTGCTTAAATCCCAGTTCGACATTTACAGCTTGCATCATTGATTTACCATTCACACTCCACTAAAATGCACCCTCCACTAGTTTTTTTTTTTTTTTTTTTTTTTTTTTTTAATTCTTTATTTAAAGATTTTGCAGTTTTAAACATTACATACATTTAAACATACATTGGTAAACATGCGGAAAGGGGGGGAGAGCATCCGGGAACACAGTGTTCAAAGCATAGAAATCAACACGACCATTTATAGGACAACTGCCTCCTTCACATCTTACATGGTGGGAAGGAACCGACCACAGTCCCCGCCCAGGGGTATAGGGCGTGGTCGGATCCCACACCCACCGCCAAGCACTGTATCTCTCTGGTTAACTCGAGGTTGGCAATACCCCCCATGCAATGGGCCGTGTCAGGAACCGCTTACCTGATCCCCGTTCTCCAGGCGGCCAGCTGCAGCTGTCACTGTGCGAGCACGTGTCTGTTATGCCCTCCGACGGCGCTGTGCTGCGCGCACCCGCCGGAGGATCAATTAAAGGGTTAATGAATCCTAGGGGATTGAGGGCTTCGCCCTCTTCTGCTCTGCAGCCAATTACCCTTGGAATCCTATGTGCTCCAATCAGTACACTGCTTCCCTCAGACCTGTTCCTATAAAGGCAATTCCCTCTCAGTTGTGAATTGCCTGTGATAGCGCTCAGAACCCTGTGTTACCTACTCCTGTGAAGTCTAGCCTGTTGCCGATTTGATTGTACGACCATTCTCGATCCTGAATCCTTGTTGCCGACCTCTGCCTGAATTGACGCCTCTCGATCCTGAATCCTTGTTGCCGACCTTTGCCTGAACTGACGCTTCTAGATCCTGATCCCCAGTTGCTGACCTCTGCCTGAACCCCGACTACGTCTTGCCTGACCCCTGGTGCCGCTACGATCTCTGCCTTCCCGTTATCGACCTATTGCCTGTCTCTGGACTTCCGTCACTCACGCTCTTGCTATTGGTTCTCCAGTCCTCCCACATATAAGCTTACATCCTTTGAGCCATTAAGTCCTGGGGGCAACCGATCCCGGGTAGGCGTATCTTGCGTCCCGGCAAGCGGGGGCTCCTACAGGTGAAGCTGGCTGTGGAGATTGGGGGTTGTGAGCTTATTAAGAGGGCTGGAGTTACCCCGAGCGTGACAGGCCGGTATCAACTATCCTGCCACTGCCGTGAGGGGGAGGGTTTTCCAACGCTAGATGTGCCCGGCCGGCCAGCTCGAGGGGAGTAGGGAAAGACAATGGGACTTAAGGGGGATAAGGATAGAGGGAGGGAGGGGGAGGGGGATCTAAGTTATTAGGTGTAGGGGGAATGAGTGGTGAGTAGGGTGGGGTATGGCGTGTGAGACGCGGCTCTTGATTGGGACCGAATCGTTTCGGATTCGTTATATCCACGTTTAGCCTGTATGAGGCAGGGTGAATCAGCAGATCAGTCGAGGACCCCGCATTCTACGCCAAACAAACTCCCAAACTCCGCTGATTCCTCATACATCAGCCAGGGCAACCACGTGGATCTGTATTGCTCAACCCTGTCATGTAGGGAAAGTGTCAGGTCCTCCATTTCCTTGACGTTCATAACTTCTCTCGCCCAGTCTTTTACAGAGAGGTTTTTTTTTTTGCTTCCAAAATCTGGGTATTGTTTGCTTGGCAGCATTTAGGAGGTGGATCAGCAGGGTTTTCTTATATTTCCCTGTCGGAACCTTCGTTGAGTGTAGGAGGATTTGTGCTGGGTCGCCTTGCACCTGGGCTCCCGTGAGCTGTGTGACAATGGGTAGGACTGCCCCCCAATACTCCTGAATTCTGGGGCATGTTCACAGAATGTGGAACAGTGTCCCTCGCCTCTCACCGCATCTCCAACAACTTGGGTCCACTGCACTGAACATCCTCCCCAATCTATCAGGGGTATAATGCCACCGCGTCAGCAGTTTGTAGTTGGCCTTTTGGATTCGTGTGGCCACTGAGGATTTATGCGCCAAAGTCACTATTTTAGTCCTTTCTTTATCATCTATTGTTCTGCCCAGGTCAATTTCCCAGTCTCTCCAGAATGAAGGAGGGGGCTCATGTCCGCTTATGAGGGAGTATAGTCTAGAGATCAAGTGGGGGTATGGTTGCTTATCCAAACAAACCTTCTCAAACTCTGTGTGACCCCTGGTGTTTTCCTTCTTGTAGCCCATCCGGGACAAGATTGACTGGAAACGGAGGAGTGTCCAGGAATCAAGATTCCCGTTCTCCAGCTTAACTCTCAGGTCTCTTATGTCTGCCCAACCCCTTCCCATTATCAGGTCGCTGCCCCTCAGTTGGCTCACCCTTCCCCACTCACTGAGGGCCGATCTAGAGCTGTCCTGTAAGATTGCAGGGTTATCTATTAGTGCAATCACAGGGGTGGGCCAGGGGGAGATTTCCGGGTGCTTCTATGGCGCCGAAAGACCTCTAGTGTGGCTGCCACGGTTGGGTGTGTTCTCAATCCTGACCTATATGTTTCCTTGTTCCAGACTGTTATGTCTAATGGGGTTTGTGTGAGGGAGAGCTCAAGCTGGACTCACCTCTTCGAATTTTTACATGTGTGCCATTCACAGATTCTCTGCAGATGAGATGCACCCAGTAGGATTGAATGTCTGGCAACGCCATACCCCCTAAATGTTTGGGCCTGATTAATAACTGGCTTTCTCTTTCTGCCAGACGAATCCCATCAGGAATAAGAGCTTCGGCAGGATTGACGTTTTGATTGTTTACCCTGCCCATCCACGAATGGTGGGGGAATCCCATCTGTCTAGATCTAGTTTTATTCTCCGAGACAAGGGGAGGAAGTTCAGCTCTAGAATCCTTGACAACTGGTTTAGTAGTTTAGTGCCCAGATACATTATCGAGGTCTTTGCCCACTTGAATGGGAATGTTTGCTGAAGGTTCCTAGCCACGTCTCCCAGGAGTGATATATTTAATGCTTCTGATTTTTCAAAATAAATTTTAAAGAAAGACAGCTTACCATAGACCTCAAATTCCTTCATCAGCACCGGCACGGTGATTGTGGGGTTTGAGATGAAGAATAAGAGGTCGTCCGCGTACGCCGCAACCGGTGTCGCCACAGGTTTTCAAGCCCCCTATGTCAGCGTTTTCCCTTATTCTACATAGGAATGGTTCCAGGGACAGGGCGAACAGCAAGGGCGATAAGGGACAGCCCTGGCGTGTACCGTTGCAGATATGTACCGTGGCAGATAGGTGGCCATTAACCTTAACCCTGGCAGAGGGTATTGTGTAGAGTGCACCGATGAGCTTCCTCATATTGTCCCCTAGGCCTATGTGCTAGAGTGTTGTCCTCAGGAAAGGCCAGCTCACCCTGTCAAAGGCCTTTTCTGCGTCCGTGGATAGGAGCATCAAAGGCGCACCAGAGCTCTGTGCTGTATATACGGCACTAAGTGCTCGCACCACATTGTTCCTAGCCTCCCTCCCCAACAAGAAACCCGTTTGGTCCAAGTGAACCACCTGAGGCACTACCGGGGCCAGCCTGTTAGCAAGGATCTTTGCATACAGTTTCAGTTCCGCATTGAGGAGGGAGATGGGGCGGTAGCTCTTACACGACAGGGTGTCTTTTCCCAGTTTATGTATGACAGAAATGTGCGCCTCCAGGTCTCTGGCTGAGAACAAGCCCGGGGTCTCTGTGTCCGTTATCAAGTTCCACGCTTTAATCATTCTAGGGCCCAATATTGAGGCAAAAGTTTTATAATACTTGACGGAATATCCGTCTGGGCCTGGGGCCTTTCCTGAAGGGGTTTGCTTGATCGCCTCTAACAGCTCCTCTACCCCGATCTGACCCTCTAACAGCGCCGCAGTCTGCCCTTCGACCGTCGGCATGCCTGAGCTCCCTATATATTCCTCTAATTTGCCTGGGTGCACGCGTGATGCTGGGCCCCCCCCAGGTTGTACAAGCCAGAGTAATACTGCCTGAACGTGTCCGCTATTCCTTCTGTGGTGTGTTGCATCTGGTGTGCATTTTCCCGTATCTCGGCAATGAAATTTTGAGCTCGCTGTTGCCTAAGTGCCCTAGCCAGCAGCGCGCTACTTTTGTTGCCGTGTTCATAATATGTACGTTTGCATCTCCTGATTACATGTTTGGCCTTTTGTCTCAGTAGCGCGTTGAGGGCCTCTCTCACCTGGATCATTTCCCCGAGCACCCCAGTCGCCCCGGATTGTTTATGGGACAACTCAAGGAGCCTAACCTTTTCCATAAGTTTCTCAATTTGGGCTACCCTTTCCCTTTTAAGCCTAGCTCCGTGGCTAATCAGGATTCCCCTTAGTACCCCCTTATGTGCCTCCCACAATGTCAGGGGAGAGACTTCTCCATTGTCATTAAGTTTAAAATACGTCTCCAGACCCTCTTTTACATCTTGCAGCACGACTGAGTTTTGTAGGAGCGATTCGTTTAGCCTCCACATAGAATGGGGTGGCGGCTTGCCTAGCAGATCTAGGTCTAGGAATACCGGGGCATGATCTGAGAAGGAGGTCGGGTATATTCCATCCCCTGTGGCCTGGCCCAAAAGCCCATGTGAGACCTATATATTATCCAGCCTGGAATATGTGCCATGCACATTAGAGTAGAATGAATAGTCCCTTGCTCCCGGGTTTCTAATACGCCACACATCCACCAGCTGTAGGCTGTCGTTTTTTCTTCAGAGATCTCAGGGCTAGATGGGAAATCGCTGATCTGCCCATTGAGGAGTCCAGCAAGGGCTCTATGGTTAAGTTAAAGTCTCCCCCCAATATTATCTCTCCTTCCTTAAATTTTTCTAGTCTGTCAAGTGTGTGCCTTAAGAATTGTATCTGGCCTTGGTTGGGCGCATATATAGAGGCTAGTGTGTACATCCTCTGGTTGATTAGGCCTTTGATCAATATCTCCCTCCCTGATTCGTCCCTCCAGGACTCCTTTAGTATGAAGGGAATATCTCTCGCCAACAATATAGCTACTCCTTTCTTTTTGGTGTCTGCCGCGCAGCTGGTGAATGCCTGGGGGAACCGCCTACTGCAGAGCTTGGGGGCTGCGTTCCTTTTAAAATAAGTCTCCTGCAGGAAAACTATCTTTGCCTTAAATCATCTATTTAGCTCCTGCCCTAGGGTTGTTCTTTTTTCCGGGATATTAAGTCCCTTAACATTCAGGGAGACAATTTTTATTGGGCTCATGATAATCTAAGCACCCAAGGTGGGGGGGGTGAAGCTTTTGAGGTGACTTCTACGTGTCTCGCGTCCGGTCCCACACGCCAACGGGGGGAAGGCAAGTGGATGAGGGTTTTAATGTGGGCTTGGGGAAAGGGTAGGAGGGGATAAACAAATAAGAAACAGTTAACTATAAGACTACAGAGTAGTCAACCGGAGGTCTCCTTACAAGGAGACCTTCGTAACTGGCGCTGTTTTACTTTCCCTCGCACCTCCTCAGGGCCTCCTATGTGCAGAGTCGGCCGAGTACTATCTTTTCCCCTCTGGGGAGACCAGTAGGCTACCCCAGGGGGGGGCACCAAAATATTCTGGGGAGGTGGAGGAACAGAAGCAGGGACAGCGATGAGGGAGACGCACTATATATACTGCCTCCTAGTGTTACACCACAGGGCATTGATAATAAAGTGGCGGGGGGGAACAGACCAAAACTCGCCTCAACGTGGCTCACTCAGCATTTCGGAAAGCTTGCACTGTGTCTGCCCCGGGGAGGCACGAGCATCCCGGGCCACGGGTAACACTACATAGAACATATTTTAGATATTTCAAGTAGGGGTCCGGGCACCGCCCCCCCGGACTCGTAATCGCAACCCGGGGGACCAGGAACCGAGGGGACAACATCATCCAGAACAACAAAACTTTAAGGGTTGCCCTACCGGTACTCCCCAACAGCCACCCACCGCCTCGCTTCACTGGAGTGAACAATAGGAAACAAGGATGTTAATCGCTCAGGGCGAGCGGCAGTGGGGGCCTGCACGGCGTGGCTGGGGCATCCCGTGTCCACCATCCGCAACCCCCCGCTCCCCCTCCGGCACCTCGGAGAGCCCCACCAAAGCGCTGCACCGTGCCCACAGAAAGCAAGACAATGAGGGCGGTGGAACGGGGCACATCCCCCAGGGCCCCCGAGCCCAAATTTAACATTTAACTAGCGCACACAGCATGCAACCCAGAAAAGATCTGAGGCGCCCGGCCCCGCGGACGCATGGTGGACAACCGGCGCCCAGGAAGACATAACTCAACTGAAAACATTCTAAATCTTAGGGGGCGCCTCGCCAGCACTCCCTGGCCGCCCGGCTTGAGGTGAGCGGCAAAGGAGGCTGACGCAGTGCAGCCCCTGTCTCACGTGTCTATCGTCGGCGCCTTCCCACTCCTCTCCCGGCGCCACGGAGAGCTCCACCAAAGCGCTGCGGCAATTGCCTGTTGTAGACCGCCAGGTCAGGCGCTGTCCAATCCGGGATGTCCACGAGGCTGCCTCCAGGAAGTGAAACAAGTCCGGGAGTTGGCTCGGGGATCTGAGGACAAAGAGTCCCCCGTCTCTGCGTACTAGAAGCTGAAAGGGATGGCCCCAACGGTACGAGGCGCCCTGCCTCTGCATGGTCTCAAGCAGCGGCTTTAGGAGTCTTCACATATGTAATGTCCTCCGCGAGAGATCTTGAAGGATGATGATCTGCGCCCCTCGGAATTGTATTGGGCCACTTTCCCACGCCTTCTGGAGCACCTCCTCGATTTTGAAAAAATGAACTATGTCTCTCGGTCTTCCTGCATCAGGGGGGCCAGGGCCAAGAGCTCTATGCACTCGGTCCAGCTCTATACGGTTTGTATCTGGTAGGCCGAGGAGCTCATTGAAGATGGAGACAACTGCCTGTAGATCTTTTGGTTCCACCGATTCCAGAACCCCCCGAAGGCGAAGGTTATTTCTGCAGTTGCGGTTCTCCATGTCGTCCTGAGCTAGGAACAGGTCTGACAGGAGGCGTTGATTTCCTTCTTGCTGGTGTTCGAGCTCCGACACTCGCGTTTCAAGGGATCTGTGGGAGGCTTCCGCACATCCACTCTGTGTGACTTCCGCTACCACTCCCTGTAAGGTCGCCAGCTCTCTTTATGGTGCCCTCCATCCTCGAGACGTATCCATCGAAGTCGCCTCGTGTTGGCAGGCCCCGTAGGGCCTCATTGATATTGATCCTTACTGCTTCCGCAATGGTGCGGGACAATAGATCTATAAGCACGACTGGAGAGAACTCTGTTTGGGAAGGGGGCCTGCTGGCATACTGTGCGGGACCCACTGTCCACTGGGGCGGCGCTAGGCACAATTCTTCATCTGAAGGGCTCCACGTTATCGGCGGTCGTGGTGCGGCCTCTTTGCCCCACCCCCCTTCTCGCCATTCCGATATTGTTTTGTGTGCCAGTGGCTCCTCCATCAAACAGCCGGAGGGGGATTCTCCCCGGCTTCCCCAGGATGGCGCGGGGCTCACTGGAGGTGGAAGGGTATACACCACACTGCTGGGGGATGGGGTGCGCAGCAATACCTCATTGGGGGATCGAACCGGAAGCCTCTGCTGTGGGGGAGGGCCTCCTCCAGCTGGGGTCAGGGGTGGGAGATCTGGGCTAGGTGCGCCCCCCGGGTTCTGCCATGCATCCCTGTTTTGGCCACTCACTGGGCTGAGCACCAGCCCGTTCTTCTTCTGAGGGCCTCACTGCTGCTGGGCTCTGTCTTCCTCCCCCTCCCCTGCTTCCAACAGGTCCCCCTCCTCTCGGTTGCAGTTCATGGGGCAGGTCCCCTTCCTTGTGTCCCTTATTGGAGAAACTGCGTGGGGAGGACGTGGGTCGGGGGAAATCCACAGCCCGCCGGGTGTTCCTCCCTGCCCTCCTGCCGCCCAGTGCACCTCCGCTACTACAGTGCAGAGATGCCGCTCTGCAGATCGAGGCTCCTCCGCCTGGCTGCTGGGCATCGTCACAGGGTCCGTCCCGGAGCGCCGCAGAGGAGACGGGCCCCACCGATACTCGGCTCCCTCACCTCCGCTCTCTCCCGCCGTACCTCTGATTGCCGCCATCTTGCCGTCGGTGGCCGCGGGCTCTCTTCTTCCTTGGGACGAGAAATAAGCAGGTATAGAGCGCTCCTACCTCCCTGCCCTCTCCGTGTTCTGCCTCCCTTCCCCTTCCTTGACATTAGGTCGGGGGATCACTGTAGGTCACCCTCAGATTGCTCCCTCACGCCGCCATTACAAGCCACACACCCCCTCCACTAGCTTTTACTGAATTAGAATATTACTATTCAATGTTCCTGTTTCTATAGCTTTAGAGGCTTCCTTACATTGCCCAGATTGGCATTACAAAGTAATATTAATGACACCGGAGGTACTTGCCAAGAAGTCCAAATGACCCTCTGGATTGGGTTAATTGAGCCAGGCCTATTGCTATCTATGGCTGCATATGTTCTTGATTTATAGGGAATATTTTTTTAGGTAAATTCGTGCTTTGCTTAATTCACGGCAAAGCACAACCATCATGAACATTTAGAATAAATCCTCCTTAAAAGCCGTAAATTAACAGCTTAGTTATGAGCTTGAACAGAAAGCGGAGACTGTAAATGTAAGCGACTAATAATTATAGAAAGCTTTATTTATCAATGTACACTTTCAAACATATCTATGTACTATTTCCTGGTAAAATGTCTTGAATGTTTATTATATCTTGGAACAATTATTGAGTTTGTATGCTCCATTTGAAAACTTTGTAAGTCATAAATTTGCCATTATCAAAGCGTCCAATATAATCTTAACACCTGAACTTACATTGAAACTGAAACAGTTGAAGAAATATTCTAGATTTTACCAAATGAGTATAAGGTTGTTTTATTTCAAGCTATTTAGGGTCTGATTTATCAAACCCTTTTGCCAGACTAAGCCACTTTGGTGAAAATAAGAGTAATGCATGTTGCTGCACCTCTAATATTTTAGCAAATGCACCAGAGTAAAAAAAAAAAAAAAAACGGTTTAATCATATTTTGCACCACTGTAATTTGCACAGATTTGGTATAGTTTGGGAAAAGTGCTTGATAAATTGGGTCCTTACTGTAGATTCATAGTTACTTAACCTATGGTTGTATTTTTATTGGGTAAATATTACTACAACAATTTATTTAAATCAATAATAAAACAAAAGTACTGCTATGGGGTCCTTTCAAATAATTAATTAGAGATCGTGTTTGCACCTGAGCAGGGTGCTTCTTAGAATGGGCTCCCTGCCAGTACTTAATCTAATACATGAACCATATGGATAAAATATACAAGTTTTTTTTAAACATTATGATAAAATCTGTGTTTTTCATAAGAGAATATTATTTACAAAATTCAATGAGCTTACAGCGTTTGAGATTTCAATACAAGTCTTATGCTGTTTTGTATGTATGTATGTATGTATTCTTCAGATGGTATATTTATCTCTTTGTATTGCATCTCTGATAAAATATTAGAACATTTTATATCCAAATGTAGTGATTGCAGTAAACAGAATATAAACTTGCAATCTTATCTTTAAAACACCTACATGGTTTCAAACAACCAGAGGTGATCCTGGATGTAGAAAGAAAGAAGGCGTCTGTGATCCAATGTATATCGGTGTTTGGTTGAACCCCCTATGGTCCAAGAAAAAGGGTTTTGTCTTAGGTTTAACCTTTTTCCAGACTCATTATGTCACTATTGAGCGCTATACACTTAATTTCATATATTTATTTAACTTTTGTGTTACATATATGATAAAGAGTACGTATTGCGATAACGTTGTTTTTAAATTATGATTAAATGTAAAGGCATGTAAGTGGAGGATAGGGTACAAAGCTGCCTTATAAAGTGAAGGTGGTCTGAGAGTAAGTCTGAATCATTATACCTCTAAGTGGTTTAGGAGGAGTCCCCTCAGGTGCTGACATGTATCCCCGTGTGTTGGTCTCCAGTGAACTGTGAGGGAGCAGCCCTTTGTGTCATCCACATCGGTATAAGCTTGGCACCGGAAAGCGTCAACCTCAGGTTGCAACTGCTGCATTTTCCCATTTGGGAAGTGGGTGCTGTTTCTTGAAGCCTGTGTGGACAGTGTGTCCTTGCATGAGCGAGCGTAAGTGAGCATCTGCACTTGGAACACACTGCACTGATGTTAGTGGTATTTTGTGCTATTTTGTGCTAGCTCACACTGGTGACATTAATTCTGGGCAGCCTCCCCCACTTGCGTTCCATTGTAGAGCGCAAATTGGGTGACTAATGCCGCCAGATCTGCCGCCAACCCACCTTGCTGCTGCACCCATTACAGAATTGTGCTCTGAGTGCCGTCAGACTCTCTAGGCCGATAGGAGGTGGCCTCTCCGTTCACCAAGATACTTTGTAATAGGAAGAAAATAAAATGCTAACATACAGGGATACATGCTGGCACCTGAGGTGTCTCCTCCTACACCACTTGGAGGTATAGTGCTTCAGTCTCAAGCTACCTTCACTTTATAAGACAGCCGTGTACCCTATCCTCCACTTACATGCCTTTATATTTAATCATACTTTAAAAATGGTATTGCAGTAAGTACTCTTTATCCTATCATTAATAGTGATGAGCGAGTAGTATTCGACCGAGCCGGTATTCGATCGAATACTACGCTGTTCGTCATACTCGATTTCGATCGAGTACAGCGGCGATGGCACACTCACAGTTCGTTTCCCCTCCCACCTTCCCTGGCGCGTTTTTTACACCAATCACCATGCAGGGGGGGGTGGGACAGGTCCTGGGAGGACGCTGGCATCGCGAAAACGGCGTCTACACGCATTGGCTGGAAAAACCATGTGACCTCGAATATACAAAACTTAGCAATTCCTCTTCGTCAGCATTAGCAGCTTGAACTTAGTGAGGGACAGACGCTCACAGCAGGGAAAGACAGGCTGTCGCTGGCAGGGCCCCAGAAGCTCGGGATATCGCTTTTACCACCATCTATACCAGCTACCAGAAGACAAGAGAGTCATTAAGAGCCCTTATTAGGGCTACTACGCTGAACGGTATATGGCTCATATGTAGGCAGGCAGGGCCCCAGAAGCTCAGAATATAGCTTTTACCACCATATATACCAGCTACCAGAAGACAAGACAGTCCTTAAGAGCCCTTATTAGGGCTACTACGCTGAACAGTATATAGCTCATCATATCCTATGTAGTCAGGCAGGGCCCCAGAAGCTCAGAATATAGCTTTTACCACCATATATACCAGCTACCAGAAGACAAGAGAGTCCTTAAGAGCCCTTATTAGGGCTACTACGCTGAACAGTATATAGCTCATCATATCCTATGTAGTCAGGCAGGGCCCCAGAAGCTCAGAATATAGCTTTTACCTCCATATATACCAGCTACCAGAAGACAAGAGAGTCCTTAAGAGCCCTTATTAGGGCTACTACGCTGAACAGTATATAGCTCATCATATCCTATGTAGTCAGGCAGGGCCCCAGAAGCTCAGAATATAGCTTTTACCACCATATATACCAGCTACCAGAAGACAAGAGAGTCCTTAAGAGCCCTTATTAGTGCTGCTACGTTGAACAGTATATAGCTCATATCCTATGTAGTCAGGCAGGGCCCCAGAAGCTCAGAATATAGCTTTTACCACCATATATACCAGCTACCAGAAGACAAGAGAGTCCTTAAGAGCCCTTATTAGGGCTGCTACGTTGAACAGTATATAGCTCATATCCTATGTAGTCAGGCAGGGCCCCAGAAGCTCAGAATATAGCTTTTACCACCATATATACCAGCTACCAGAAGACAAGAGAGTCCTTAAGAGCCCTTATTAGGGCTGCTACGTTGAACAGTATATAGCTCATATCCTATGTAGTCAGGCAGGGCCCCAGAAGCTCAGAATATACCTTTTACCACCATATATACCAGCTACCAGAAGACAAGAGAGTCCTTAAGAGCCCTTATTAGTGCTGCTACGTTGAACAGTATATAGCTCATATCCTATGTAGTCAGGCAGGGCCCCAGAAGCTCAGAATATAGCTTTTACCACCATATATACCAGCTACCAGAAGACAAGAGAGTCCTTAAGAGCCCTTATTAGGGCTGCTACGTTGAACAGTATATAGCTCATATTCTATGTAGTCAGGCAGGGCCCCAGAAGCTCAGAATATAGCTTTTACCACCATATATACCAGCTACCAGAAGACAAGAGAGTCCTTATGAGCCCTTATTAGTGCTGCTACGTTGAACAGTATATAGCTCATATCCTATGTAGTCAGGCAGGGCCCCAGAAGCTCAGAATATAGCTTTTACCACCATATATACCAGCTACCAGAAGACAAGACAGTCCTTAAGAGCCCTTATTAGGGCTACTATGCTGAACAGTATATAGCTCATTCTAGCTATATACACACTGCACACAACGGCTGCTTTAGTGAGGGGTAGCTGCTGCTGCTGGAATAGGGACAGAAAGACTTCAGTGGTGTATTACCACCTATATACAAAACTATATACACACTGCACACAACGGCTGCTTTAGTGAGGGGTAGCTGCTGCTGCTGGAATAGGGACAGAAAGACTTCAGTGGTGTATTACCACCTATATACAAAACTATATACACTCTGCTCAAAACGGCTGCTTTAGTGAGGGGTAGCTGCTGATGCTGGAATAGGGACAGAAAGACTTCAGTGGTGTATTAGCACCTATATACAAAACTATATACACTCTGCTCAAAACGGCTGCTTTAGTGAGGGGTAGCTGCTGATGCTGGAATAGGGACAGAAAGACTTCAGTGGTGTATTAGCACCTATATACAAAACTATATTTTGCACTACTGTTTTGTGTCCTCTTTACCAACAAAACCTTGTTATATACCCGGTGCGTATATAGGCACCATTTCACCTTCTGGCAGTATACGGCTGTATAGCCAGGTGTTTTTCTTAAAAATATTTTTATATTTGGCACTACTGTTTTGTGTCCTCTTTACCAACAAAACCTTGTTATATACCCGGTGCGTATATAGGCACCATTTCACCTTCTGGCAGTATACGGCTGTATAGCCAGGTGTTTTTCTTAAAAATATTTTTATATTTGGCACTACTGTTTTGTGTCCTCTTTACCAACAAAACCTTGTTATATACCCGGTGCGTATATAGGCACCATTTCACCTTCTGGCAGTATACGGCTGTATAGCCAGGTGTTCTTAAAAATATATTTATATTTGGCACTACTGTTTTGTGTCCTCTGTGCCAACAAAACACTGTTTTATACACGGTGCGTATAGGCACCATTTCACCTTCTGGCAGTATACGGCTGTATAGCCAGGTGTTCTTCTTAAAAATATTTTTATATTTGGCATAACGCGTGGCCAAAAAAGTAAAACGTCTGAAATGCGGAGGGCTAGCGCAAAGGGACGAGGACGGGGGCGCGGAAATGCTGGTGGGGGCACAAACCGCGTTGAAGCCAGTGGGGATACAATGCGTGCTGGTGAGGGGCAGCCAGCATTATGCTCATCCAGCTTCCCTGCCTTTATGGGACAGTTATGCAGGGGGCGGGGTACACCTCTGTTAAGGCCTGAGCAGCGTGAACAGGTGGTGCAATGGATGGCCGATAACGCTTCCAGTCACTTGTCCACCACCCAGTCATCCACACAGTCTCACTCTGACCCTCCTTCCTCCCAACCTGGCCAACAGAGTCAGCCCAACCTTGACCCCTCCCAGGACCTCTTTTCGGGTCCTTTTCCAGATGTGCTGCAAGAATCCCAGGAGCTAGCAGAGGAATTTGTTTGTAGTGATGCCCAAACACTTGAGTATCCGCCATCTGCTAGTGATGTGGACCCGGAACCAGCATCTGCTATCATGAGCGATGATGATGAGACGCAGTTGCCATCAAGGGAGGCTGTTGGAATGTCCAGTGGGCAGGAGGAGGAGCAGAGAGAGGAAGTGGAAGAGGAGGTGGTGGACGACGAAATGACCGACCCCACTTGGACAGGGGTGATGTCCAGCGGGGAAAGCAGTGGAGATGCGGTCTGCGCATCACCGAATAAGGCAGCAAGAGGCAGAGGACAGTCCAGAGGCAGAGGACAGTCCAGACAGAGAAGGCAGGCCACAGCCAGCAGGGCCGAAGCTCTTCCCGGCAGCAGGCAGTCGCGCGAAGCTCCCCCATCGAGGCCTCGTACTTCTGTGGTGTGGAGATTTTTTAATGTTTGCGCGGATGACAAACTGAGCGCGGTTTGCGCAATCTGCCACTCAAAACTGAGTAGGGGCTCTGAGAAGAGCAATCTGACCACCTCAGGCATGCGCCGTCACTTGGAATTCAAGCACTGGGCTGAGTGGGAGAGAGCAAACGCAATACAACCTGCGCCCCGTCTTGCTGCCACTGCCTCTTCCCCTTTGTTGTGTGCTGCCACTGCGGTCCAGACCTCCAGCCAGGACACCTCCACATCTGCCTCTGCTTCGGCTACTTTGGGGCCTTCTCCTTCAGCCCCCCCTTCCCCCGCATCTTCGTCTGCACCTTCCATCTCCTCGTCCCATCAACTGTCCATCTCGCAGGCGTTCAACCGCAGGCGGAAGTACACCTCCAGTCACCCCCAAGCCCAAGCCTTAACCTGCCTCATCTCCAAACTGCTGGCCCTGGAGATGTTGCCGTTTAGGCTTGTGGAGACGCAGGCCTTCCGCGACCTGATGGCGGCTGCCGCACCTCGCTATTCCGTCCCTAGCCGCCACTATTTTTCCCGGTGTGGCGTCCCCGCCCTGCACCAGCACGTGTCGCGTAACATCAGGCGGGCCCTGAGGTACGCAGTCAGCGCAAAGGTCCACTTGACCACCGACTCGTGGACAAGCGCTTGCGGCCAAGGACGCTACATCTCTTTGACGGCACACTGGATGAATGTTGTGGAAGCGGGGACGGGGTCGCAAACAGGGACAGCCTACATACCACCCCCGCCCAAGATTGCCAGCACGGGTTCTGATAGACCCCCCTCCTCTTCCTCCTCCTCCTCCTCCTCCTCCTCCTCCTCCTCCTCCTCCTCCTCCTCCTCCTCCTCCTCCTCCTCCTCCTCCCTCCTCCCCCCTCCTCCCCCCTCCTCCTCCCTCCTCCCTCCCCCCTCCCCCCTCCCCCCTCCCCCCTCCTCCCTCCTTCCTCCTCCCTCCTCCCTCCTTCCTCCTTCCTCCTCCCCCCTCCTCCTCCCTCCTCCCTCCTTCCTCCTCCCTCCTCCCTCCTTCCTCCTCCCTCCTCCTCCCTCCTCCCTCCTCCTCCCCCCTCCTCCCTCCTCCCTCCTCCTCCCCCCTCCCCCCTCCTCCCTCCTCCCTCCTTCCTCCTTCCTCCTTCTCCTCCTCCCTCCTCCTCCTCCTCCTCTTCCTCCTCTTCCTCTTCTTCCTCTTCTTCCTCTTCTTCCTCTTCTTCCTCTTCTTCCTCTTCTTCCTCTTCTTCCTCTTCCTCTTCTTCCTCTTCTTCCTCTTCCTCTTCCTCTTCCTCTTCCTCTTCTTCCTCCTCTTCCTCTTCCTCTTCTTCCTCTTCCTCCTCTTACTCTTCCTCCTCTTCCTCTTCCTCTTCCTCTTCCTCCTCTTCCTCTTCTTCCTCCTCTTCTTCCTCTTCCTCTTCCTCCTCTTCCTCCTCTTCCTCTTCCTCTTCCTCCTCTTCCTCTTCCTCCTCTTCCTCTTCTTCTTCTTCCTCTTCCTCTTCCTCTTCTTCCTCTTCCTCTTCCTCCTCTTCCTCTTCTTCCTCTTCTTCCTCTTCTTCCTCTTCCTCTTCCTCTTCCTCTTCCTCTTCTTCCTCCTCTTCCTCTTCCTCTTCCTCTTCCTCTTCTTCCTCCTCTTCCTCTTCCTCCTCTTCCTCTTCTTCCTCTTCTTCCTCTTCTTCCTCTTCCTCTTCTTCCTCTTCTTCCTCTTCCTCTTCTTCCTCTTCCTCTTCTTCCTCTTCTTCCTCTTCTTCCTCTTCTTCCTCTTCTTCCTCTTCCTCTTCTTCCTCTTCTTCTTCTTCTTCTTCTTCTTCCTCTTCTTCCTCTTCTTCCTCTTCTTCCTCTTCTTCCTCTTCTTCCTCTTCTTCCTCTTCTTCCTCTTCTTCCTCTTCTTCCTCTTCTTCCTCTTCTTCCTCTTCTTCCTCTTCTTCCTCTTCTTCCTCTTCCTCTTCTTCCTCTTCTTCCTCTTCCTCTTCTTCCTCTTCCTCTTCTTCCTCCTCCTCTTTTCCTCCTCCTCTTCTTCCTCTTCCTCTTCTTCCTCTTCCTCTTCTTCCTCTTCCTCCTCTTCCTCTTCCTCTTCTTCCTCTTCCTCCTCTTCCTCTTCTTCCTCTTCCTCTTCTTCCTCTTCCTCTTCCTCTTCGTCTTCTTCCTCTTCCTCTTCTTCGTCTTCTTCCTCCTCCTCTTTTCCTCCTCCTCTTTTCCTCCTCCTCTTTTCCTCCTCCTCTTTTCCTCCTCCTCTTTTCCTCCTCCTCCTTTCCTCCTCCTCCTTTCCTCCTCCTCTTTTCCTCCTCCTCTTTTCCTCCTCCTCTTTTCCTCTCTCCTCCTCCTCTTCCTCTCTCCTCCTCCTCTTCCTCTCTCCTCCTCCTCTTCCTCTCTCCTCCTCCTCTCTCCTCCTCCCTCTCCTCCCTCTTCCGTTGCAGCACGGGGAGACGTCAGCAGGCGGTGCTTAAGCTCATCAGCTTGGGCGACAGGAAGCACAGCGCCGCAGAGGTGAGGCACGCCATATTGCAGCAGACAGAGACGTGGCTGTCGCCGCTGCAGCTAGGACCAGGCATGGTCGTGTGCGATAACGGCCGTAACCTGGTGGCGGCTCTGGAGCTTGCAGAACTCAATCACGTACCATGCCTGGCCCACATTTTTAATTTGGTAGTACAAAAGTTTCTAAAGACTTACCCCAACCTGGCAGATCTACTGGTCAAAGTGCGGCGCTTGTGCGCTCACTTTCGGAAGTGAACTGTAGCTGCTGCTAGCTTAAAAAAAATCCAGCAACGCCTCCATTTGCCTCAACATCGGCTGTTGTGCGACCTGCCCACTCGCTGGAATTCCACCTATTGCATGTTGGCCAGGGTGTGTAAGCAGCAGAAAGCATTGATGGAGTACCAGATGATGCATCCACGCGTGCCTCCAACTCAGCTCCCTCAGTTTGCCAACCACGAGTGGCCATGGATGGCAGACATATGCGATGTATTGCGTATCTTTGAGGAGTCCACTAAGAAGGTCAGCAGCGAGGACGCTATAGGAGCTATAGTAACCATCCCGCTCCTATGCGTCCTTAAAGAATCGCTCATCGCAATAAGGGAGAACGCATTGCACACAGAGGAGACGGGGGTAGGAGGAGACGCAACGCAGGTAGACAGTCAGACCACACTTTTGTCTGCTGCTCGGTGGCAGTTGCAGGAGGAGGAGGATGAGGAGGACGAGGACAACGTGGAGGTGGCTGTGGAAGAGGATGCTGGCGGCGAGGGTAGCAGTCAGGCTGTGTGCGTCCCATTGGTTCAGCGCGGATGGGGCGGAGAGGAGGAGGAAGAGGAGGAAATGGAAAATGATCCTTCTGGTGGGGGCAGTGAGGTCATGCCTACTCAGAGTCTGGCACACATGGCTGACTTCATGCTGGGCTGCTTTTCCCGGGACATACGTGTTGTCCGGATATTGGAGAACAAACTATACTGGGTCTTCGCACTCCTGGACCCCCGGTATAAAGATAACTTCTCTTTTATTCCGGTAGAGGAGAGGACGAATCGATTACTGGAATACCAGAGGGAACTCTTGCAGAACATGATGCAGATTTTCCCACCCAACATCGCTGGCGGCAGAGAGGAGAGTGTCTCCCAGAGTCTGACAACATCGATCAGGCCCACAGCCACCAGGGGAACACTCTCCAAGGTGTTCGGGACACGTTCATGTCACCCCCTCGTGCAACTTCCATCACTGCGGGGCCCGCTATCAGCAGGAGGGACAAGTATCGGCGGATGTTGCGGGACTACCTGGCAGACCACACCCCTGTCCTCCCCGATCCCTCGGCGACCTACACTTACTGGGTCTCCAAGTTGGACACGTGGCTGGAACTGTCCCTGTACGCCTTGGAGGTGCTTGCCTGCCCTGCCGCCAGCGTGCTATCAGAAAGGGTGTGTTCAGCGCAGCCGGGGGCATTATAACCGATAAGCGCAGCCGCCTGTCAACCGACAGTGCCGACAGGCTGACGCTAATCAAAATGAACAGCAAGTGGATTGACCCGGACTTTGCTTGTACAACAGTGGAAAGCAGCCAAGAGTGAAGTGCCATCTGTATGAAGTGCCATTTCCTCCTCCTCCTCCTCCTCCGCCGTAGAATTGCTGTATTAATAAAAAAAAATTATGGCTCACCTCTTGGGCTTAATACAATCAATTTTTAAGAGGTCTCAGCTCTTGGGCCTCCACACAATTTTTAAGAGGTCTCAGCTCTTGGGCCTCCACACAATTTTTAAGAGGTCTCAGCTCGTGGGACTCCACACAATTTTTAAGAGGTCTCAGCTCGTGGGACTCCACACAATGTTTGAGAGGTCTCAGCTCTTGGGCCTCCACACAATTTTTAAAAGGTCTCAGCTCTTGGGCCTCCACACAATTTTTAAAAGGTCTCAGCTCTTGGGCCTCCACACAATTTTTAAAAGGTCTCAGCTCTTGGGCCTCCCCTACTGCTGGGGTGACACACTGTAACAAACCTCCTCCTGTAAGCTTCCCCTACTGCTGGGGTGACACACTGTAACAAACCTCCTCCTGTAAGCTTCCCTGACTGCTGGGGTGACACACTGTAACAAACCTCCTCCTGTAAGCTTCCCTGACTGCTGGGGTGACACACTGTAACAAACCTCCTCCTGTAAGCTTCCCTGACTGCAGGGGTGACACACTGTAACAAACCTCCTCCTGTAAGCTTCCCTTACTGCTGGGGTAACACACTGTAACAAACCTCCTCCTGTAAGCTTCCCTGACTGCTGGGGTGACACACTGTAACAAACCTCCTCCTGTAAGCTTCCCTTACTGCTGGGGTGCCACACTGTAACAAACCTCCTCCTGTAAGCTTCCCTGACTGCTGGGGTGACGCACTGTAACAAACCTCCTCCTGTAAGCTTCCCCTACTGCTTGGGTAACACACTGTAACAAACCTCCTCCTGTAAGCTTCCCCTACTGCTGGGGTAACACACTGTAACAAACCTCCTCCTTTAAGCTTCCCTTACTGCTGGGGTGACACAATGACACAAGAAGACATGTCTGACCACATCTCACACACACACACACACACACACACAATGACAATTAGGGGTGGGGTCTATTTATTTTCCCCCTTGCCTATGCCATCTGTGGTTGTCATTAGGCAACGTGATTTTAAGGGGTGCAGAATTTTGTTCTTTTTTGTACAGTTTGGCTTGGGGTCCATGGCAATGTAGAGGAAAGAAGGTTTCCTTGTCTTGTCTCACTTTACGTAGAAGTAATATTGTGTTTGGAGTGTATTGTTGAGAGGCTGTGATAGTGGCGTAATAGTGCGACTTGGGCGCGTTATATGCACCCAGACATGCTTCCCCTGCTGTCCCAGTTGCATTCCAGCAGTGTTGGCATCATTTTCTGATGTTTCAGGGTGGACTTGGTGACCTCCAAGTGGTCGAATTGAGATTTCCAAGTGTCGAGCATTTTTTTCCCATAGACTATAATGGGATTCGATATTCGGTCGAGTAGTCGAGTAACGCGGTCTATTCGAATCGAAATTCGAAATTTCGAATATTTCACTACTCGCTCATCTCTAATCATTAACACTAAAGGTAAATAAATATAATATATAAATGAATAATAAGTATATAGCGCTTAACCGTAACATAATAAGTCTTGAAAAATGTTTATCCTAAGACAAAACCCTTTTTCCTGGACTGTAGGGGTTACGTCCAAACACTGATATACATAGGATCGCAGGCTCCTTCTTTCTTTCTACATCCCAGATCACCTTTGACTGTTTGAAACCGGTTTCAAATATAAGTTCGCAAAATTACGTCGTTTGTATTACAATCACTACAGTTGGATATACAATGTCCTAATATTCTTTATGGATACAATACAAAGAGATAGATATACTCTGTGAAATTGCCCCCTTTGAAGAGTATTTAGGGGTGACAAATGTTGGTGTTTTGTCCTGCATTCAAACAAAATTGCTTTCATTATATACATATTGGAAGACTTGTCTTTTATGTATTGAAAGCTCAAACACTGTAAGCTCATTGCATTTTGACTTATCATAATATATAATGAACTTTTCTCTTCCATTTTACTTCAGGCCATCAGATTTAATTCAGAGATGATTGGGTTAACCTCTCCCGAAGTGTGTGGTCTGCAAGAACAAAGGTGTGTCTCCACCTCCCGGGCCTATATCCCCCTGGATGACTTGATGCACTTCAGTTCTTTCTTTCTTCCAGTGGTCACTGCAAGGATTTATCTAAACTCCTCTCCCATTTACTTTTTGTTTTAAAGGAATTATGCCTTGGAAGCGGGGGAAATGGAAACCTGACTGTTCCTTGGCCCTTTATACTCCTTGGATCTGGATGGACCCACTTTGCCTCCGCAGCTAAGCTGCATTCGGATCAGGATGGTAAGGTAAGCGCCAGGGTCTTGGGGTGTTGTGGGGTGTCACCTTTTGTTTTTTAAAGAGTGACATTCCTGGCTGAGAATTCCACCACAGGAAAAAGCAGCCAGAAGGCTTTTGTCTGGTAAGCCTGATTGAGGGGAACCAGGGGAATTAATTTCCTCTGTATTGCTCTTCCCATGTGTTTTTACTGGTTGAAAAATTTGCGCCTGCCGTCATGGAAACATTTTCGGCTTGGCATAGCAGCGAGCATCGGTGTGCGGCTTCTTTCTTACCCCACTCGCGCTGGAAGATTTTTGGCCGGGTGAAACGGCAAGCACCACTACCATCGCGGTTCTTCTCCGGCCGCTGGCACTGCAACATTTTCGGCCGGAACAAAGCTGCAAGTACCGCTAACATTGCGGTTCTCCTCCGTCTGCCTTCAGTGGAAGATTTTCGGCCGGGCGAAGCGCCGAGTACCGCTAAGATTGCGGTTCTTCTCCGGTCGCCTTCAGATTTTCGGCCGGGGGAAGCCCAAAAATACAGTGAGCCGCTGCATGGCCACCCTCAAGCGGACCTAAATCTTTAGGTAGGTAATTTTTTAATTATGTGTATTAATGTTATTTATTCATATATACATAATAATTGTTCTTGTTTTTAAAAGATATATAGTTGTGGGATAAGACTGGCAATATATTGATGTGATTCACCCTCTGAGCTCTCAAAATAGTCTTGCGACTATCGTGAACTGTTGACATACTAGGTTTTAGACCCCCCTGGGAGGTAATCTAGTATTGATCACCATGACGGAGGCATCTGGGGTAATCGGATATGGTCCTTTAGCAGATAGATTTACCCCATGTCCAGTATGCAAACAGACACTGCACAAGGATAGCACGGTGTGCAGGTTTATGCTACTGTAGTAGTGGATATGGAAGACAATTGTCTCCTGCTCTGGCCCTTGTTGCCGGTGCCCTCTGAGCTTAAAACCCCCCTGGCAGCCTTCAAGCGGATCTAAAACCTTTAAGTGATATGAGCTACTAAGAAGGTGTTGAGAAAAAAAATTCCTCTGAGTTTTGAAGAGTATATTGTGGCTGCCATAGCCTCCTTCTGAGTCTTTAAACTCTGTGGGCAGCCCTCAAGTGGTCCTAAACCTTTCAGTCATTTAGAAGGATTGGCTACTAAAAACATTTTTTCTTTAAAAACCTATCCTCTAACTTAAAGAGGATATTGTAGCTGCCATAGTCTCCCAGGAAGTTATCTGTCGGGAGGATCTATCCAGTAGGGACTCGTATTCAGAGTCCTCTACACAAGGGGGTGCTCAGTTAAGATGGATGGGTGATTTCCTCGATTCTGGAGGATGTTGCAGAGCATACGCATTATTCTAATCTGATCAATAGGGAATGGCAGGAGTCAGGTTGTCTTCCACCCATTCCTAAAGTACTAGATATTATGTATCCCTTCCTCCAGATCAGATTGAATTATGGTCTCACCCTTCTGTGGTGGATGCTCTGGGGCCAGGTCTTTTTATAATTTTGGTTATGCCATCCTCTGATAGTGCTTCTCCAAAGGATCCAGTGGATCAGGTGGCATGTCCTGCTTATTCTATTATGGGGTTGACCTTGCAGCTGGCCTGGGCTACATCCATAGCATTTCTGGGCAGCAGGAGGTTGTTAAAACAACTGGACTTGAAGACTCGTAGGGGGTCATTCATGGAAGTCATGCTCCCAGGTATATGATATGGGCTATGGAGGATTGAGCAGGATAAGTGCCAGAGGCCTAGCTCTGGTGTTAGCCTTAAGATGTGCTTTATGGCTTAAGCAATGGTCAGCTAACATAGCCTCCAAAAAAGAATGACAGGATTCCCCTTTAAGGTGGGTTGTCTGGGGAGTGCTTGGTTGACATGGTAAAGCATGCTGCTAGTGGTAAATCATCTAATCTGCCACAGAAGCCGAAGTCTAATACTGCTTCCACAGGGCCTCTAATACTCTGGGGTTCCAGTTAGAGGTTCGGGATACCGAAGAGATTTTTGGAATAAGACAAAGTTCCAAATTAAGGCAACAGGTGTCTGGCAGAATAAAGCCAGACCCCCTTCAAGGCCTGCTCAGGCATGAAGGGATGCCCCCGCACTTGCAGGTGTGGGGGGACCGCTTCTGCATTTTGCTCATATTTGGAGGCTTCATGTAACAGATATTTGGATACAGGAAGTTGTATCCTCAGGTTACAAGATCAAATTAGGAGCCAGACCCCCTTGGAGATTCTCTTGGTCAGGGGTATCCCGAATTCCACAGAAAGCAGAAGCATTGAGATCTGCCGTATCATCTCGCCTTTTTAGAGATTGGAGTTGTTGATCCACAGTGAAGTTACTCCAGCCGGGCAGTGTATATATAAGGATACATACCTACATTGCTGTAGGCAGAAAGGTCTTGATGAAGGTTTTCAATTAAGTACTTAAAAGGAACTGATATCTGCTTTATCTATCTTTTTATTCAGAAACCCATTGCTGTGAATAAATGTATCAACATTTTTTCTATAGGGAGTCGTTCATGTGCGGCCTCCTCTTAAGCCACTTCTGCCGTTTTGGGACCTGAACTTAGTTTTATCAGCTCTTTATCAGGGTCCTCCTTTTGAACCACTGGGAGATGCGTCATTAATTTTATTGACTCTTAAGGTTATCTTTTTTTAGTGGCAATAATCTCAGTAAGGAAGGTTTCTGAATTAGCAGCTTATCAGTTAAGTCTCCTTATTTAGTGTTACATAAGGACAAGTTAGTCTTCTGGTTTAAACAGGATGTTCTTCCTAAGGTGGTTTCCATCCAGTGAAGAGGTGATTTGCCTTCCTTATGTCCTACTCCAGGGTATGATAGAGAGGATTCTTCATTGCTGGATGTATGGAAAAGCACTAAGATGCGATCTCACTGCTACACAATCTTTCCGTAGGTCGGACTCCTTATTTTGTCATACCTGAGGGTCCACGGAAAGTTCTTCCACCATCTAAGTTTACCATCAGCGATGGATTAGACAGGCAGTGGTAAGAGCCTATATTCCCTAAGGGGAAGGATTCTCCTTTTTAGGACTACTGCTCATTTGACAAGCGCTATTGGAGCTTCTTGGGCTTTTTAGCATCAAGCTTCAATAGAACAAGTATGGAAAGCTGCTACTTGGTTTTCAGCTCATACATTTACCAAATTCTATAAGGTAGAGCCTTTGGTAGGAATGAATTACATACAGTGGCAATTAGATGGTTTTGGAATGTCTTATTCCTGGAAGGAGTAAGGGTTTTTGGAATGTCTTATTCCTGAAAGGAATAAGATTTGGGGATCCCACCCGAATTTGAGTACTGCTTTTGGAGGTCCCAATCATCTCTGAATTCTGATGGCCTGAAGTAAAATGGAAGAGAAAAGAGAACTCTTGAGTACTCACCTGTAGAATGAATTTCTCTTCCATTATTACTTCAGGACATCAGACCCTCCCTGTCTGCTAGGTTACTATGTCCATGTGTTGGGTGCCTAGTGGAGTGGTAAATATGTAAATAGTTGCTGTAAATAATGATCAGCATAATGAAAAAAAAAATAGTATTTTGTCTCCAGCCTTTTCTTTCCAACAGGATAGGTATGCCTCCTGGGCAGCTGGTTCTACTGCTTTTTAATTAAACTGAAGTGGATCAAGTCAGCCAGGTGGATATAGGCCGGGAGGTGGAGACACACCTTTGTTCTTGCAGACCACACCTTCGGGAGAGGTTAACCCATTCGTCTCTGAATTAAATCTGATGTCCTGAAGTAATAATGGAAGAGAAATTAATTCTACAGGTGAGTACTCACAGAATTCTTTTTCTGTATTTTTATCTGAATCTTTCATGTATACTTTAAGTACTAGCAGTACTAAGAAGCACTCTGCCTTACTGTAGATGGCAGAACAAGAAAAGATAATAATCTACTTTCCTCACACTTGCCCCTCCTTACAACAAAAAGTTGAATAAATATGTATATTTAATGCACACAATGGGGTTGATTCAGAGCTACAGTAGGTGAGAATTCTCACTTTTTTTAGGAGAGAAAACTGCCTTTTACTTTCTTACTTTTTACTTTTGTCTACTGGGTGTAAATATTCACCTGGCTCTGAATCAGTCCCAAGGCAGACAATGAAAGTGTCAATTTTCTTCTTCTTCTAAAAAAAGAAGTGGAAATTCTCACCTGCCTCTGAATTGACCCCTATATCCATACCCAAAAATTTACATATAACAAGGGATATAATGTAAATAATGGTCTGCTTAACCCCTCTCCCAGATTTGTGATGCCTCTCTGCTATAGGAAGCCTGAAACTGAGCTTTAATAACGGGAAATAATTGACTAAATGTTTCATCATTTACTCATCTGTTGTCTGCAACCAAAGCTTGATCTGAATGGGTATCCTCATGTATTTCCAAGAGAGGTTGCATGACATCTGGAAACCTGGATATCCTGAAAAGGGATGAGCAAATTGATTGGGATGCAATTTGACTTGAATTTCCTAAAATTTCTGAAGAGAAGCTATACTGGAATCTAATATTTGGCTGACTTGTCAGGGTCAAATTTCATGAAATCGTCATAAAACTAAAACTAAGACCATTTGCTTTGTCACCCCTGACCAAACACATACGTATTTGAAAATGGGTTCTATTCTCTCCTATATCTTGTCTGCTCTTTTCTGGAGAGTGTCTTCCATTCTAACCAACCAAATGGTCCATTCTACTCTACTAGCTTTTGTCCAGATTTTGGGCACAGCCATCTTGCCTGAAAGCACAGTGCTGTATCTCCCAGCTCTGTGCACATTTCTGTTCGCCCACTCAAGTGAATAGGTGGTGGAAGCACTTGCGGACCCAGGGGATGCGGCTGTGTGCTTTATCTGCGGAAGCTGCACAGAGAGCGGGGGAGCTGTGCTGGCCCAAGAAGGTAAGGATTTTTTTTTTTCTCCCCCCCCCCCCCCCCGGCCTGCCTCAGTACCGGGTAGGGTGGCGGGGTGTTTGTCTCCTTTTGACTATACTTTCTCTTTAAGGCCCTATATAATAAGTGTAATATGTGTCATGACCATTGATGGTTGGGTAACATGAGAGTCTCACATTTAAATTAGCATAGGAGCTGAGGGTAATATCAAGTTAGTAGTCTCTATATTTCACATCACTGAATGGTCTGTTTTTTCAGCCAGTTTTATATTATGTTTTGAAATAAATGATCCCCATGCCCACCTCCTCCTGCTTCCAGGGGGATAATTTTGTCAACCTTTTGGAGCTTTTACTTGCTTCCAAAGCTTAAAAAAATAGTAGAAACTGGTGGAGTCCATAATAGGTAAATGACCTGTTTGAACCTGGCATTGCCAAGCTTTGTGTTTGACCCAAGAATTGATGTATTTCCTTAAGGTATGAATTTGATACATTGCAGATGAAAGAACAAGGCCTTGTCGGTCTGTCTCATTTTCTCTTGTAGTAAAAAGAAAAGCTATTTCTAAAAGCGCTTGTTAGAATAGAATATGGCTGCACTATTTGTTTTGTTTCTAGGATTTTTAGACCAGCTACAATATGTCTAGATCACCCTTTCTCCATAAGAATAGTGCTATTGTTGACTTATCTTTACAATGAAAACGTGAAAAGAGTAAAATTTGAATTCAGCCACTCTACCTTAACTAGATACTTGGAGTGGGAACCAAGGACAATAGTAAGGAAAATTAAAGAAGATCTTATGTGTCTTTTCTCATACCCATGAGTTCACATAATGGGAAGAAGAAAAAATGATAGAGGGAGAACACAAGTATACAAGATGTTAGTCTCACAACCTTTTCTTAAAGAGGACCTTCAGTTAAATAGGACCCCCACCCTGCCACGCTACCCTGGTGCTGGGGCAGGATGGGGGGTGTTATAAAGAACAAAGTTCCATACCTTAGCCAGGCTCACATGTCATCCTCCCAGTCACCCGTGGCCGCCACACATAAAGGAGCAAAGCTGCGGCCCTGTCTATTCACTTGAATGGGCGGGCGGGAGTGCACACAGAACCAGAGGTTGCTGCTCTGTGTCTTACAGCCAAAATGGCAGCACCCAGGATCTGGAGCGGTGCAGGCGCCTGGCTAAGGTATGTTTTCTTTTTTTTTAAACCCCCCCACACTTCCTGAGCACCGTGGTAGCGTGGCAGGGCGGGGGGCCTTTTTAACTTTAAGCTATTTTGAACATAGAAAGTGGTGTCATATTAAAGTGGGCCAAAACCCATGATTTTGACTATCCCTGGTTTTGGTCCTTGCCCCCCCGGGTCACCCAGTGTAACTTTGTGTTGTCAGCTGATTGGCGTATTGGGAAGGCATCCTTTTAAATTTTACTGTAAAAGTTGTTTAATTTTTAATCCTGGTGATAACAGCAGCTGGTCTCTCCAGCTTTGCTGTGTTTGAGGCTGCTCCTTTTGTGCACCTCACGGGAACTGCTTTTTGGATATTAGAGTGAGCCGGTTATCTCCTAATTATTGCACCCGGTATAACTTGCTTTTCCCCAAGCGCACCAATGGACACTTCCCTCTGACAAAGTTCATGCCGGTGTTGGCCATTCACGCCCAGCTAAAGGTATGCTTATGGTAACCACGGCTTGTGCATGCATTGTTGGAACGGGGAGAAAGTAGGCTGTCCTTGGGACTCGGGGAGGGGGGGCTCAAACAGCGGAACATCCCATTTCAGGATGCCCCGGGGGGGGGAGAGAATTAGGTGGCCCTGGTATCTTATTGATTCCAGGGCCACCGATCATGGGTTCTGGTTGTCTTTAAGTACCACTCCATAAAGACCTCCTTAAGGAGGTGAAGGCCCATAGCAAAATGCTACATATTGGTAATCTGATAATTTACCCACCTAGTGAATCCTGTTGGTAGGGCATTGGCATGAAGATGAAACTGTGTTGGGAATCTTCTACTGTGCTTCCTGCTGGATCATAAAGATGGTTGCAATGACTGGTGTCACTTTACACCTGCTGGGGTAATGGGTGCCATCTGAAGGAAGCGCCACCACCAGTGGTACTTTTGCCACTGGTGGGGAAAGCATGACCTAGGTCTTTGGGAGGCCAACTGAATTAAAATCAAGAATTTAATTACCATATAATGATATTCTGTAGATATTATGTGCCTGATTTAAGAAACCCTAAGCCATCATCTGAAAGTTCCTAGCTGTTTCATCATTAAGATGTGGGTGCAAAATAAATTAATTTAAATCACTACTTGTTAACAACTTCCCCTCCTTCACTTTCCCTGTAGCAGTTAATAGCTTGACACATTTTCTCTTACTAGAACCATGTCAGGAGGAGAGGTCCTCTAAATAGGGCGGTGGCCACCAACTAGCAGCAGCTTCTGCCTTACTTTCCTGACTTCTGCCTTACTTTCCTGACATCATCAGCAGTGTGGCTGTCATAGCCAGTAAGTCCTTCAGCACTACACACAGCCAAGAGGGTACAAGGCTGTCTCCTCAAAGTTCCTGCAACCTCATACTTGCACCAGCCTGTAACTTGGCGGGTAGGACCACCTCACAATTAGCAATAAGTTTTTGCACTTCTGTTGAAGAGGAATTTGAGCAGCCTCTTTCAAGTTATTGCAAGGCTCCATGTGAGGAAACGGCCTTCTCGGTCAGGGTCCCAGTACGGAATGTAAGGAAAAGAAGCTGCTAGCTTATTTCCACAGAGAAAGTGAATTGCCATGCAAGTGAGGTGAACTGCATGCTGGAGTGAGAGCTGTCCCCCAAGCGGTATGACCAACTGGCAATTCTCCTAGCCTTGCTGCATAAGTGTTTTTATTACAAGTCAAGTATTAGAAGTCACAGGGTGAACGTTTCTACTGACTTAAATTGTAGCACTGTACTTTGTTCATATATCTCTAGACGTAAACTTACAGGTTATTGTGGTCATAAAGCAATTAAAGTTTAGCAATTTCCCAAATACAAGAGTCATTTTCTTGTTAGTGTATCCGCTTTTCTGGATTGACCAGTCCAAAAAAGCCCCCCCATGTGTACATACCAAAACAGTTTAAAGGAAAAAAAGTTCTCTCTATCAATGTAACCCTGGGCCAGGGAATAAAATGTAATTATAAAGCTAGCACCATCGACATCACAAACTAGACAAATCCCTCTTTGATGTTTGGGAACAGAATATAACATGAGTCTCTAACAAGCCAGGCTTTCTAATGGCCAGTTTCTTTCTGTTCCAATTTCACATTTGTTCTCAGAGCCACATTATGTGCCTGTGCTGCAACGCCTCTAACGACGGCACATAAACAAACGCCTAGTTGTTAACAAAATCAGGCTTTCTAATGTACCAACATTTTACATTCTCTGTTGAGTTTAGATATTCTCATGTAGCTCTGCATTTTTCTTGCTCATTTTCCAAGGCTGTAATTTGCGCTTGTATAATTGCAGCATGTTGCTTTCTTTACAAAGACTAGCTGAGAATTCAGAAAATCCGGGGGTCAGAAACACACGGCTGGATATATATATAATATGCTATTTACATCGCTAGGAGTGTGAACCTTACTAATTCTGTCATGTGAGCTTCAATTATCCTGTATTTGGTGCTAGATATTTTCTTTCGAGCCCTGCAAACAAAGTTACACCCATGCGGGGCTTGCTAATCAGGCTGACTCCATGTTGCTCTAATCAAAATTTTATTGTACAAGCAAATGGAGAAAAGAATTGTTGTGCCATTCAGTAATCATCAGCATTTAGCGGTAAACCATCTCTACATACAATGTGTTTGTACATGAATTCATGATATTGAACATATATTTAAAGTGGTAAGTGTATTCCTTGCTGTTCTAGGACCACTAGGGAGTTATCCAAAATATATTAACACCATTTGCAATTTTGGCATGGATGAGTTTTAAGGAATTAAACATGGATGAGTCGAATTGTCCCTAAATTGGTTACAATTTTTTTTCTACGCTTAAAGTGGACAAATTACCAGGATTTTGACTATCCTGATGTAGGATGCCCCCCCATGTGAAACCCCCAAGATTGCTCACTTTTTACTCACCTTTCTCCATTTCCACAGCGCATGTGCGGGCGCTCATCCAATCAATGCTTTAAGTGTCGCATACTACTGATTTGGAATGTGCTGCAATGGAGGAGGCCGGAACCCTGGCTCCCTTGGAATGTGTGCTGCTGCGTGCCTCACCTAACTGGATGGCGGGGAGCGAGCACAACTGTAGAGAATCTGGTGATGAGGCCACCAATGAAGACAGCATCCCTGGAGCATCGGGTTCGAGTATGATGACCGTCACTCCTGAGGGTCTCACACAGAAGGGCATCCAGTAGTAGGCCCCAGGAGCAGACTAGAAGCTAGTCCTGGATTCTTTTAAATTTGAGACCGGCCACGGGGGGGGGATTGGTCTGTTATAAGCTGAACATCATTAATGTCTTTGGAGATCAAATTTGCCACATTTAATTGGTTGATTTTCTTCATTTTTTTTTTTTCTTTTTAGAAAAGTACTCTCCCCGTGGGGCTACCAATCTGGTGCTCTGGGCTTTGAGACTTTTATGCCCAGGACTTGGAAGCTGGAAAGGCCAGCCTCTTGCCCTGGGTATACCAGCTCCTATTCTCAATGGCACATGTGTGTTGCTCTTCCAGGAATGCCAGGGACAACTCTGAAGGAACGTCGGGTCCATACTGGCCACTGGGCTCTTCTGCACCTCTATTCTCAATGGGGGTGCAGATAATCAGCATATCGGAAATGTCAAGCCTACCTTTGTTGGTTATTGGGAACCGTAGGAACCCCTTAATTTCCCCCTCATTCATTTACAAAAAAAAATTATTTTAATTGGCTTAACATCAGTGTCCTCTTTTTGATTGAGGTGCATTAGTCTTTAGACTCGGGCTCACTGTATGCTTGGGGTCCATCACCAGCCAGCAGTAGCCCAATACATTTTCAATGCTATCCATTTGGCAAAATTTACCTTCCCATCCTTTTCTAATCCAGGTGAGCTGCAACACTCATTCACAGCACGCTGGCGTGCGCATCTCGCGCTTCTCTCTAACAGGGAAGAAGCGAGAAGCACGAGATGCGTCCCGCGCATGCGCCGTTGGGTAAGGTTTGCGGGCTTCCTGGGGGGGGGGGGGTTTCACACAGCGGGGCATCCCAATTTTGGATGCCCCGCGGGGGGGGGATTGGATTGACCTGGGAATCTTATAGATTCCCGGGCCGATCAGGGTGGGTGTTGGTCCACTTAAATATATGTTTAATAGAACACCATAGCCAGCCAAAAATGGTGGTTCCTGCTATCAATTTGCTAATAAGTCAAGGACTGTAATCATTAGTGTTAACATTAAATTTACAGAAACAGCACCTTTCTTATACTGAAACCTGAAGCTTTAAAGAAAAACATTTAGAAATAGAGGTCTGCTGGAAGATTGACAGATTAAAAAACTGAAGTCAGCTGTATCAGCTATTCGTTAAAAATAGATACTTTCTATGATATATATATATATACCTGTTACTTTGATACTAGAAGGTAATTTCCATCTTTTAAAATAATTTGTGCCACTGAATCCATTTCCTTTTTATCAATTTACATATGGCATATGTTCTCTGGAAAACTTGGCTTGACTTCCCTCTCAGAGATTTGACAAGCATTTTGTGGTTTCAGCCTTTAGCGCAATAATGAAAATAGACCGCGGCATTATTCTTTTTAATGTTGAAATTGTGAGCACTTTTTATCATTTTATGTCTGCGTTATGGATTGAGATTGAATAATACCGAAAGGCAATCTTCTCTGTAAAATGCCATGCTTTTCATTTGGGGAAGACTAACCACTGGGTTTTCTATGTGATTTTCAGCCATTTCCAAAGATGAAGCTTCTGGATTACGAGACTGCTTGACATACATATCTTAAGTTCCTTGATTCAGTTATTTGGTTTACTTTGTACAGAAGCTGGGAAAAGGGAAATTGTATTTTTGGGCTTGTTAAGTAAGGCAAAGACTAGAAAGAAAATTATAACTACAGTACAGAAATACAGTAAATTCTATTGGATTCTGCAGTCATGTATTTTTTTTCTATTTTACCAACTAACTAAATTGATTCAGCACAAATCCATATTTCTTGTGGTTTGTGCTGACCAATTTTTTTTTTCGTAAAATCCTTAAAAAAAAAAAAAAAAGCAAAACCTCACCTGCTTCCTCAATGTCCAGCACAGTATGCCTTTCTGCTTTGTAGCCAGTCTATTTACCAGTGCTCCCTGCGGCAGAGAGGGGCCATTTTGTACTAGCAGAGTGATGTCGGCTCACTTCGCTATATAAAAAGTCCCTCCCTGCGATGGGATTGAGCTGAGAGTGATGGTGAAAAGCGGCAGATGGTGTGGGGCAGCAACTGGCGATGGAAAGGATTAAAGCGGACCACATAGTTGGTGCCCAGGCTGATTTTGCTTGAGAGGGGTTAAACCCTTAAAAATTAAAAAAAAATGGTGTAGCTTCTTCCCTCTCAAGTAAAACCAGCCCAGGCATCAGCCATGTAGGTTGATAGCCCAGGGCTCAGAGCCTGAGTGGCTGGCCCCCAGCTACTGGCTACCAACACACATAGTCTACATGGGTGCCAAGTATTCTGTGCCCCCCCGGCAGCTTGGGGTGTAGATTATCAGGCAGGGGGGTTGGAATTTACCTGCTTGCTGTCAGGTTACTTACTGGCCCCTCCTGCCCTTTGAACTGGTATAGGGTTTCCAAGGACCCCTTTACCAGGTCACACAGGAGAAAATGCATGGAGGAAAACTCTTGGATTTACACTGAGATATAATCCTGAGACCCACAGCACTCAGGTGATGTTCTTGGATTAATTTGTTGTTACACTGTTTGCACTTAACTCCTCTTGCCATTTTTTATGGGATTTATGAATTGGAATTTGCACATTGTTCACAAATAGAGGAGATCTTTGGCTACGAAGTTGTTTATAATACTGATGTTGGTTAAAATTGGATTGTGGGTCTGGGTGGGATGTCCTATATGTTGATATATTTTTTTTTGTGCAATATATCTTTGAGTTTTTAAATTTTGCATAGACAATAAAACGGCAAAGACAGCAAAGAAACAGTGTAGGAAAATTACAGAGCCATTCTACTATATTGTACAGCAGAGACAACCAATGGAAGCATCTATATACTGTAAACATAGAGACATACAGAAGGCAGAAGGAGACCATACGGTCCATCTAGTCTGCCCTTGTGTATACTGTATGTACTCTTTATCTTAGGATAGATGTGTGCCTATCCCAGGCATGTTTAAATTCAGTGACTGTTGATTTTTCAACTACCTCTGCTGGAAGTTTGTAACAAGCATTTACTACTCTTTCTGTAAAATAATATTTTCTAACATTGCTCCTGATCTCCCCCCCCCCCCCCCCCGACTAACTTCAGGTTGTGCCCCCTTGTTCTATCATTAAGTTTCTTCTTAAAAACGCTTCCCTTTTGAACATTATTCAATCCTTTCACATATTTAAAGGTCTCAATCATGTCCCCTCTCTCCCTTCTTTCCTCCAGACTGTACACATTAAGTTCTTTAAACCTCTCCTGATAAGTCCTCCTTCTACCATTTTTTTTGCCTGCCTTTGGACGCGTTCTATTTGAATAATGTCTTTTTGCAGGTGAGGTCTCCAGAACTGCACACAGTATTCTAGCTGTGGCCTCACCAGGGCTCTATACAGCGGCATCACAACCTCCCTCTTCCTACTGGTGATGCCTCGAGCTATGCAGCCGAGCATCCTGCTTTTTTTTCCCACTGCCTGGCTACACTGTAAAGGTCCAAAAGGAGAGAAAAAAAAAAAAAAATATATATATATATATATATATATATATATATATATATATATATTCTTCGACAATAGTACCCGAACAGCGTTGTCGAAGGAAATGACGAAACCAGGGTCTTGCGAGACCGCAGGGCATCCCATCTGTCGTTCTCCATTTACTGGTCACTATATAAATGGGAGAACCCGGGTCGTATCAAAGGTCCAACTAAAGGAGCGGAGGGACCAACCCCCCCCCCCAACCCAGTGACCCCCCCCCGGCCCGAGCCTGACCACCGCCACCCCCCAAGCCACCAATCTCCCAGGCCTCCCTGCTACCAGCTCTTTCCACCCTTGGGAGAAAGCCCAGGGGAGGGAAAGAAGCAAAGAAAGAAAGAAAGAAAAAGAAAGAGAGAATAGTGAGAAATAGAGAAGAAAAAAGGGGAAATACAAAAGAAGTAGGAACAGAAAAAGAGCAAGAACACCCCGTCACCCAATCTTCTCTAGCAGGTCCCGAATCACCGGAGAATTCTTAGAGATCTCCCATATCGTCCAGGTCCTATAATGTTTCTCAGCCCCCCCCCCTCCCCCAACATCGTCCAGTGCTAATTCTTCCATCCTCTTAATGTTTTCCAGTTCACCAAACCATTCCATCAACGAGGGCACGGTATTGGAACGCCAGTGTCGGGTTATCACTGACATGGCAGCTGTAAGCATATGCCTTAGCAGGCCCCTCCCCCCCGACGCCACTGAGCCTGGAGTAATTAATAGCAGTGCCACCTGTGGAGAGTTGGGGACACTCTCGAGTGTCGTGCACTCGAAGACCTTCCGCACCCCCTCCCAAAAAGTCTTAATAGCAGGTCATTCCCACCAAATGTGAGTCGGGGTCCCACAGGCTTTATTGCACCTCCAGCAGTCTCCGGTCTCTGATCCTCCAAACCTCACCAGGTCCACTGGGCATCTGTACCACCTTGTTAAGATTTTGTAATTCCTCTCCTGGGCTCTACATGCCATCGAGAATTTGTGTGTCAGGGCCAAGGATTTCTCCCACTCTTCCCTTTCAAATGTCTGACCCAAGTCCGCTTCCCACCTTCTGCAGAATTGGGGGATCTCATCTTTTGTACCCCCACTCTGGTAAATCCTGTACAGGATTGAGAGAGCTCGTGCCGGGGGGTTCTGAGCTTTAAGGATCATTTCTAATGCCGTTAAGGGCTGGGACAGGGTATTCCCTGGGGCAAAGGTCCCAATGAAGGCTCTCAACTGGGCATACAAGAACCAGGACAATTTCCTTTCACCTCCCCTCTCCCTCAGATCAGACAATGATGGTAGGCCGTGACCCGAGGTCACATCTCCCAATCTCGTGTCTTGGGTTGCATCCCAGACCAGGAACGTCCTGGCCCCTAGTCCGGGGGGGGAATGCAGGGTTATCGAAAAGCGGGGTGAGAGGACCAGGTCTGTGCGATATGTCCCTCTGTTTAAGGGACCTATCCCAGAGGGTAAATACGGGATTCACCAGGTATGGGAGTTCCCGCCTCTTCGGGCGGCTCCCTGGGTCCACCCAAGGCAAGGCCGTCAGGCTGATCGGGGAGATTTTCCAGCATAACCCATTGCTTGCTCCCCCCTGTGGTGAAACCAGTTAACAAGCCTAACCAAAAACCGCAGCCGCATAGTACGACTTCATATCAGGGACCCCCAGTCCCCCAGCGCTCCTGGCTCTACACAGCATCCCTCTACTCACCCTGGGTTTCTTACTATCCCATATAAAATTGAAAAAGGCCATCTGTAACTGCTTAAAGAACCCCCACTCCGGTAACTGCAGTGTTTGAAAGACATACAGGAATCGGGGTAGTACATCCATTTTTAAGATATTGGTTCTGCCCAACCAAGAGCATTTTTTTAGCATACGATCTCAAACTCCCTATTGTGCTATTAAGGAGTGGGAGATAGTTCAATTTATAAGGTTTCCCAGGTCTGTGGACAATTGCACCCCAAGGTATCTAATTGATTCCCGTTGCCACTTAAAGGGGAAATTCGCCTGCACAAACTTCTGGGTCTGTTCATGTAGGGAGAAGTTCAAGATCTCCGTTTTAGTCATGTTGACCTTTAAAGTTGCTTAGCTTGCTAAATCTCTCAAACTCCCTAATGATAGAGGGTAGGGAAGTATGCGGGGAGGTTATGTATAAAAGGAGATCGTCAGCAAAAAGGGAGAGCTTGTATTCCCTCCCCCCACACTGCACCCCCCAATGAAAAGATTGGCTCTCAGGGCGTTTGCCAAGTGCTCCATTACCAGGACATAGAGCAAGGGGGACAGGGGGCACCCCTGTTGCGTACCATTTCTAATGGTAAATGATCCAGAGAGAGTGCCGTTTATCCTAACCCTGGCAGCGGAATCATGATAAAGAGCCATAATTCTATCTAGCATAACCGGGCCAACCCCCACCTGAGACAGTGCGGCCCTGAGGTACCCCCACTGCACCCTATCAAAGGCCTTCTCCGTGTCCACCGCCAGAAGGCAAGATGGCACGCCTCTTGTTTGGGCGAAGTGCATCAGTGAGACAGTTTTAATCACATTGTCCCTGGCCTCCTTTCCCGAGACAAACCCAACTTGATCATTATGTACCAACGAAGGAAGTAGGGGCTGGATCCTGCTCGCCATAATTTTGGCGAACAGTTTGACATCCACATTGATCAACGAGATTGGTCTGTAATTACCCGGCAAGGTGCCATCCTTCCCAGGTTTCAGAATCACCGTAATATGTGCCTCCAAGTGTCTCTGGAAGGGACAGCCGCCCGACACTGAGCTGAATACTTTCAGGGGGCGATCAAAGGTCCCATTTTAGAGATGAGCGAACTTTTTGAAAAATTCGATTCGACTGATTCGCAGAATTTTCCGTCAAAAATCGGTTCGACCCGAATTTATCGCTATTTAAAAATGGCTATTTCTGAGCCTCCTAGAGCCTCAATAGTGTTGTAAACCATTCTGCCTTGCTGTAACACGCATAGGATGCGTGCTGGGTTAGTGAAATAATTCTGTAAATAATTAGGACATGCAGATCAGAGGCATCGCTATTAGAATCGCAGAGCGGCACAATTGCAGAGAGTTGAAGTGCCATCACTATAAGGGGCCCCTATAGTGCCTGAAAAACACACCCTGGAGCTGGCAGCAGCAGCAGGAGCCCAAACATCGCTTTAAAGGGACACTGGATTTGGCTGCAGAAGCCCAAAAATTGGATGAATCACACCCTGGAGTTGCAAGCAGCAGGAGCCCAAACATTGCTTTAAAGAGACACTGGATTTGGCTGCAGGAGCCCAAAAATGGGATGAATCCCACCCTGGAGTTGCAAGCAGCAGGAGCAGCAGCAACAGGAGCCCAAGCATTGCTTTAAAGAGACACTGGAGTTGGCTGCAGAAGCCCAAAAATTGGATGAATCACACCCTGGAGTTGCGAGCAGGAGCCCAAACATTGCTTGAAAGACACCCTGGAGTTGGCAGCAGCAGCAGGAACCCAGAAATTGGCTGGAAGGCACCCTGAAGTTGCCAGCAGCATAAGCAGGAGCCCAAACATTGCTTGAAAGACACCCGGGAGTTGGCAGCGGCAGCAGCAGGAGGCCAAAAATTGGCTGAAAGGCACACCCTGAAGTTGGCATCAGCAGGAGGCCAAAAATTGGTCTAAAGACATAAATATGTTTTGCACCATTTGGAAAGTGTAAAACGTGGCACCATGCTGAATCTAGTCGCATGCATCAGCCATTGGTGGGTGGAAATCCTGGCTGATCCATCCCTGATTCATTTTGACAAAGGTGAGTCTCTCCACATTTTTAGTTGACAGACGAGTTGTCCTCGCCGTAACTATGGCCCCCGCCGCACTAAACACCCGCTCAGATGGCACGCTACTGGCCGGGCAGGACAGCTTTTCCAGGGCAAACTGCTAGTTGCGGCCACAAGCCAAGTTTGGCTGCCCAGAAGTCCAGCGGATCATCAAGGTGTGTTGGCATGGTCATGTCAAGGTATGACATGACCTGCTGGTTGAGGTCTTCCTGCTGCTCATCAGTAGCCTCACTATGCGGGTGTAGAAAGCTACTCATTAGCGACTGAAGACTGAGGCTGCTGCTGATGGAGCTGCTGCTGCTGCTCCTGCCAACCCCCCCAGCAGGCATGGCAGTGGAAGGTGAGCGCAGAGGTCCCCCCGAGTCAGACCTGCGAGAGTATGGACCATGGCACAGATAGGCATCGGCCAACTGACTACGTAGAATGTCTTTGTAGTAGTTCAGTTTGTCCTCCCTCTCAGCGGGTTTAAATAATGCCCCCATTTTGTGCCGTAAGTGAGGGTCCAATAAGGTGGACAGCCAGAAGTCATCCCGGCGACAAATGGAAACAATTCTGGGGTTACTACGCAAGCACATGAGCATGCTTCCTGCCATTTGCGCAAGTGACTCGGAGGGAGTACCTGTCTCCACTGCATACTGCCATGGTGTGTCCAGGTCCTCTGTCTCGCCTTCCTCAAAACCCTCTAGCTCCTCTGGCTGCTCCTGTTCCTCCTCTCCTGTCCGCTGACTAGATAAACCAGCCATTTCGCCCAGCCTAAACTGTGCTTCGCTGGGCCACTCCTCCTCTTCTTCTTCCTCCTCCTCCAGTTCAGCTCCAACGGTGTTCATGTGGCCGTAAGATGTAGACGCCATGTCTGCAGTGCCCTGACCAGCCATGGTTTCCAACATGTGCTGTAGTACATGAAGCAGTGGAATCACGTCGTTCATCCCGTAATCCTGCCGACTGACAAATAAAGTGGCTTCCTCAAAGGGCCTGAGCAAACGGCAGGTGTATTGAAGTTACACAGGGGAGTCCCCCTATCCGCTTGGATCATCAGGAAATCCGTGATGGCTTTTCTCTGTTCATATAATCGGTCCAACATGTGAAGGGTGGAATTCCAACGGGTGGAAACATCGCAAATCAGACTATGTTGGGGGATACCATTCTGACGCTGTAGCTCAGAAGAAGGGTGTGTTTGGCGGTGTATGAATGGCTGAAGTGCATGCAAAGTTTCCTTGAAGTTGTTAGGATGTCTTGCAGATGGGGGGACTCTCCACCTCGGCTCGACACAAGCCACACCTGAAAAGGGAGCGACTGCAGCACCAGCAACTTGGACAGGAGCACATTCAGCTTCTGCGCCGTAGGATGAGTGGGCGCATACTGCTGTCTCTTGGACATGGCTTCGCTGATGGATTGCTGGCGGGATGCATGACTTGGAGGAGGAGGAGTGACAGAGGCTGGGTATGACGCACAGCTGCCTTCGGCTGAGATGCTGGAGCCTTGGCTGGCAGAAATTGGGAGCGGCGTGCAGGCTGGACCACCTCTTCGGAGCCTCGGATCTCCCAGGCCGCTTTATGGTGCCGCATCATATGTTGACGCAGGGCCGTGGTGCCCTCATTTGGGCCCTGGCCACGCTTCACCTGCCTACATATCTTACATGTGGCCATGTTACCCTCCTGCGGATGCTTCAGGAAAAACTGCCACACTGCCGAGTAGCTACTTTTCCCACCAACAGGCCTCACTGATTCACTGCTACTGTCGCCAACTCCAGGAACCCCTGCTCCACTACCTCACGATAAGGTAGCCTGCCGTGCAGCAGGTGCTCTACCCCGGCCCCGTTTGGCTCCAGGCTTTACAATTGTGCCCCCATGCTGACTGCCAACCATGCTGCTAACACCTTGCTGCCTCAGCTGCTGACTCCGGGGCAACCTGCGCCCCTCTTCTCCTGATGATGACGATGAAGCCCCTTCATCACCCGGCTCCCAAGTGCGATCGGCTTCATCATCATCATCATCACGGAGTTGTGGCTGCACGTCACTGATGTTCTCGGTTTCTTCAACAGTGTCTGGGGCAGGAGCTGGAACGCTCGCAACACCCACGACACTGTCCACATCACTATTTGTCTGCCTAGCTAAAGAAGCCACCTCCATTTCTTGGCTGGGCAGTAGCTGCTGACTTTCCTCTATCTGATCGTCCTCCTCACTAAAGAGTGGAGCTGAACCCAAAGCATAGGATACGTCGCTGGGGGAGGGAATGGCGTAGGACAGAGGCAATGGGAGGACAGGGACTGCTCTCGGGGGAAGGCCAACTCAGGGTTGTGTCAGAGGAACCTACGGACCCTAGACTGGGGGTCTCAGATGTAACTTGTGATGATGTTGATGAGCGCGTTAACCAATCTACCATGGCAGATACGGGCACATCAGGTCTCTCACCGTGACTCCTGCTGCCACTCGCTCCTAGTCTGCTGCAACCTCTGCCTGCTGAATCTTGGCCTCTGCCACTCCTCTTTGAACATCCTTGCACTTGTCTGCCTGACATTTTTATGTATTTGAAATGCGCAATAGGTACGATAAAAAATGTTTACTTTAAAAAGAAGCTAAATAAAGTGAGGAACTGCTTCTCTGCACCAGATACTATGAAAATTGGCAATATGAGATACCCTGCGGCCTAGTGTTTTGGCAGCAGACCAAAAACCAATTCAAAATGCAATAGTTTGCTTAAGCTGCAGAAGGATTAACAAGCGTATTTAGTATAACAGGCTGCTAAGTGCAGGTTTGGGGTACCCTGCGGCCTGGTGTATTGAAAGCAGGACAAAACCAATTCAAAATGCAATAGCTTAATAAAGCTGATGCTGAACAACGCTTATTTAGTATAACAGGGTGCAACGTGGTGGTTTGGGATACCCTGCGGCCTGGTGTATTGAAAGCAGGACAAAACCAATTCAAAATGCAATAGCTTAATAAAGCTGATGCTGAACAACGCTTATTTAGTATAACAGGGTGCAACGTGGTGGTTTGGGATACCCTGCGGCCTGGTGTATTGACACCAGGACAAAAAACAATTGAAAATGCAATAACTTAATAAAGCTGAGGCTGTAGACGCTTATTTAGTATAACAGGGTGCCAGGTGGTGGTTTGGGATACCCTGCGGCCTGGTGTATTGACAGCAGGACAAAAACCTATGCAAAATGTAATAGCTTAATAAAGCTGATGCTGAACAACTGTTATTTAGTATAACAGATAGGGTGCAACGTGGTGGTTTGGGATACCCTGCGGCCTGGTGTAAAACAAAACCAATGCAAAACCAAAGGACAAAAACCAATGCAAAATGCAATAGCTTAATATTTAGTATAACAGATATGCAAAATGCAATAGCTTAATATTTAGTATAACAGGGTGCAACGTGGTGTATTGACAGCAGGACAAAAACCAATGCAAAATGCAATAGCTTAATATTTAGTATAACAGGGTGCAACGTGGTGGTTTGGGATACCCTGCGGCCTGGTGTATTTAAAGCAGACAACCAATTCAAAATGCAATAGCTTAATAAAGCTGATGCTGAACAACGCTTATTTAGTATAACAGGGTGCCACGTGGTGTTTTGGGATACCCTGCGGCCTGGTGTATTGACAGCAGGACAAAAACCAATGCAAAATGCAATAGCTTAATAAAGCTGATGCTGAACAACGCTTATTTAGTATAACCGATAGGCTGCTAAGTGCAGGTTTGGGATGCCAATGTAGCCTGGTGTATTTAAAGCAGACCCCAAAATATTCCAGTTATTTAAATGCTTGTGTGTAACAGGGTTACATAAGGCACTGCATAGATGGCATGCACAGTGGCAAGGCAGATTACAGTTTACAGCACAAAGAAATCAAATTGAATTGAAAACTGATCAGGCAAATCACCCTGTCACTGTCACTTTTATGCTGTCCCTGGATTGTTCTGGTTTTCCACTATCTTTCCCTGGCTCTGTCTGCCTCTCTAAATCTCTCTACCTATCTGTAACTCTCCCTACCTATCGCTAACTGTCTGTCCCTGTCTGCAGCAACCACTGCTGTCTCACGAATGCAAGTCTGAAATGCGCACAAGCAAGATGGCCGCCGCTTTATATAGCACAGTGATGTCACCGGGCTTCCTGGCTGCTGATAGGCTGCATGTGACTGTCCCATCATACCTTGCCGCAGGGTACATGTCTGGACATGTGAGTCCACCATCTTAGAATGCCTGTCATTGATATGAATGGAGTTTAAAGGAAAACTTCGATCGATCGAATAGCGGGGAGATTCGGATTCGTTCAGAATCAAATTTTCCATGAAATTCGGAACGAATCCGGGTTCGTCCGGATCAATTCGCTCATCCCTAGTCCCATTGTTCTATAGAACCTGGGGGTGAACCCATCCGGTCCTGGTCTCTTCCCAGCGGGGGTCCTTCCTATAGCCCTCATCACCTCCTCCTGCCTTACCGGATCCTCCAGAGCCTCACTTTCTTCCGGAGAGAGAACTGGCAGGGCTGTCTCTGCTATATAGCTTTCTAGATCATCCTCCAGTCCCCTATGCCCCCCCAGCCTCGATGCACTATCAATATTATATAGGTCGGAATAGAAGGATTGAAATTCTTCCGCTATTTGGGGGGTCTTATGGACCTCACCATCAGCTGTTTTCATACTGGGGATGAATATACAGCCTTGCCTTGGGTGGAGCGACTGAGCCAACATCCTACCGCACTTGTCCGAATGTTCATAGAGGCGCGCCCTACACCTGTCCCTAAATCTAAGGTAGCATTGGTCATACAGCCCCCTTAGCCTCTGCCTGGCCTCGATCAGCTCTCATAATCCCCCAGGAGTTGAGTGGGCCTTATGAGCCTCTTCTAACTCCTTTATAAGCCCCAATGTTTCCACAACCTGTTGCGCCCTCTCCATTTTGAGCCTCGCACCATGTTTGATGAAAACCCCCCGGAGCATACACTTAAGCGTCTCCCACTGTATCAGCAGTGAAGTGTTATCATCGCTATGGTCCAGATGGAAATTAGTAACCACGACCTTAATCTCAGCCATGCATGGAGTATCTTTCAGCAAATTGTCATTAAGATGCCAAGTGTATTGCCTGGGGGTCGCATCCAGCAACGGGAGGGACAGGAATACAGGGGCGTGGTCTGACCAAAGCAGCTGCCCAATCGAGGACTTGGGGGTCCATTGCAAGTGCATGGTGGCTCAAGAGGAAATAATCCAGTCTGCTATACACACTGCGGGTATAGGAGAAATACGTGTAGTCCCTCTCCTCCCCCCCCCCCCCATGTAAAACCCTCCAAACATCCACCACCTGTAGGGACTGGAGAGTCTTGCGGAACCTATTAAGCTTTGAATGGGAGATTGCAGATTTCCCCTGAGATGAATCAATCCGTGGATCTAAAGTTAAGTTAAGATCTCCACCTGTGATTAACAATCCCTCTCCAAAGTCTTCTAGCAAGCGTAACATCTCCACTCCTGCCTCCACCTCTCTCTGGTTGGGTAGATATAGATTGGCCAGGGTATACCTCGTCCCGCACAGGGTAAACTTTAGGAATAAGTATCTGCCCCCAGAGTCCACTTCAACATGTATGTTCTCTAAAGGAACATTTTTGTGTACGGCGACAGACACTCCCTTAGATTTACTCTCGGGGTTAGGACTGTGAAACCATTTGTCGTAGTACCTATTTTGGATTTCAGGGATTTTCCCGTGACAGAAATGTGTCTCCTGCAAAAGCACTATGTCCACTCTTTCTTTATGAAACCCATATAGGATTTTTGCCCTTTTCTCAGGGACATTAAGCCCCTTTTTGCGTTAAATGTACACAGCTTAAGGCTCGTCATTGTGGCTGGCTCTTAGGAGAAAGACGCCCCCCTGGCCAGAAGAAAACGTAGGGTCCAAGACACGTCACAACCCCAAGCCCCGGAGATCGGGGGCCGTTCACCACCCCGAGAAGGTGAGTGGAAGACAGAGGCAAAAAGATAGTAGAAAGGATAGTGGAGGAGAAATAGAACTAACAAACAAAGCCCTTCATTAAAGAGGAGGGCAGTTAATAATAAAAGGGCGAAGCCCCTGGCACCACGCAAATCCTGCTGGCTCACAGCCCCCGGGATGGTGCGGGAAACTATTTGGGAAGGTGGCCTCGCTACACGCCCGCCCGCCCCTTCTTGCATCACGGGCTAGAGCACCCAATCCTCCCCCATCACTGAACGTCATATACAACCCATACCTCATTTGCATTCACTCCAAAACAAGTCTTATACCAGTAAACCTCAGAGAACAACTTAAGAACTAGTGATTTCTAGCCCCGGTCAGTGGCATATAATCTAGTCTGCCCTCCGCCAATGCTCACCGGATCCAGGAGGAAAAAGAAAAAAGGAAAAGATGGGACATCCAAGAGCATGGGTAGAGACCCGAGGACACTCCTACTGTTCCGGGTGTCTTCTGGGCTAAAGTCCAGCCAATCTGGGATCGGAAAAGGCGCCAGGCCTAAAAAAACATATTAGACAGGTCCACCTTGTTGTGGAGCGCAAAAAAAGAATTGTCCTTACGGATTATGAGGTGGAATGGGTGGCCCCATTTGTACGAGGCCCCCATCTCCCGAAGCCTGTCCAGTAGAGGGCGGAGCATTCTTCTCATCTGAGGAGTACGACGAGACACGTCCGGCAATATTGCAATCTGCGAGCCCCTCCACTCAAACTCGCCTCGGTCCCACGCCCGAAGCAAAATATCTTCTTTAACGGTGAAAAAGTGGATTCTGCACAGGACATCCCTAGGCACCTGATGCCTGAGCTCGGTCATCTGTTGGTGGTGTTGCACTTCCATTCTTTCCAGATTCACTAACCGAGTCTCATGGTCCGCTTGGGAGTCTGAGAGTAGCGACTTTGGTCTCTAGGGCAGAGGATTTCTGTTGTATGTCTTTAATTTCCCTACTCGGTGTCCTTTTAAATTCGGGTCGCCACTGCCTCAAGGTCCGCTTTAAGCGCTGCTTTTGTAGGTAGCTACTGTAGGATAGCCCGGAGGCTAGGGACAATACTTGAAGTTGAGGGTGACGGATCACTCGGGAGAGGCCGCGGTGGTGACCCCGCAAGAGGGCCAAGTTGATGGATCCCAAGGGGCTGGGGCTGGTATTTTGAGGGAACCTTTGGTGGGGAGTGCTGCACATCTCAAGGCCAGCCGGTGCTGGGTGGACATCAGCCAGCATCAATTTATTAGCAGTCATAGAGCTCATCCCACTTTTCCCGTGGTCATAAGGGGGATTTAGGGGTGATGGGGGAGAGGCCTCTGCCAGGCTGGTAGGGTAGAGTGTGGGAGCTGTTGGCCCCATCGCAGAACTCCCCGTTATTAGAGCCCACTGGGTGTTCTTCCACTGGTGCTGCTGGGGAGGCCAGTCCGCCCCCATCAGGGGTTTTATGACTGTGTTGGAGTGGAGCATGATGCCGCCTGTCTTCCTGGCTGAGGCGGCTGTCATTGCCCCCTCACTGCAGCCTCTCCTCCGCCCCCGCTCTCCCCACTCACCTCCGAGCCGACAATAGGTGCGTCCTCCGCCGCTTATGCACGTGGCAGCGGCTGGCTGCCCCCGCTTCCGGCTTCTCCTCCGCAACTGTCATTTGGCCCCGGCCTCCACCTCCGCTCCTAGGGCGACATCTCAGCCCCGGCTCCTCTCACGCCGGCCGCACTCAAGGTGGGTCCCGGCTTCTCGTGCAGCGCTCCTCCATCATGCGCTCCTGCTCTCCTCCTGCTCTCCTCCTGCTCTCCTCCTGCTCTCCTCCTGCTCTCCTCCTTCTCCTCCCCGGCAGGCACCATCTTGCCCCACAGATCCTTCGGCCCGGGCTGGGCCCTGGGGTGAAAAAAAGCCCCCATATTGGTTTTAGGGGGTGCTTTAACGACGCCCCCCGCCTTTCTTCCTAATGCCTCCCATTAGGTTCGTCAGCGGAGATGGATGGGTACAATAATTAGCTAAAATGTCTTGGGATAGACGGGAGCTTCTCTCCTTGCTTCCTCACCCCTGCATGCCAAAGCCACGCCCCTCGATATATTTTAATATTGTGTGTTATATGTAGTTTTTATCTCATAATATAAATTCTTGGGATATTTTTGACTATATGAATTGATTAATTTTGGAGGGAAGGTGCTGCGGTTTATAGTTTGCTCCTAGTGGTTACTGGAGCCACATTAGAAAAATTGTCGTGTACTATAGGCCAACATCGACTGCAAGCACACCTACAACGTCCGATTGATAGTGATTATATTAGTGATTGGTGATGCGGGATTCCATTTATTGTACTTTCATAATTCATTAGCAGGGCTATGGCACTATGGGCAGTTGTCTTAACCTGTTTGTGCTCCTGCAATAAGATATCCTCATCCCACATGCACCACAGGACATCCTAGGCTCCCATAAGTATTTGCTCGCCCCCCAATCTTTACTGAATACTCACTAGCTGACCTTTTTACCTCTTAACATTTTAATCCTTACTCCCCCATCTCATACTAAGTGTACACACATTTGGAGATTTCATTATAAATTTACTTTCATTGTTTACATTTGAGCAAAAAAAAAAAACTGTAGAAGAGGTTAAAAGAGCCAGTGCTAGATTTTCTGTCAAGTCTACAAACCACTATATATGGTAAATGGTGAGGTGATGCCGATTAGTGTAAATGACCCTGCTAAAAACACAATTTACATTTATATTATATAAAGTATAAAGCTATTTAACTAGTACTACTACCTGCTTTAGATAAGACCGGTGTATGGCGTTTATCAATTTAAGTTTAGGTCATAAAGGGAAAAACAAAAAAGGCTGCATGCCTAGACAGTTATTCTATTGAGGCTCATTATGTAGCAGATACGTCTTTTTGCTCCTTGATAACTGGGCCCTACAGAATAACTAAGGATTTAGAAGATTTGGGCTCCAGTTAAATGTAACTACGTAGTAAATTCTACCTCCATGTGTAATATCAATATGTCAACAAAGGGATTACGAGAAGTTTCTCACTCAAACATTACTTGAAGAACTGTGTTAATGCGTATAACAGGAAGATGTTTCCATACTATAGTTACAGACCTACAAAAAATATTCTGAGCATTCTCCAGTTGCTTTGTTCTGGAACCATTTATTACACTGGACTGGGGGTTTTACAAAAAAAAAAAAATCTAAATTAGTCAAACCAACTAGAAAAGCTTCAAAAGAAAGAAAGACAGTAAGTAAAGTCTTATAAGACTAATGTAGTCTTTAAAATAGCCTATGTTTACCTTTTACCACTGCAGCTGCTGACCCAAGCTTGGTTCTTTTTGTTTAAACCAGACTAATGGCCTTATAAGAAACGGTGTTAATATGCATCCCCCTCCCCAGGGCAAAATCAGATTGCTGCACATGAAAATGAATTTAGCTTTTTGTAACTCCTGCCGTGGGTAATTGTATAGGCAGTCTGCAAGGAGGAAGTGCTGAAGGGTTTCCTGCCAATCTGCATTGTGGGTTGTCAGTTAAATCTAGGCAGCAGCACTTCCGGGAAGCTAGAAAATGAGTTAGACACCCTTGCTCTAGAACGTCCCTGTGTTTTGCATTCTTTGTTATTAACTTTACCCACAGTCTTTCCAGCGCCTTCTGATGAGATGTTACCTTCACAGTATAATATGCATAATAATAATCAGAATATGGATTGAAGTATACAGTAGACTGTATTTCTAATGGCATTAAATATGATTACCAGAAAACTTAAAGGGACTGTAGACCCAACTGCAATAATAAGGCAACAAGCGGCTTACCTGATGACCATCCCATGTGTGTGTTTTTCCATTTCCTGTAGTGCAGGATGGAATAGCAGCATGAGTGAGCGAGTGATCCCACAGCTGTCTCTGACCACAGCAGGGCATTCGCATGTCTTAACCTGTACCATGCTTTTCCAGCTCAACCACAACCAGAAATTGAAGTATTTTACAGAGTTTTTGAGATGCTTAGAAATGGCTCATTTTACACTGTTCCCATGGGGGGACCAAGGAGGAGAACAAACAAGCGTGTGCCTAGACGGGGACCAAGGAAAACGTAAAGAGTGACCACATTTTAGTGTATGTTTGTTACCTACCTCAAAGTTTATTTTTTTCCAGTCTTATGTCTCAGAAGATAAGTTTTGGGGTGATTTGATATCATGTGTTCTGCAGCATGGCTGAGTGAGAGAAGCTGAGATTGTCTGATTAAGGTCTGTGAAAGCATGTGTTTGTGTGACTGTGTATCCATCTCTCTTTAAAGGAGCATTATCGCGAAATTGTGTGATAGATATAAACAAGTTGGCTAATGAGAGGAGGGGTCACTTATACACTCGAACTGAATAAAGCTCCTGCCAAGCTTGTGGCTTATTCTCTCCTGGCAGGAATAAAATCAAGGGGTGACAGGTTTAGGATCTGAGGGGTGACGGAACCTGTCACTCGGCATGTCCTTTTCCTTCCATTAAAAGAAAATAAAACAAGCCTGGCAGGGTATTTCTTGACGCCATGTATATGTGACCTCTCCTCCCACCATCCAGCATATTTATATGGATGATAGTGCTCCTTTTAAGTTGCTCACCAGAATAAGAATATAATTGCGTTTTTTTTTTTTTCCTGCTGCAAGTGAAATTTTGCTGAAGCACAGATACAGTCCAGTAGAGAAATAGAAGAATTCACCTTAGGTGGATATTTTTTTTTGGGTGGAATTACAATTGTATGATACTCTGCAGAACTCCATAACATTTTTTAAAAATAAAACATTTTAAAGCTACAGGAGGTGACTGGCCATAAGGAAGACCTTGGAGAATCCCTGGTGTGCTGCATTGCTTGGAGCCAGTCAGGCTGCTGCTTTTAACACCCTTATCCAATTCCTGCACCCTTAGTCTCTTTGTCCACTGTACTCCAAAGCCAGGGAACTCCATCCCCCGATTTTATAGCCCCAGTGTTATGGCTTTGGGGGGACTTACCCACCCCTGCTCCTATAATACTAAAGATTCACAACAATTGATTTAAGAGTGGCCATACCCACCCCTGCAAATAATATTTTTGTTAACCTACTGGGAAGTACGTTGGAAGAAGGGGGGGGGGGCTCAGTTGGGTTGTCTTGGGCCAGCCGTGGACTGGTAAAATCCCAGGCTGATTTTTTACCCCAGTCTGCCACTGTTTATAGGCAGTGTAGAAACTTTTCTTCGCCACAGGTAGAAAACGAACCACATTTAGGCAGACTGTGAAGGTCAGGAACAAAACTGCTGTTGGGGCATGAGGCAGAGAATCTGAAGAAAGCGAGCTAGCCAGTGTTACTGTGTATAACAGATAACCCTAATTGGTAGCATTGGCTGGAAAATGCACAAAATGATCATCCAGTGACATCACACATATACAGTACATGGATGTACGTACTGGAGCTGATTCAGGATCTTGCTCATGATTTCCAGCCATGTAAAGCAGCAAGCATATGGCAAGAAGGTGGGGGAGAGGCTGAGCATGCAGGTCAGATGGATTATAAGATGAAATTTGCCTTTCTTTATTTCACTCCCTTTATAAGATTTGATTAGTCATTATTCCCCTTATTTATTAAGAGGGTGGCAAGAATGAAGTTGGTATCAGAGTCTTAATTAGATGTATTTATAGTTTGTTACCATGCAGTGACCTAACATGATCTAATGAGCACTAAAATCATGATTCATTCTTCCCGCAGATGGAACTGACTTGAAAAATAAATGAATAAGTAATGAAACTACACTAAGCACTAAATCACGTTTTATCTGACCACTTTCAGGAAAACACCACTTAATAAAAGACACTTGGGGATCTATTTGTAAACTAGTTATTCACGGCTTATTACACACACACTTAATCATGCACTTGGGTCAGAAGCAATCTCTGCTCTAAGTTCTGTATGGGCAGTACTGTGTTATCCAGGACCTCAGAGGAGAGAGATTTAGGGGTACTGATTACTGATAGCTGCAATATGAGTGGACAGTGTAGCCAGGCAGTGGGAAAAGCAAGCAGGATGCTGGGCCGCATAGCTCGAGGCATCACTAGTTGGAAGAGGGGAGTTGTGATGCTGCTGTATAGAGCCCTGGTAAGGCCACAGCTAGAATACTGTGTGCAGTTCTGGAGACCTTACCTGCAAAAAGACATTATTCAAATAGAAAGTGTCCAAAGGCGGGCAACGAAAATGGTGGAAGGACTTAAACTTAAAACTTATCAGGAGAGACTTAAAGAATGTAATTTGTACAGTCTGGAGGAAAGAAGGGCAAGAGGGGACATAACGGAGACCTTTTACATGTGAAAGAATTGAATAAGGTTCAGGAGGTTAGTGTTTTTAAGAAGAAACTTAATGATAGAACAAGGGGGGCACAACCTGAAGCTAGATATAACAAGGGAGGCCAACCTGAAGCTAGTCGGAGGGAAGATCAGGAGCAGTGTTAGAAAATATTATTTTACAGAAAAAGTAGTAGATGCTTGGAACAAAGTTCCAGCAGAGGTAGTTGAAAAATCAACAGTCACTGAATTTAAACATGCCTAGGATAAGCACACATCTATCCTAAGATAAAGAGAACATACAGTATATACATAAGGGCAGACTAGATGGATTGTATAGTCTCCTTCTGCCGTCAACCTTCTATGTTTCTATGTAAGACCCATTTCAGCATTATTTCCATCAAATCTTTACCATATTCAATACAACTAAGTAGTGAATGACTATGGTATGTATTCAAAACTTTTCACAAGGTCAGAATGATTTGAAGGTGATACTGAAGTGTCTTGGAGTAGAGCTGAGGGCCAATGTTTGCAATCCACGAGCTCCATTCAACCATGAATAGCTCAAGTGTATTTTAACAGATATGTTTAAGTGTATCTTCATTTTTGCAGGGCCAAAAATGGATTTAAATACTGACAGCGGTGCAACATAGAGGTATTTTTAGGGTTGAAAGTATAATTGTAATAAATCTTCGCATCACTGTTCATGAGCCTTATAATTTGTGCTGTAGGTCTAGCTTCATGGCCCAGTGTGGGCTTAGAAAGACTGGCACAGATGAACAGACCAGGCTCTATCTGGCACCATAAATGCATACACCAGGCCATTTATCATATGCTACTTATTTCATTTTTATTAATGGTAAAAATATTTTTTTTAAAGGCAAAATAATTTGACCTGTATTGGGGTCTGGCTAAGCTAACGTAATGTACAAAATTGGGGTTGAATTTATCAATGACCCACTATATGCTTTCATAAAACCCACCCTGGAGTCTGAGGCTCCAGAGCAGGCATACTCGCTCCTCCCAGAGCACCCCGACTGGGGGTGTTCCGCTGTGTGAAATCCCTCTGATCGCAGAAAACTCACCTTCGTTACCGGTCCAATGGCGCATGAATGAGCAGCAGCCGCATCCCCGCTGTCCCTTTAGCAGAGTACACGCCCATGCCAGGCATTTTTGAATGGCCAGCGTGGGCACGCTCCCTGTTAGAGGGTAGAGTGGGATGCGTCCGCTAGCGCGCTCGGATCCACACACGTATTAGACAAGCTCCTGGACAAAGGGGTTTGAGTGGATCCGAGCACGCTGATTGGATGAGCGGCCGCGCATGCATCGTAGGACCAGGAAGAGGTGAGTTTGTTCAGGCAACCTGGGGGGGTGTCATACAGCGGGGCACCCACGATTGGGGTGCCCAGGGGGCAATTTAAGACTCCTTATGGAATATAAGCAAGTGAAAACTCGGATGTAGGGAACTGGAGCTTTAACATGACTGGGATGAAGAAAAGCAAACAAAACCACACTGGATGGGCCATAGGATATGGGTGAAGCCATGGAGTAAAGGATGTTTACTCTGACAGTAATGAAGTACAGGATAAGATAACTAAAGACCATTATACTGACCTGTAACTGACTGAGCAATTAGTCCATGTCTAGAAGTCTTACTGTACTGTCTTTCTGAATGGCTTCCAAGGCAGTTTCTAAAATAAAAAGTACTCAGGTTGATAAAAAATGAGTACCATCACCCTATCCTGCAGTATCCATTGTGGTATAAATAGGTGCATGGCTAGTAGCTACATGTATTGCATCTGGACATCCCTGCCCACCCCCACCACCCTGGACATAATTGCTCCCAACCCCCTGGAGATAACCACTCCTCTTCACATCACTGTTCACACTATCTCATCCTGGACATCACTGCTCCCCCACCACTCTGGACCTCACAGCACCCCCCTTCTTTCACCCTAAACATCACTGCTCCCTGGGCCAACCCTAGACATCCTATATTAAATCAATTGGGATGACAGAATTTGCCTTTGACCTCTCCCAATAATACCACTTTAGCCTGATTTTCCATAAAGAAATTACTTGATGTCCCTATTGTTTAGCTTCAAATTAGATGCTAACCTGAATCTAGATTTCTTGATCTAGGTGTTCTGTTGTATTTATAGGTTATTCCTCCCCTTTGTATTCTTTTCTCAAGACTGCATATAAAGTTCATTAAGTTTTAGGACAAGTAAACCGTGCAAGCACTAATTACTAACCAAGTTAATTATATTGATACGACTAACGCATGTTAATTAGAAGGAAGGGTGAGATAATTTAAGGGAGAATTAAAGAATGTTCTTGCTATATAATATTAAATATGAGGTTATATGGTAGGGTTGAGTTAAGATGTAAAGCTGTGAAGCAGTCAGATTTACTTCAAATAAGCGCGTCAGTAGTCTCTGTAGCCACTTACCCTTTGAACTGCTCTTGTGGAGTGAATGTTTAAAAAACACTTTTTAAGCTGATGTTTGACGGGGGGGGGGGGAATCGCCAGTAAACATGTGCAGAGCGAGTGCCAGCAGGTAATTTGCCAGCCCCCAAGTCTTGTGAACTGGTATAGGGGTCATATGGACCCCTTACCAGTTCACAGAGAGTTAACTCGCCTTCGATCCTCCAGGACTGATAAATGTCCTGTGCCAATCCAAAGACATATGCTGGTGACCGGTGGAAGGGGTTGGGGAGGCAGGGGGTCAGAGTACGCTGCCCCTCCACACTCTCTCCCCCGGTCACTGGCATCTGAGGATTCTAGGCACCCGAAAGCAAGATGATGTCATCCGCCCATCCCCAAAAGGGTGGTGTTTAAAGCAGCGGCAGCAGTGACAACTGAAGGTTTTTTTTTTTTATGTATTGGGGTTTAAAATAAGCTATGCGAGTCTTGCATAGCTGGCACTTAATGGCACTTAATGGTTAAAGAGACAGCTACTTGAGACTCGCGTAGCTGGCACTTAAAGGGTTAAACCTTAAATGGCCCATCCAGTCTAACTCTTATTGTTCATGGGAGCAGCCATGATGGATTTACTGCATAATGATGCACCATTGTTTTCCATTGTTAGGAGAAGGGGAGGGGTAGTGCTTTGTCTTATACATCTCAATAGAAGACAATGGTACCGCATTAGGTAGTAATTCCATCATGGCTGCTCCCATGAACAATAATAGTGAGTTAGACTGGACTGGCCCTTAAATGTGGGAGTAATAGTATGGATCGGGTTTGTGTAACTCTAGCTAATAATGCTAATGAGCCAACCTTAAATTATGTGGGACCTACTTCTTAAATTAACCATTTTAAGTCACCCCCCACACGCATATCCCAGCCACTCCCCCTTTCCCTGTCTCTCCCACATGCTCAAATGGGGAATTATGGAGCATCTATCCCCACCCACAAGCCCTTCCATGGTGGTTGAAACCTGTTTTTAACCCCCCTCCACCATGGCACCATAATATTAATATATATATTCTACAACTATACTGCTTGACAGCAAAGTGCCACATTAGGAACAGATAAACTGTGTCTGGAAATCTAAAGGGGCTGTCCATGCAACTACTTTGACCATTTAATGACCTTGCCCTAAAGCTCTTAATGTTCCCTATATGTTTTTTCCCTATACAAACCCCTGAATGCAAAGATAACTTTTTGAAATTTTCATCTTTTTTTCACAATTTCCAGCTGGTGGATTTGGCCACTTTCCAGTACAATAGCAGGCAGTGTGTTTATATCGGCAAGATTACAGGAAGGGAGAGGGCAGATATGACACAGTAAGCTGCTGAATCATGTTAGCGCTAGGAAGAAATAGAACTTTTATTAGCAAAAATATAATAGATCTATAATAGATACATTGATATGATAAGCAATATATAAAGACAGAATGGACACCCTTATGAATTGACAATGTTTTCAATTCCTCCTCTGTGATGGTTACATGGAACAATTATTTTAAACCTTTACTCCTTTACTCTTTTAAAACTCTGCTCTTCTTCCGATTTGAAGACTGCTTTCAAGTGCTGTTGTTGAAATGAATACTACAAGACAAGATTACATAAATATATACACGTTCCATTAGCCCTGTAATTCGTTCCAAGGGCCACCTGTAGCCTGGAAGGCATATAATAATCATCTTATGTTCCCCTTATGGTGATCCAGCTTATATATTCCAAGAGGGTGTCTAGACTAGAGTCCCTTAGCAAGGAAGAAACTTTGAACACTACAAGCATGTACTCAGGAAAGAGCACATCAAATATCTCCTGGCTTTATAAATACATTAATATAAATCATTACTGTACCTTGACAAAGAACATGTTCTACATGTGGGGTTGCATGTTAAAGGCTGTATAGAGGCACAAATAACAAACAATACATTATAATTATATACTCACCTGAGCTAATGTGCAACAGAACTGTCCAATTCTGGTGCTAGAGAATGTACCCATCGCAAAGTCCTTGTCCAGGCAAAAAAGCATAAAGAAATTTTAGGGCAAATTCATGCAGAAATAAAAAAAAAATGTTCACAAATGTTCACACGTCTGTAAATGCAGAGAGGGCAACATGATTTGTTCTGAGCTTCATGATCCAAAGAAACCATTCAGAGCAGCCTTTCCAGCCCAAACACCCAGCATGCCCTTAAAGAGGAACATCGTGGGAGGTTGAAACCTCCCCTAAGCCTGAGCAATCTGCTGCCCCCCCCCCCCTCTGGTTTTACCTTAGGCCATTCTTTACTCACCTCGCAAAGGGATCCATCTTCTAGGTCCCTTGGTTTCCAGATGAACTTCCGATGGGTGGTGCCTTCTTGCATCCTATCAGGTAGTGCAGGTGGCACTGATGTTGCACCTGTGCAGTGCCCGTGAATGGGATGCAATGGGGCTACCCGAAATCCAGTGAGACTTCGCTGAGCTGCGAGATCGCCGTGGGACATTGACGAGCACCGCTTAGGCCGTTCTTGTCATTAACAGACGGTAAGCAGACGGCAAGGGGCATCGGGCACTGAAGCAGCCACATGTCGCTGCAGCAGGCAGTGGCGACATCCAAAAGGTAAGTAGGGGCCGATATGGGGGGGAAATCTGCTCTTATTTTCGGTTTGATGTTCCTCTTTAAGTACAAAGCTTACAAAGCAGCTGTGCATAAATCGATTAAATAAACGTACAAACTCTGTGTGCTACCCAGGCTCCAAATCCAGGCAGCAGGGTTGTCAATCTTTGGTGGTCAAAAAGACTTGCTAGCCATGGTAGTCCCAACACTGTAAGAAGGGGGCACAGGAGGCAGATTCGCATCCGTGATGGTCATTTACTTTGAGATTTGTTTACATCCTGGAGCCAATTCCTTATCTGAGGGAAGGAAACTCTACCAACTTGGAGGGGAGGAATAACGGCCCAATAGAGATATGGTTTTTCAGCTGGGAGATTAGCAGACAAGACTCATGTAGCAGCGGTATTGCATCAATTACATTGTAACAAGCTGGCCAACATCTTACTGTGTTACATTGACAACTCCTCCTACATGTTCTAGTGGAACAAAACATGTGAATTTAATTTTCCAGGGTTTTGTTCCGTGCCCCCGGTGCATCCTGACGCGGGAAAAAACTTACCTCCCCAGGTTCTAACAGCACATACGCAGGCTCTCATCTGAGAGCCACCCGCTGTGACTACGTCACTCGGCAGGCGGGCCACTTATTGAGCTGAATGTGGAATGGCTGAGACGGAAGCATGCACATGACGCCGGGGATGTGACAGCACATGCTCTCCATTGTAAACAATAAAAGCCACCTCCCGAATGACAGTCATAGCGGGTGGCTCATATTGGACGAGAGCCCACACATGCGCCATTGGAGCTGGGAAAAGTGTGTATTTAGGGGCAAACTGGGGGGTCTCTCAGCAGCAAATCCCGATTCCACTTTAAATTGTAGATTGTGAGGTATAAAACTTAGAATGTGAGCTTTTCTGTTGAAATAAACTATCAAACCTAATTCTAATGCCTGAAGAGGTTAAGTATTTACGGTAATAGGGTTTTCTCATGTTTTCTTTATATATCTTAACAAAGCTGCACTACATTTAAATGTTAATTTCAAAGGCTCAGTGGGATATATGTGCCATAAGTGCTGTATACATTTACTGTTTGGCCACCAGCTGAGTGCAGGTAAAAAAAATATAAACTTCATATTGTATTTTACTGGAATTATATTTTCTTGTTAGTTTATATACACAATAGCTGGTAAAAAAACAAACTATTCAATTTCTGCTTTATAATGGCAGGAGGTTGGATTTAACATTATTGATGGAATTTCATAGTGTTGCTTTTGTTTGTTGTTTTTATGGGGTTATATGATTTTTAAGCATGTAGTGGCTTTTTATTTCTGTTAAAGGGATTGTAAAAACAAAACCATTTTTTTTGCATCAAACATTTTTTTTCCCTTTTGAATCTAAAGTAAATAAACTTAACCTTACCAATCCCATTTCCTCCAACCCCAATGTGTCAAAATAAAATGTAAAAAAGGTTGTTTGTCACCAATCGAATCCATGCTAATGCCCTGGATCTGGAGCAAATATTATGTGCAGGATCTCTACAAAACTCTAGTGAGGCGATCAAATAGACGTGAAGTGGACCAACACCCACCCTGGGGTCAGACTCCACGGCAGGTTACTCACTCCCCCCCCCCCCCCCCCCAGGTCACCCAGTAAACTCACCTTCTCCCCGATCCAACAGCACATGTACGAGCGACGCTGCCCCTGCCATACCTTTGTCAGGGCCCGTGCCAGGCATTTGTGAATGGCCAGCGCAGGCATACTCCCTGCACTCGGGTCTGCCCACCAGTGCTTTGCTAGACATGGCTGGAGTTGTCTTAGACGATCCTTAGATGGGTGGGCGGGAGCGGATCCAATCACGCACCTGCGCCGTAGGACCAGGGAGAGGTGTGTTCAGGTGACCTGGGGGGTTTCACACAGCGAGGCATCCCCGATCAGGATGCCCCGGGGCCAAGGACTAATACCCGGGATAGTTTTGGTCCAAATTAAGACAAAACCTTCCACAGCACTAGCCTGCCAAGGTCTTATTGAAGGAGAGATATCAAGAAAAAATGGTCCAGTAGTAAAAATTCAAATATGTTAGCTGGCAGGAGGAGGGTTCCCTTATAATCGGGGATGACAAGTTTTGAGATTTGCTCAACACAATTCACATGATTTCTTGCAGCATTACAAACTGTAGGCAAAGAAAGGACTTATCACACAATTTTAAATTATTCTAACTCCACCTGTGCCATGGGCAGATAATTTTAAGTCTGCTCCAGCTTCACTCACAACTATGTTCTTCTGTCCTCTTCACTCTGCACTTAAAGCGGACCAACAGTCACAAATGACTTAAACCAGGGCAATTTAGATTGCTGCGCAAAAAAATGTTATTTACCATTTTTCTAACTCCTGCTCAATTTTAAAAAACAAGATGGCCTCTCACTGGGCTTCCTGTTACTGTGCATTTCAGTTATGACAGGAAGCTCCAAAATGGCTGCTACCTTTCTTTTCCAACTGTGCCAGGCTGTTGGTCCAGTTTAAGGAGGGCTCCGCCTGACTAGCTTGTCCTGTCTGACCATGCTGAGCTCCAAGCAGTAATGTTTTGGATGCCCTTCTCCCAAGTTATTAAGCATGTCAAGACTTACGTGACTAGAGGCAGGAGCATGCCCTCTGCATGGGCTCTAATTGCTCCCAATGTGAGATTGCAAGGGGGGCTTAAACAACTAGTTTAGAACAACAGTATCCTGATAGAAACCAATGGTATACCTGGGGAAAACACAAGTCAAAGTCCGCACTAAGAGGGACATAATTCTCAGCATGCCAGGAATGAAGAATAAGTCACTGGGCCTATTTGTAAATGGATAACGTCAAGGGCTCAAATCCTGGCAACTCTTTGTTTAATAAACCACTTTTGGGTGTGTGTGATTAAAGTAATTTCAAGATAAAGATACAAAAGGAAAACATACCGTTGGCTACTGTAATTACCATCAACTCTTGTCCTTCTTTCAATTCTATTTCTGTGGGACCAAGCAAAACAGTACAAAGCCACTCTGTGCCTTGGTCCCATGGCTGTCCCTTATCCAAGCAGAACATGTTCAAGATGTACCCTTCCCAACCTAAAGCAAAGAAAAACGGCTTCATTTGGAAGACATAAGGTTTTTACCTATAGTCAAAGATGTTGAGGGGCTTTGAAATGGCTTTTTATACACATTTTTAAAGTTAGATAAGCTGAAGTAGGTTGGTGTATACGTGAACAAGAACTTTAAATTATCAAGTTTATTTGGACATTCACAGATGTTTAATGTGGACACCCTTACTCTAGCTCTTAAAACATCTGTGGCAGCATATCCTGATTTGAGTAGATCGTGTCACCTCTTTTGTTTTAGCTGCTGTTAGTCCTGTGGAATTGTTTTAGCTGCTGTTAGTCCTGTGAAATTGTGGGAAGCCTTTCTCTTCAAACTGTTGAACCCACCTTGCAATGTTGTGATGGTCAAGTGCTTCTTGAGAGAGTTTTTGTAAAATTCTATCACATGATGAGTAATTTTTTTGTTGGCTACTGCCAACATTTTTAACAACCGCACCTACAGTGAGCATTTTGGAAATGGCAAACATTTTAGTGTTGCCTAATGAAAATGAGAAGGTCACATTTTTGTAGTGTAGGTATATTTTCTTATTGTAATTTTTGACTTTCCATTTATATTTATTACCAGAAAATCCAAAGATATAGAAATACCATTTGGTGGCTAACTTAAAAACTTTCTTTGTTTGTTGAACTAATGCCAACAACCGGCTGCCAATCCAAACCCCCTCCCAAAAAAAGTTGTTTCATTAGTGCTTACACTACAGCATACCTTGCCTTTTACTTAAAGTGGACCAACACCCAGGATTTTGACTATCCTGGGTGTTGGTCCACTTAGGTGGGGCACCCCGATCGGGGGTGCCCCGCTGTGTGAAACCCCCCTGATCGCCGCAAAAACTCACCTCTCCCCGCTCCCACGTGACCTCGTCCGGCCAATGACAGCGCTCAGAGCCGCTCTGGTATGCGCGTCCAAAGCCGCTTGGACGCGCATACCAGAGCGCTGTCATTGGCTGCGTCTCTCGCTTCCCTCTAACAGGGAGCGCGCCTGCTCCGGCCATTCACAAAACGGCCGGCGCGGGAGCGCGCCCTGCTAGAGGGAAGCGAGAGACGCGGACGCGTCTCGCGCATGCGCCGTTGGATCGCCGGTAAGGATTGGGGGCCTCCTGGGGGGTTCCTCCCCGCGGGACATCCTGATTTCGGATGCCCCGCGGGGAGGGATCTGATCGGTCCAGGAATCTTATAGATTCCCGGGCCGATCCCCCCTGGGTGTTGGTCCACTTTAAATGTAGCCCCAATATTAAACATGTAAATATAGGTAAACAGGCAAATAAAAAAGTTGGAAAAGGAATGCATGCAAAAATAATCTACGAAAAGCAACATGCAACAGTCAGAGAAACAATTCTCTGCCCCAGAAATGCAAATACTCAGTTAAGAATGTTTACTGGAAAATTCAAGCACACTTTCCAATAGTTATGGCTTGCTACAGCCGTTTTACGAGCACTTCGAAAATGTATTTTCGCACACATTCGAGCACACTTATTTAATTCAACCCCTTTGCTGAATCGCATGAAAAATTTAGAAATTCATGCATGCGATCTAATTTTCCGAGCAAAGCTAATTTTTTTTTTTCTACCTTGGTCAAATCAAGCCCTATTTCTGTTTGCAGGCAGCCCCTGCCATCTTTGATGTTTAAAAGCTCAGAAAATGATGTAGATGCAGGTAGGATAATTTTTAATGTGAGCAATCTGTATGTACAGGGTGGGGGGGAACATATAAGATATGCTCTTATTCAGGGTGAAGGTCCAGGTTGAAAATATACCCAGCCTACAAAAGGTATCCCCTTATTTCATAACTTTTCTAGTAGAATCCGGAAGAGTAACTCAAAAGTATTCCGCTTATAAAACTTACCAATAATTTGTTGGTATTAGTTTTTTTTTATTTGCACTATTAACACAAAGTGGTAGGGCCAGCTTTTTTTTTTTTGGCTTGTGCAGGATGCACAGAAGGCTGTAATGGTCATACCGAGACTTATTTCTTATTTGAATTATACTGTAGCTTTACATCTTATTGTTCAAGAACAGTATGCGGCACTGTACACAAGCCCCCCTGCCTTAGTGACAGACACTGGACAGCATTGCTCTAGTTCAAAATAAATGAAGAGCGGCACTGTTTACCAGCATGGCGCTTTCTTCCCACTGTGCATGTAAGCTTTCAGCCCAACAGATCAGTTACAGTCTGATCAATTCTGAAGTCTTGTTCACTAACTTGATGACTGTTCAAAACTCAACCTCAAGCTTTCTGGTAACTACAAGGCGTTGATGGAAAGTTAGACAAGCAGAACTTACCTGTGATGAGCTGCCAGCCCCCTGTGTTAAAATTGAGAATGCATCTAGAAAGATGATGTTTAAATGAAGGAAAATATTTTTTTCAAATATGGAATAACATTTGCAGGACTATATAGGGCATTTGGCATCAAACCTAAAATATGCTGTAGCCATAAATGAATCTAAAGGCCAAAAAAGTGGTTTATTTGTCTTATCAACCCAGGGAAACATAAAGCTTGAGGTTTAGGCAAAGGGTTGCTCAAGAGTCAGAGTTTAGAAGTAAGGTCGGGTCTTTTGGATACCATTGTTGGCACTGTAGAAATGCTTGCACCAATGGCTGGCCACATAAATTTGCTCCACAAGGGCTTTCACATAGACCTCAGTCTTCATTGTTGGCCCAAACAAGTTGGATGCAATGCATAATGAGCCAAGGCTTTTACTCACCTTTCAAGCTTGGCTCCATTGTATGCTTAATTTGAAATACAAGAAATAATCTATTGAGTTGTGGACATTTCAACAGGCTTGGCCCCAAGCACTCAATGCTATCTGACTAAAAGGAGTGGGCCTAAAGAATTAAATTAAACCAAGATAAGTAATGCTGTGGTGTTGGAAAAATAATGGCACATTTCAAATCAGGATACAAAAACTTAGCACCTAATTCAACAGCTTCTTACCTGACCATAAAGTTACAGTCAAAGTATTAGAGCTTTAGGAAAGGCACAAGTTACAAGCGAGGGTCTATAAATACAATAAAGTGCATCATAATTTGGGATGGGTGAACCACCTCAAAATTTGGGTCCTGCAAGTTTGGCCAAACTCTGAATAAATGTTCAGGGACCCAGGCCCTATGGAAATCATTGTGGACCTGAACTTTTGGGGGTGGCTGTGATTGGGGGGGGGGGGGGGGGAAGATGCAGCGTGTGCAACAAAAGCACACTTTTTTTTTTAACTCACCTCTGCCCGATCCTCTACTTACTGGGGCTACATATTGACTGCCCCGGCTCCCATGAGTGATAAAACTTCTAGTGCCAGCACTAGTATCTTTTTGTAGCCCCAGCTGGGGCCCGTTTCAAACAACGCTGCTGCTCAGCCAATGAGGAAGAGGGTCAGGCAGAGGTGAGTTACAGCAGCTTCCTGCTGCTGCAACCTTAGGTGAAGTGAGTTGATGGGCTGCTCAGCAGCTGATCAACCAACTTTTCTGTGTTCAGGCCAGACGGTGAACTCGAACACAGGCTTCTGGATGAAGTTCGAGTTTGGGAACCCGACTTGCAAAGTTCAGTGCGAACCTGAACCTTACGGTTCATGCTTACCGCTTCCACGTTTCATAAAATGGCAGCAGGCACAATTGTGGGATTGTGTAAGGAGGAGACAGTAGGGTGGGTGTGCAGGTGAGTTTGTGCACGCTATTTGGAGCACCAAGACACGCTCTGGCTTCTGCCTGATTCATGGTTGTCAAAATGGGATGCACATTTATTTTAGCGTCAATTTGTGCACTAGTGTTCGCCATTGCACTTGAAATTTTCCTTTAGCGTCTTTTTGTGCTCCAAACTGTCCAAGACGCCTGATTAATGGTATGTTTATAGGACAGAGAAGTGTGCGCAAATGTGGCAATATGAAGAGTATATTTCCTCCAGCAAATAGGTGGAGGAAACGGGCAATTCTAATGAGTAACAGGCTTACTTCATTAGAAAAACACATGCCAGCAGCGTCCTGCATGTTTATGAACAAGGTAAGTGTCAGCCGCAAGTTTTTTTTTATGGATTGAAGCCATTTTTTTTGTTTTGGGTTCCTACAAAAGTTCAAAAAACACATAAATTAAGGTCCAAACAACAAAAATGTGTTTATTGTGCCCCAAAGTTTAGCAACAACAGTAAAAAAAAATAAATTCATTATTAAGCATTAATACGCAAAAAAAACAAGGAAGTGAGGGTTAAGGAAAACATCTATGGGCACAACATTGGGCAAAAAAAAAAAGGTAAGGCTTAACTGAAGTCAGAATATCCCCCCCCGAAAAAATGAAGAACTCAGGTTTCCCAGAGAATACACTCTGAAATGGTGAATAGATCTTTACAAAAAAACACAAAAAAAACAGAAGCTGAAGGGATCAAATCGCTATGGAGAAACCGGAAAGAGGCAGAAACATGGGGGACCATCAGGAGCAGTCCAGCACATAGCCAACCAAATGCGCATGGGGCAGGCTCAGCCATGATTTTTTTGCCTAGAAATATGCTGAATAATTTGCGCTCTGTCTGACCGACCATAAATGGACCCTAGTGTGTCTTTTGCATGCTACCATTGGTAACCATGTAAAAATTCAACTCAAGGCTGCTACAGAACCTTCATTGAGTCCTTAGACCACATTATTTCTGGTTTTGATCTTGCCTATTTTTTATCTTGTGTGCAACCACTAAAGCTGGCCACCAAACCTAACCTTTTGCCTAAACCTCAAACTTTTCTCACTTCTTATTTTATAGGGCCAAAGTTTGCCCTTCTTTTAATTTCAGGACGATGAAACAGCCACCCTGTTCCCTTGGAGCTCTTGGCATGTGTGAGCAAGGCAAGCCACAATAGTTACACAGCTATCTTGGACCAAAGCGGAGCATGCTCAAGGCTCCTAAAGCTATACCATGACATTCGCTTCCCAGCTCAGCCATGTCCCAGACATGAAAGCAGAGAAAGCACTTACACATAGAACGCATACACGTTTTACATATAATCAGAGATTTTGAGATTCTTTGAAAAGGTTCATTTGCTACAGTTTCCAAGGGGGGGATAAGGTGGGAGAAAGATAGCATGTGTCTGGACAGGTGATTTAAACCATGGTATGGGGGTTGTATTATATCTGCTTGTAGTTAAATTAAAAGCTTAAAAGCTCACAAACCTAATTCATACTAATAACTATGATGTGACATACTGAGGTTCTCCTAGAATATTTCACGCAAACATGTGCACGAAGCAGATCCCATTTTTTAAATTGATTGTTCGGAGTCTCTGGGTAAAGCCGCGCACTTGATGGATATTTGTGTATGCACCATCTGACATCGATTTCCTTGGAGATTGTCAAGCTATTGCTCTGACTTGAAGTTTTTCACAGAGCTTTGCAGATTTGTGTGTATTTTGTGCCAAAAATAACTGTCCTGTTAGCATCAGCTGGTCACCAAATAGTCTACAGACAAATGCCCAGCGCAGCTTTGCTTTGCATCCACACCTAAAGCAGTTACTGGAATTAAAATAGAATCTCTGTACTAGCTGGAGACTTGACCCCCTGAAAGCCTCAATACTAATGAAAATCTTGATGACCATATCACATTTTGCAATTTTAATGTGTTGTAATTATCGCTGGGTGGACCAGAAGCACAAAGTTCATCCATATCACGGACTTCAACCGGTAGTCCATGTTCCAGTTCAGTGTTCGGGTGTCAGCACTAAAGCTGGTTGATGGGCCAACCAACCTTTCATCAACCAACCTTTAGCCCTTCCCTTGCCAATGAAGTTGGAAAGCAGGCCGGCTCTCCCGCCGCCCCCCCCCCCCCGCAGACCCACGCCCAACCAATCAGGAAGGGGGTAGGTCTGGCCGGCCTGCGACGGGGAAAGCTGCAAGTTGCCAAACAGTCTGTTAAAAGGGGTGCAAGGGAGATTCTGTCACACAGCCTGTTACAGGGTTATGAGGGATTCTGTCAGTCTGCTATGGGGGGATTCTGTCATACAGTCTATCGGGTGATGAAGGGTTCTGTCACACAGCCTGCTTTGGGGTCTGTCACTTCAGTCTGCTATGGGGTGATAGAGGAATTTTGTCATACAGTCTATGGGGTGATGGGAGTGTTCTGCCACACAGGCTGCTATGGGGGGATTCTGTCACAAAGTCTATGGTGTGATTGGGGGAGGGGGTCTGTCTATGAAATGGGTAGATTCTGTCACACAGTCTTCTATAGGTTGATGGGGGGCTCTGTCGCACAACCTGTGTGAGAGAATCTCCCCATCACCCCATAGCAGTCTGCTATGAGGGTGATTGGGGGGTTATTTTTTTTAAATAAAGGATACTTCATACTAGTACTGTCCCTACTCCATATTGTGCAGGGAAATCTCCATGGTGTTAACCCCAATTTGCAGCCCTTTTACTACCTTCATTTTACCGTCCCCAAGTTTGGGTCTCCTTTGACTTCAATGGGGTTCGGTATCCGAACCAAACTTTTGTTCAAACTTGCCCGACCCTTCAAGTGAAACCATATCACATCACATACTGTTTACAGCAAGCCAGAAATTTACTGCAGACCCAAAAATCACATTATTTTTAATGGTAACTATTTTTTGGTCCTTTTGACACCCCTGGATTATCTCTTAACAATTCTGTCCAAATCTTCCTCCTTAGTTGGATTTCAAAGATGCAGGGCCAATCTTTGAAAAAAAATCCCTCACATTTTCACTAACCTTAATTTGACTTTTTACCAAGAAGTTAAAACCTAAAATAAAAAATATCTCATCAGTCCTTTACCTCACCAAAAGCCATGTTGTGTAAATTCAGCTACTCTAATTGCCCAGTTGGGCAAAGCAAACAATGGCCATATATGTCCAAAAGACTAAAACAAAATGTAGTATACAGTATTCCCTCCTGCACTGTAAAGGACTTCTTGCACAGGCCAGGTTTCTTTTTCCTGCCTGACTCAAATAACATTCCAGGTTCTGGTGGAGGGAGGGTAGAGGATTATGTTATTATTTTTTATCTTAAAAACTGCAAACCCTTTACATTTGATATTACCACTCTTCGATATTTTCTTCCCATGTCTGTCACAGGCTGTTATGTAAGTTATTTTTATGAGTCTATTAAATTAATTATTGAGGCATTCACTTTTATTGTACAGCTCATCCAACTCAGCTGACTCTTTGCAGTTTTTTTTGGGAGGGGGGGTGTTCACTACAAACCCTTTACATTTGATATCCCCACTCTTTGATATTTTCCAACTTCCTATGTCCATCACGGGCTGCTATGTAAGTTATTGAGGCATTCACTTTATTATTGTACAGCTTATCCAACTCGGCTGACTCTTTTGTAGTGAAAAACCCCAAAAATAATTTTAATCTCCCTTTTTTTTGGCACAAAATGTGTGTTTTTCATATTTTACATATTGTGTAGGTGGGGTATCTGACAAATTTGCTTGATGTGAGGCAACTTTCACTCTGGAGCTTTTCCCGTTTGCTAGTGAGATCCTACGGCTTGCACAGTGATTTGCCCGCACTGGAGATCGCCACTAAATGTAGTACCACAACAAAATAGTACATGCAGAACTTTTTTGTGGTGATTCTGATCGGCAAAATCGCCAAACACCTATGTTAAAGGCCCCATAGATTAATTTGGGCAGCACTGTCAAGGCAATCTCAGTCAGACTGCATTTGCCCTACCATGCTATGGTGCTAAAGACCCATTTAAGAATACCACAGCTGAGGTATTATTCAATTTAGTAACCAACAACTCCCTTTGAGGAGGTCATAGACAAAACAATTCACTCATAATTAGGGATGAGCGAATCGATCCGGACGAACCCGAATTCGTTCCGAATTTCAGGAAAAATTCGATTCTGAACGAAACCGAATTTCCTCGCGATTCGATCGAAGTTTTCCTTTAAACAACATTTATTTCAATTACAGGCATTCTAAAATGGTGGAAGCACATGTCCGGACATGTTCCCTGGGGCAAGGTATCATGGGAAAGTCACATGCAGCCTATCAGCAGCCAGGAAGCCCGGTGACGTCACCGTGCTATATAAACAGCGGCCATCTTCCTTGTGCGCAGTTCAGCGTTCTATTGCGGCCAGAGCACAGCTTGTTAAACACAGGGACAGAGTTGGATAGAGGTAGGGAGAGTCAGAGAGACCGACAGAAAGGCAGAAAGAGAGGTAGACAGAGCCAGGGAAAGTTAGTGAAAAACCGGAACGATCCAGGCAGGGACAGCATTGAAGTGACAGGGAATTTTTTTTTTTTTATTTTCATTAGCCAGATCATTTCAATTTCAGTTCTTTGTGGTGTAAACCTGCCTTGCCACTGTGCATCCCATCTATGCATTGGCATATTTAACCCTATCTGTTACACACAAGCATTTCTCATAACTGGATTAGTTTTAATTTAGTTTTAATCTTTTTCTGCCTGCTTTAAATATACCAGCCCACATGGGCATCCCAAACCAGCACATGTCACCCTATCTGTTATACTAAATAAGCATTGTTCATCCTCAGCTTAATCAAGCTATTGCATTTTGAATTGGTTTTTGGTCTGCTGCCAAAACACTAGGCCGCAGGGTATCCTAAACCTGCACGTAGCACCCTATCTGTTATACTAAATACCCTTGTTCATCCTCAGCTTAATCAAGCTATTGCATTTTGAGTTGTTTTTTGTCCTGCTGTCAAAAAAACACTAGGCCGCACGGTATCCCAAACCTGCACGTAGCACCCTATCTGTTATACTAAATACGCTTGTTCATCCTTAGCTTAATCAAGCTATTGCATTTTGAATTGGTTTTTGGTCTGCTGCCAAAACACTAGGCTGCAGGGTATCCCAAACCTGCACGTAGCACCCTATCTGTTATACTAAATATGCTTGTTCATCCTCAGCTTAATCAAGCTATTGCATTTAGAATTGGTTTTTGTCTGCTGCCAAAACATTAGGCCGCAGGGTATCCCAAACCTGCACGTAGCACCCTATCTGTTACACTAAATATGCTTGTTCATCCTCAGCTTAATCAAGCTATTGCATTTTGAATTGGTTTTTGTCTGCTGCCAAAACATTAGGCCGCAGGGTATCCCAAACCTGCACGTAGCACCCTATCTGTTATACTAAATTTGCTTGTTCATCCTCAGCTTAATCAAGCTATTGCATTTTGAATTTGTTTTTGTCCTGCTGTCAAAAAAACACCATGCCGCAGGGTATCCCAAACCTGCATGTAGCACCCTATCTGTTATACTAAATACGCTTGTTCATCCTCAGCTTAATCAAGCTATTGCATTTTGAATTGGTTTTTGTCCTGCTGTCAAAACACTAGGCTGCAGGGTATCCCATATTGCCAATTTTCATAGTATCTGGTGCAGAGAAGCAGTTCCTCACTTTATTTAGCTTCTGCTTTTTAAAGTAAACACATTTTTTAACGTACCTATTGCGCATTTCAAATACATAAAAATGTCAGGCAGACAAGTGCCAGGATGTTCAAAGAGGAGTGGCAGAGGCCAAGATTCAGCAGGCAGAGGTCACAGCAGACTAGGGGCGAGTGGCAGCAGGAGTCACGGTGAGACCTGATCTGCCTGTATCTGCTAGCGGTCGTGTCTCCACCAGTAACGCATCTGCCGTGGCAGATTGGTTAATGCGGTCATCCACATCATCACAATTTACATCTGAGACCCCCAGTCTAGGGTCGGTAGGTTCCTCTGACACAACCCTGAGTTGGCATGCCCCGAGAGCAGTCCCTGTCCTCCCATTGCCTCTGTCCTATGCCGTTCCCTCCCCCTGCGACGTATCCTATGCTTTGGGTTCAGCTCCACTCTTTAGTGAGGAGGGCGATCAGATAGAGGACAGTCAGCAGCTACTGCCCAGCCAAGAAATGGAGGTGGCTTCTTTAGCTAGGCAGGCAAATAGTGATGTGGGGAAGATCAGGAGCAATGTTAGAAAATATTATTTTACAGAAAGAGTAGTAGATGCTTGAAACAAACTTCCAGCAGAGGTAGTTGAAAAATCAACAGTCACTGAATTTAAACATGCCTGGGATAAGCACACATCTATCCTAAGAGAGTACATACAGTATACACATAAGGGCAGACTAGATGGACCGTATGGTCTCCTTCTGCCGTCAACCACCTATGTTTCTATGGTGTTGCGAGCATTCCAGCTCCTGCGCCAGACACTGTTGAGGAAACCGAGAACATCAGTGACGTGCAGCCACAACTCGATGATGATGATGATACCGATCGCACTTGGGAGCCGGGTGCAGAAGGGGCTTCATCGTCATCATCAGGAGAAGAGGGGCGCAGGTTGCCCAGGAGTCAGCAGCTGAGGCAGCAAGGTGTTAGCAGCATGGTTGGCAGTCAGCATGGGGGCAGAATTGTAAAGTCTGGAGCCAAACGGGGCCGGGGTAGAGCACCTGCTGCACGGCAGGCTACCTTATAGGGAGGTAGTGGAGCAGGGGTTCCTGGAGTTGGCGACAGGAGCAGTGAATCGGTGCGGCCTGTTGGTGGGAAAAGTAGCTACTCGGCAGTGTGGCATTTTTTCCAGAAGCATCCGCAGGAGGGTAACATGTCCACATGCAAGATATGTAGGCAGAAGGTGAAGCATGGCCAGGGCCCAAATGTTGGCACCACGGCCCTGCGTCAACATATGATGCGTCACCATAAAGTGGCCTGGAAGAACCGAGGCTCCGAAGAGGTGGTCCAGCCAGCTTCCTCACCAAGTGGCAAGCCGCTCCCAATTTCTGTCAGCCAAGGCTCCAGCACCTCAGCTGAAGGCAGCTGTGTGTCATACCCATCCTCTGTCACTCCTGCTCCTCCTCCTCCAAGTCATGCATCCCGCCAGCAATCCATCAGCTAAGCCATGTCCAAGAGACAACAGTATGCGACCACTCATCCTACGGCGCAGAAGCTGAATGTGCTCCTGTCCAAGTTGCTGGTGCTGCAGTCGCTCCCTTTTCAGGTGGTGGACTCTGCACCTTTCAGAGAACTGATGGCTTGTGCCAAGCCGAGGTGGAGAGTCCCAAGCTGTCATTTCTTTGCCAAGAAGGCAGTACCAGCGCTGCACACTTTTGTTGAACAGAAGGTGGGCCAGTCCTTGAGCCTGTCGGTGTGTAGCAAAGTGCATGGCAGCGCCGACATCTGGAGCTGTAACTACGGTCAGGGACAGTACATGTCTTTTTCGGCCCACTGTGTGAATGTGGTCCCTTTGCAGCAGCAGCAGCTTGGACAGGTCACGCCGCTTCGGCCTCCGTGCTCCCTGCCCGTTGGGCCTGTGACACCGTGCGACTCGGCCTCCTCATTCTCGGCCATCTCCTCACCCTCCACTGTAGGCTCAAGTCTCAGTGCCCCTCCAGTCTACCATGTGTGCAGGGCACGGAGGTGTCACGCTGTGCTTCACATGGTTTGTCTTGGCGAAATGAGTCACACAGGGGAGGAACTGCTTAAATGTATTCATCAGGAAATCCAAACATGGCTTACTCCAAGAAAACTTAAAATGGGAATCATGGTTACCGACAATGGGAAGAACATTTTGTCTGCGCTGCGACAAGGAAGCCTGACCCATGCGCCCTGCATGGCTCACGTCTTCAATCTGGTTGTCAAGCGGTTTCTGAAGTGTTCCCCCCCATCTGCAAGACATCCTAACAACTTCAAGGAAACTTTGCATGCACTTCAGCCACTCATACACCGCCAAACACACCCTTCTTGAGCTACAGCATCAGAATGGTAGCCCCCAACATAGTATGATTTGCGATGTTTCCACCCGTTGGAATTCCACCCTTCACATGTGGACCGATTATATGAACAGAGAAAAGCCATCACGGATTTCCTGCTGATCCAAGCGGATAGGGGGACTCCCCTGTGTAACTTCAATGTCAACCAGTGGCAGCTCATACGTGACACCTGCTGTTTGCTCAGGCTCTTTGAGGAAGCCACTTTATTTGTCAGTCGGCAGGATTACGGGATAAACGACGTGATTCCACTGCTTCATGTACTACAACACATGTTGGAAACCATGGCTGGTCAGGGCACTGGAGACATGGCGTCTACATCTTACGGCCACATGAACCCCGTTGGAGCTGAACTGGAGGAGAAGGAGGAAGAGGAGGAGTGGCCCAGTGAAGCGCAGTTTAGGCTTGGCAAAATGGCTGGTTTATCTAGTCAGCGGACAGGAGAGGAGGAGCAGGAGCAGCCAGAGGAGCTAGAGGGTTGTGAGGAAGGCGAGACCGAGGACCCGGACCCACCGTGGCAGTATGCAGTGGAGATGGAGACAGGTAGTCCCTCCGAGTCACATGCGCAAATGGCAGGAAGCATGCTCACGTGCTTGCGTAGTGACCCCAGAATTGTTTCCATTTGTCGCAGGGGTGACTTCTGGCTCTCCATCTTATTGGACCCTCGCTCCCGGCACAAAATGGGGGCATTTTTTAAACCCGCCGAGAGGGAGGACAAACTGAACTACTACAAAGACATTCTACGTAGTCAGTTGGCCGATGCCTATCTGCGCCATGGTCCATACTCTCGCAGGTCTGACTCGGGGGGACCTCTGCACTCACCTTCCACTGCCATGCCTGCTGGGGGGGTTGGCAGGAGCAGCAGCTCCATCAGAAGCAGCTTCAGTCGCGAATGAGTAGCTTTCTACACCCGCATAGTGAGGCTAATCATGAGCAGCAGGACCTCAACCAACATGTCATACCTTGACATGACCATGCCAACACACCTTGAGGACTTCTGGGCTGCCAAATTTGGCTTGTGGCCGCAACTAGCAGAGTTTGCCCTGGAAAAGCTGTCCTGCCCGGCCAGTAGCGTGCCATCTGAGCGGGTGTTTAGTGCGGCGGGGGCCATAGTTATGGCGAGGAGAACTCGTCTTTCAACTAAAAATGTGGAGAGACTCACCTTTTGTCAAAATGAATCCGGGATGGATCAGCCAGGATTTTCACCCACCAATGGCTGATGCATGCGACTAGATTCAGCATGGTGCCACGTTTTACTTTCCAAATGGTGCATAACATATTTATGTCTTTAGACCAATTTTTAGCCTCCTGCTGATGCCAACTCCAGGGTGTCTTTCAATCAATGTTTGGGCTCCTGCTGCTGCTGCCAACTCCAGGGTGTGATTCATCCAATTTTTGGCCTCCTGCAGCCAACTCCAGTGTCTCTTTCACGCAATGGTTGGGCTCCTGCTGCTGCTTGTAACTCCAGGGTGTGATTCATTCAATTTTTGGGCTCCTCCAGCCAACTCCAGTGGCTCTTTCAAGCAATGTTTGTGCTCCTGCTGCTGCTTGCCACTCCAGGGAGTGATTCATCCAATTTTTGGGCTCCTGCTGCCAACTCCAGTGTCTTTTTCAAGCAATGTTTGGGCTCTTGCTGCTGCTTGCAACTCCAGTGTGTCTTTAGTCCAATTTTTGTGCTCCTGCAGCCAACTCCAGTGTCTCTTTAAAGCAATGTTTGGGCTCCTGCTGCTGCTTACAACTCCAGGGTGTGATTCATCCAATTTTTGGGCTCCTGCAGCCAACTCCAGTGTCTCTTTAAAGCAATGTTTGGGCTCCTGCTGCTGCTTGCAACTCCAGGGTGTGATTCATCCAATTTCTGGGCTCCTGCAGCCAACTCCAGTGTCTCTTTAAAGCAATGTATGGGCTCCTGCAGCAGCTGCTGCTGCCAGCTCCAGGGTGTGTTTTTCAGGCACTATAGGGGCTCCTCATAGCGATGCCACTTCACCTGTCTGCAATTGTGCCGCTCTGCGATTCTATTAGCGATGCCTCTGATCTGCATGTGGAAATTATTTACAGTATTATTTCACTAACCCAGCACGCATCCTATGCGTGTTACAGCAAGGCAGAATGGTTTACAACCCTATTGAGGCTCAAGGAGGCTCAGAAATAGCCGTTTTTAATAGTGATTTGTCGCAAATAAATTCGGGTCGAGGCGATTTTTGTCGGAAAATTCGGGGTTATCAGTCCAATAGATTTTTTCAAAAGTTCGCTCATCTCTACTCATAATATAAAGCCCTGCTTTTGGTTTTTAGAGTGATTGGGGGTTAATCGGGGGTTAAAGCAAAAAATTACACAACGAAACGGTCGTTGGTCCGGGCCCCTGACCACGCCTCTTCCGACACACGCCCACATGCCATGGCCGCGCTCTGAGAAACCTAGGAACAGCATGATATGCACGTCTAGCTGACAAGGAGGAACCTCACTGCAACTTGAAGGTGGTGAGAGTATCTATCACAGAGGCAGCGCACGCCACGCCAGGGGGCTGCTGAGCCCTTTCTGCTGTATTATCAGCCGTGCTTTGGCTGCACACCCACGAGGCTGGAACTCCCTACTTTTATGCTCACGGTGTTGAGCCGTTTCTACTTGGAGTGCATTTGAATGTTTTAGATACATCCTCAATATCTCCTTAAATGTCATCTGCGAGCTCAATCCCAGTACTGGGCGTCATTGAAGAAGGTTGCATTTTGCTGATTTCCGGTTTGTGGAGGACTGTTGTCCCCATTATTAAGTCTGGCCAGCTTTGGAAGTGTGTGTTTGTGAGTGGTTGAGAGCGTGGAGCCCAGGATGGCCTGGCGGGGGCCCCCTTTTCTGTAATTGTTTTTTAACATTGCAATTGCATTTTTAATGATGTTATAAGCTAAGTCTGTTATGTTTATATGTGCTTAGTGCCACGGTCTGTTATAATAAATCAAGTGTCTTTTTTGGCTAATCAGCCTGTTTTTTGTTATGTGCCAGCCCAGCAATTAACCATAGTCTTTTGTATGTGTAATTTTTTGCTTCAAATATTTGGGTTAGCTGGGTGCCCCTAGAGCAGGCAGTGCTTAACAAATTATTCTAAGGGGCCTCCCAAGGATTCTTCTCTTTTTTTTTTAATCGGGGGTTAATTAATTGCTGCCTTCATGTCCACTTTAGTCAGAGTGGAATTAATTGTGTAAAGTTAATACTGACTGATTTTAATTTATTGATCAACCTTTGTCCATAGACCTTGGCTGAACATCTAAATACTCATTACCTCATTTGCCCTCTTCCACTGCTTTATTTTGCAGTGCTTTTAAAAAATGCGTTCTTACAGAGATGACTATCTTTAAATATAAAATGCACCCAAATGAAACGAGCAGCAATGTGTACCAATACAGAGGCTGAATTGCAGTTCTGCAGCATAAGGGAACTCTGGCGTTTAATCAATGACTTGCATCTCAAAACAATAAAATTATCCTCAAGTAATACGTTGATCAAGCAACTTTTCCTTTGCTTTCTCAATACCCCTTGAGCTCTTTTCAACCTTTAACATCTCTGCCATGCAAAACTAACAAGAGCAAGGCTCATGAATATGTAAGAGGATTGTTGGCAACTTTTTTTTGTATCCAACAGTTTTATTCCCTTGTTTACATACATTTATAAAACTTCAGTATAGGCTAAAGAAAAGGAAAGGAAACTGACGAGGAAGTGACACATCTTCTGCAATGACAAATGATTCTTGTCTAAACTCTTCTCATTTAACACCGTTTTCTTATGTTCATCCACTGTAATTTTAAAGGGATTATGAAACTAGAAGTCAACATTTAAAGTGCTCTAACCAGCTTAGTCTCTGAGTTTGTCTTATTAGCTCTATTTCAAATATTTTTTTTTCAATATTTCGACAACCCAAATTTTAGCACAAGGTATATTTCTTTCTCCTGATATTGTATCATCCAAATAGTCATATTTGAGAAAGTTTGTAAGACCACTTCATTGGACATTGCCTATGGACCCTGAAATCAGGACCACCGTTGTGACACAAGCCCCCTTGTTGATCTACATCTCCAGTGATGTTTAGGTACAATACTTTTTATTAATGAAGCAAAAAATTTACTAAAGAACCGACGTGTGCATTGGTAACACATATATTCCAGTGTACATAGGCATTTTTACACAGGAATGACAGAGGTTTTACTTCCATAGGCTAATCCTCTCCTTATAAAGTGACACTACTTCCGTAATGCCCTAAAGAAATGAGCACAGTTTGAAGTGTCCAGCATATAGTATCAAATGTTTCCTGTTCTCTCCCAGGTTGCCCCGGGGCTTACCCCAGATTATTCCGCATCTGCATACTTGTAAGTAATAACGCACTGGATTTTGAGACCACAAACGCATGCCTATTAGTGCTATTTAAGCTTTGTTTGTCTGAAACATACATAACATACCACCATACCACCAAGAGACATATAGCAACGTGTAACACTTATTGATAAAGGGAGGTAAATGTGGCTAATAGTACAGAAAGAGAGAGAGAGATAGCAGAAGAGAAAGGAAAGAAGAGCATGTGTGTGTTTGTGCACCCCCCCCCCCCCAGGAAGGATCCCGCCCCTACAGTACCCTCAGCTCAAATCCTTTATGCTTGATCCATGGATCCCACACATCATGGAGTTGATCCTGCTTGTCCTGCAGTTTAGCTGTCAGCCACTCATTGACCAAAACTGTTTACCCATAAATTCCCCAACATGCTAGGCAGGTTAAAGACATGGCATTGCATTAGGCATGCATTATAAGCTGGCAGCAATAAAAGCCTGCTGCATAAATCTTCCCTGGAAAGGGCCTCCTCTACCAATGTTCCTATACTGAAGGGCCTCCCATGGGTCTCTCGTTATGTTGCATTCCCACGCATCACCCATAAACCTGTTAACCAAAAACACTGCGCCACTGGACAATCCCATAGTAAATGCAGAAGGGTACCCAATGAGTCACAGCCCCTGGAATATGTTGGAGAGGTGATCGTGCTGAACATTGCTACTCTTACCGATGTGAAATACTATTGATATAACACTTTATAAGACCTCCCCAAGGTAGTGATGTTGATAGATCTTCTAGTTATTGAGTTGGCAATCCGGTCCCATTCCTCCTCCTGCAGCGACTCCTTCAGTTCCCCCTACCATTTTTTGGTAGTTTGCCCAGGGTATGCCCACCCACCAGGGAACCATAAAGCAGCGTTATTAGTCTCTGAGACAATAGGGACCCTCTGCTCCGCTCAAAAGCAGTATACAGCTGTTAAGGTTTTTTTTTTAGGTGCTAGCATTTCCACAAAGTGCCGTATCTTAATATACCTAAAAGTTTCACTAACAGGGAATTCCTTCTCTCTCCTTAATTCCTGAAGGGATATTATCCTTCCAGCCCTGAGTAAGTCACAAACCGTACACAGTCCCTGGCTATCCCACCATCCCAACACACCCGGATTTGTGTTCCCCAGGAGGAATGTTGGGTTGCCTTTAAATGGAGACATAGAAAGGTGTGATGACTCCAACCCACCCTTGTTCTTATGTTTGTCCCATACCTCAAACGTGTTTCCAGGAAGGTAGTATTCGGGTGCAAGGAAGTTGGGATCCAAAGGCTACTGTTGAGCAGTTGATTGCTAAGTCCTTAGCGCGTAAGGCCCCTGCTTAGAAGCGGCACTTGATGCCTAATGTCACTGTTTTCCCTATGGGTACTGAGGAGTTTTGGAACCTTTGTGGCTATACCCCGTCTGATGAAGGTGTGCTCTTTTCTGATTCATGCTCATCTGATGAGAGACCAAGGGGTCATGACGATTCTGGCTCTGACCCCTGGGCCCTGGATGACACTGACAGATTATTGACCCAGATTTTTGAGGTTCTGTCCATCTCTCTCCCTGTTGAGGCTCCCAGGCAAAGAGGGGAGCTTTTCCATACAGCAAAATTACGTTTGGAATTTCCCAAGCAGGCACATTTCCATGCCCCAGTAAACTTCCCGGGGTTCCAAAGATTTGGGATAGGAAGTATCCCTTTCCTGCTGAGGTGGTTAAACGTTGGTCATCCCCCCCCGAGGGGGATGCCCCGATCCTAGGGCTATCTAACACCTCTGTCATGCATTCCCCTGACTCTACTACCCCGCGGGATGCTGAGGACCGGCGCATTGACCAGCTGGCATCCCACGCCTTTGCATGTGCGGGGACGGTGCTGCGACCGGTATGTGCCTCTGCCATTACTGCTGTGGCCACTAGAACCCTTATCAGAAATATGCTTGATAGTGCCCCTGATGATTTGCCTTGTGAGGCGTTTAATGCATTTTCCAGTTGTGATATTTTTGTAAATTTTGTCCCCTCAGCATTGGATGACACCATCAGAATGTGTGCCAGAACTTCTGCCCTTGTGGTGGCTAAACGCCGCTCGCTTTGGCTGCGCCGGTGGGCTGCTGACAACACTGCCAAGAAGGCCCTCACTGGGTTTCCCTTTAAAGGACTGCGCCTGTTTGGGGACCGCCTGGACCTTTTTGCTAAGGGAGGCAGGTTACCCCAGTGCAGGCGGCAATCTCGGCCCTTTCAGGGTCAGGGTTCCTTCTCCTCCCCTTACCGTGGTGCAAGGCAGGGAAGGGGGGTTTCCTTTCCTGGGGCCCGGGGAGATTTTTGGGGTAGAGGCAGAGGATGTGGACATCCTGGCTCCTCCTGGGGTCCCAAAGCTAAATCCTCTCCCAAACCCCCTCAGGCATGATGGGGCGCCCTCACCCATCCGGGTGGGGGGGGCGGCTGCAGCACTTCGCTCACCTCTGGAGGCTTCATGTCTCAGACCGGTGGATTCAGGAGGTAGTGTCCTCCGGTTACAATTTGGAGTTTACTGCCGATCCCCCTCCAAGATTCATCAGATCCCGGATTCCTCAGGACCCTGTGTCAGCTCAGGAGCGAGTGCAAGCAGTGCAAGGCCTCCTGGAGCTGGGGGTCATCTGCCAGGTCCCCTTAAGAGAAAAAGGCAAGGGCTTTTATTCCAACCTATTCACAGTACCCAAAAAGATGGTTCAGTCAGGCCCATCCTGGACTTGAAGATCCTCAACAAGTTTGTCAGGGACAGGCGCTTTCGCATGGAAACTCTGCGCTCTGCCATCAGTTCCCTGTGCCAAGGGGATTTCATGACTTCTGTGGACATCAAAGATGCTTATCTTCATATTCCTGTGTTCCCAGGTCATCAAAGGTTCCTCAGGTTCGCTCTGATGGATCAACACTACCAGTTTGTGGCCTTGCCCTTTGGTCTCACTTCAGCTCCCAGGGTGTTCACCAAGGTGCTGGCTGGCGTGATGTCTCTGCTCAGATGTCAGGGCGTCCGCGTGCTTCCCTATCTGGACGACATTCTCATCACTTCCCAGTCTCTACATCAGGCAGAGTTGGATACTCAGCTGGTGGTGTCCACTCTGGAGTCTTTTGGATGGGTGATCAACCACCCCAAGTCCTCACTGTCCCCTTCCTTGGTAACTCCATTCCTAGGAATGAATCTGGATACAGTTCAGGCAAGGATCCTCCTTCCTCAACAGAAGGTGGACAGTCTGATTGCACATGCTCAGTCCCTCCTAGCTTGTCACCATCCCTCCATCAGGCAGGGGATGCAGCTGGTGGGCCTGATGGTGGCATGCTTCGAAGCGGTCCCTTATGCTCAGTTCCACTTGAGGCCTCTGCAACTTCACCTATTGTCAGTATGGGACAAGGACCCAGCATCCCTGGACAGGGTCTGTGTGCTCTCCCCCCTGGTCAGGAGGTCCCTCTCGTGGTGGATGGACTCAAGGAGCCTGTTGGGGGCCAGATCCTTTCTTGCCCCTTTCTGGGAGACGATCACCACGGATGCCAGTCTGTCAGGTTGGGGGGGTTTCTGGAAGTCCCTGCAGTTCCAGGGGAGGCAGGGCCCTCAGGAGGCCCACACACCTATCAATGTCTTGGAACTGCGGGTGATCAGGCTAGTTCTGGCTCACTTAGAAACATAGAAGGTTGACGGCAGAAGGAGACCATACGGTCCATCTAGTCTGCCCTTATGTGTATACTGTATGTACTCTTTATCTTAGGATAGATGTGTGCTTATCCCAGGCATGTTTAAATTCAGTGACTGTTGATTTTTCAACTACCTTTGCTGGAAGTTTGTTCCAAGCATCTACTACTCTTTCTGTAAAATAATATTTTCTAACATTGCTCCTGATCTCCCCCCCCCCCCCCCCCCCCCGACTAGCTTCAGGTTGTGCCCTCTTGTTCTATCATTAAGCTTCTTCTTAAAAACACTTCCCTCCTGAACCTTATTCAATCTTTTAACATATTTAAAGGTCTCAATCATGCCCCCCCTCTCCCTTCTTTCCTCCAGACTGTACAAATTAAGTTCTTTAAGTCTCTCCTGATAAGTTTTAAGTTTAAGTCCTTCCAACATTTTCGTTGCCCGCCTTTGGACACGTTCTATTTGAGTAATGTCTTTTTGCAGGTAAGGTCTCCAGAACAGCACACGGTATTCTAGCTGTGGCCTTACCAGGGCTCTATACAGCGGCATCACAACCTCCCTCTTCCTACTGGTGATGCCTCGAGCTATGCAGCCGAGCATCCTGCTTGCTTTTCCCACTGCCTGGCTACACTGTCCACTCATATTGCAGCTATCAGTAATCAGTACCCCTAAATCTCTCTCCTCCGAGGTCCTGGCTAACACAGTGCTGCCCATACGGTACTCAGAGCAGGGATTCCTTCTACCCAAGTGCATGATTTTACTTGACTACTCGCCTTCGGGGCCTGCCTGTTCAGGTGCGCTCGGACAACCAGACGGCAGTTGCCTACATCAATCATCAGGGAGGGACCCGGAGCAAGGGGGCCCTCCAGGAAGCGTCTCTGATCCTGACTTGGGCGGAGGCCAATGTCCCCTGCATATCAGCTGTGTACATCCCGGAGGTGGAAAATTGCCTGGCAGACTCTCTGAGCAGGGGGACCTCTCGCCAGGGAGAATGGTCCCTATGCAGCAGGGTGTTTCAATCTCTATGTCACTGTTGGGGCCAACCAGGTGTGGATCTGTTTGCGTCCCGCCACAATCACAAGCTCCCAGCTTTTGTTTCTCTGTCCCAGGATCCTCTGGCCTTGACCTTGGATGCGCTAGCAATGTCATGGCAGGATTTTCGGTTCCTGTATGTCTTCCCTCCAATCCCCCTGCTGGGCAGGGTTCTGCGCAAGATTGCTCTGGAAGGGGTGCCAGCAATTCTGGTGGCCCCCAGGTGGCCAAGAAGAGTGTGGTTCACAGACGTGGTACAGCTAGCAGTAGATCAGTACGCTCTGCCCTTGGTGCCATATCTGCTCACTCAGGGCTCACTACGCCATCCCAATTTACAAACTCTGGCTTTGACGGCTTGGCTGCTGAAACCTCCATCTTGATGGAGAAAGGGCTGTCTTCCTCAGTTGTGGATACTTTGATTAAAGCTAGGAAGAAGTCTTCCTCTTCCATTTATTACAGGGTTTGGCATGCCTACATTGACTGGTGTGAGTCTAAGTCTCTTCCCTTTCGTGTTTTCTCTATTCCCAGGATTCTGGAGTTCCTGCAGCATGGGTTGGAGATGGGGCTCCAACTCAGTACTCTGAAGGGTCAGGTTTCTGCCCTGGCTATTTTCTTCCAGAAGTCCTTTGCTCAGCATCCTCTGATCAGGACCTTTTTCCAGGGGGTCACTCAGGTGCACCCCCCACGTAAGCCTATGGTGCCTGTTTGGGATTTGAACTTGGTTCTGTCAGCCTTGCAGGGTGCTCCCTTTGAACCTGTGCAGGATGCTGCCTTGGCCATTCTTAGGCTCAAGGTTGTATTTCTGGTGGATATCACTTCTGTCAGGCGTGTGTCTGAGTTGGCGGCGCTTTCCATTCAGCCCCCCTACTATGAGAGACACCAGGACAAGGTGGTGTTTCGTTTCAAACCTGACTTTCTGCCTAAGGTAGTGTCTGTCTTTCATTTGAATCAGGATATTGTTCTTCCTTCTTTGTGCCCTAATGCTAGCAATGCTAAGGAGAGGGTTTTGCACTCTTTGGATGTGGTTAGGTGTCTGAAGTACTATCTGGTGGCTACTGCACCTTTCAGGAAAACTGATGCTCTTTTTGTGGTCCCTTCTGGTCCTAGGAAGGGTTTGGCTCCTGCCAAGTCTACTATCAGCAAGTCGATTCATTCTGGCCTACTCTAAGTGGAAGAATCCTCCCTTCCGCCTTACTGCTCATTCCACTCGTGCTATTGGTGCCTCTTGGGCTTTTCAGCACCAGGCTTCTGTTGAACAAGTTTGCAAGGCCGCTACTTGGTCATCTGTTCATACCTTTTCAAAGATTTACAAGGTTGATGTTAGGGCCTCAGCTGATGCTGCTTTTGGCCGAAAGGTTCTGCAGGCGGCAGTGGTTTAAACTGTCTGCTGCTGATTTTTATTGGGGATCCCACCCTACTTTATGGACACTGCTATTGGATGTCCCAAGTGTAAGTATTAGTATACAGTACGTCCTGCTCCAACCCACCCTTGGTTTGCATTTTCTTGGATCCCCTGTATGGTGATTGTTATCATTGTTATAGTTGATAGTTTGGATTGTTTAATTCTCCCGGCTTCTCATTAACTGCTTTTCAATGCTGGGGATTTGTGGGAGGTCCCTGGGTATTTGAGGGGTCGGGAGGAGCCTATTTTTGATGTCTCTGCAGTCCAGCGCCATCTGGCGGAGTATATCCCAAGTGTAAGTATTTGATTTGGAGCAGGACATACTGTATATTCATAATACCAATTCTACAGGTGAGTAATCACAGAATTGTATTTTTTGTTCTTTTGTTTTTGAATGAAGAATGTCTATAAAGAATTGTTGGCCTGGATGAGCTGGGTATTTGATTATTTTTCATGCTTGAGATGGCAGACTGAGCTTCAACCGGCCTTTAGCCAAAAAGAGAGAAGAACAAATTATGCTTTCAGCAGATTTCCAAGTGCCCAGGAATTTGTATTCTGAGACTATAGTTTTACCTCCGTTCCATTAAAGGGGTGGACACCCCTGGTGAGTTCCACGGCTGATGTTGAAGGGAGAATAGGATTGCCAGAAGAATTTCACTTTTGCTTTAGGGCTAGTGTATAGTGCCTTTTATCCACCCCCTAAACCTCTCACCAAGCCTCCGTACCATTAATGATAAAGGTTAGAGTTCAGGATCAGCGTTCAAAAACAGTTGAGCGTATAATTTTTTTTTAGGAAGTGTTTGGCACCAATGTAATGTTTTACTCCATAGACTAAGATTATTGACCTGTAACCTATATGTCTATAATCTATGCTATCAAATTTTATAATGGGTGTATCGGAGGCAATGCAGTCATTTGTATATCCCTGCAGATGTTTTTCTTGACAGATGACATAAAGGGTCTGAGTTTAAAATGTCGGGACCTACCAGTTAGGAATTGCTTTATCCATCCAGAGATTTTAGACAGGATGCCCTGCACCAGCAGTTTGCCATCTAGGATGCTGGGGACAATGGTATTAAATGCAGAAGAGAAGTCCACACATCAAAAACATACAACACAAACAACATCCCAACATAAGTTCCTGGATTTTCAGTATGGTCCATTGTGTGCTCAGTAGCAAAGTCCACAGCATCTTCTGCAGATTTGTTTGCTCTATAGGAAAAATGAAGAAAGTCCTAGAGAGGTGAGGTAGCTTCCTTGAGGCAGGTCAACACCAGTAGTTAAGACGTTCATGACTGAATGTTAAAGCAAAACCACCTGGGTGTCCATACTCCATATCGAACCATATAGCAAAACATTGTAATAATTCTTCTCTATGGGAAGTCTTTAGGCCAGGCTAATTTCTGTAGCCCTAGGTCCAACTTGTGTAGCAGCAATGTTCTTGGGTTGTCTCCCCAGGTTTAGAGAAATTTTACCAGAAATAGTGTTTCTCCATATTTACTGCACCCTTTCCAAAATAAGGGCATCCTTTATATGACCTGGTGCCTAGAACTCAACTGGATTTAGCCTGTGGTCTACCAGTACCCCCAGATGCTTCTCTACTAGTGACTCTCCCATTTTTGCTCCTCTGAGGACTTATGTAGCCTTTAGGTTATGCTTATCCACATTGAACTTCATTTGCCAAGTGGATGCCCAGACACTCAATGTGTCCAAGTCAGCTTGAAGCTTGTGAACATCTTCAATAGATTGCACTGTGCTACATATCTGTGTGTTATCTGCATAAATAGAGACCGTGCATTTAATTCCATCTACTATGCAGTTTATAAACAAGTTGAATAATACTGGGGCCAGCACTGAACCCTAGGGTACTAGTACTAATATTATGCAGAGTTACATATTCGTGTATGTAGTCCTTTAATAGCCCTTCCCACAATGGGTGTTAAACTTACAGGTCTGTAATTACCTGGAGAAGATCTGCCTTTGCCTTGCACCAGTCCTTTGGCACTGTACCAGTTGTTAGTGAGCCTTTAAAGAAAAAGAACAGGGGTGATGAGATAACTGAGCTGGGTGAAGTCCTGCAGTCTTATTCACATTTAAATTATTTAGTCTTTCTTGGATGATATTCATGTTTAGCTTGTGGAGTATTATACTTGGGCTGTTATCAGTGGCATCTCCTGTGTTAGCTTCTTGCTCCTCTTGTGTAGACAGAGCTAAAGAATCCGTTTAACAGCTCCGCCTTCTGTTCATCCCCAGTGATCATTTCTCCGTTCTTATTAATGAGGGCACTTATCTGTTCTGATTTATATATTTAAAAAAATGTTTAGGGTTTATTTTGCTTTCTTTGGCCACATATTGTTATGCTTTTGTCAACCTGATTTCTTTTTACATGCTTTATTTACTAACTATACTTTTCAAGGGTTACAGCCGAGAGCTCAGCCTTGAAATGGTTAAATGCCCTTTTCTTGTTCTTTATTGCTCTTTGAACCACAGGTGTCAGCCATGAGAGGTTTGATTTTAACCACTTATATTTGTTACCTATAGAAATAAATTTAGCAACGTTGGTAATTGAAGAACTCCCATTTGGTATCTGTATCCTTATTCCTCAATAGATGTTCCAGTCTATGTCCTGGAGTGCAGCCCTGTGCCTGGGGAAGTTGGCTTTTCTAAAAGTCATTGTTTTTGCCCTCCCAGACAGAAAATCTTTCTTACAGTTTATGTTGAATACAACTATATTGTGGTCACTGTTATCAAGATTTACACAGACTGTTACTGTCCCCATCAGGTCATCATCATTTGATATTACCAGACCCAAAAGAGCATTACCCCTGGTAGGTGCCTCCATGAACTGATTCAAGTAATTATCTTGTAGCAAGCTGAGGAATGCTCTCCCCATTGTTTCAGATTTGAAACTGGTTTCTGGAATATGCTTATTTTCTGTTGCAACCATTAGAATCATAGTGCTTATTACAAAAAAGCTATGATGTCCACTTTAGCCAATTGTGAAAGAAGCATCTTTATTTGCCTCATATTTATTTAATTCTAATGGTCCATTTTACAAGCAAGCAAATTTTTATGAAGACTAAGCAAGAATAAGCAATTGAATTGACTGTTTACTTGAAATACGGACAGGACAGTAATGAAGACAAACTATACACCAGCCTCCAGCTCCTCCCCTCCCCGTTCTTGTCCTGTCTTAGAATATCCAGGTCTCCCTTTCTATCTGTTGCCCAACCTTGCCTGTTTCTTTTGTTCCTCCTGTCCATCTTTTCTGCTTTTGTCATATGGTATGGTGTTTCCAAATAGGTTATAAGCCTTGAATCTTGTTGTCACACCATCATCAAACTCTACGTTTATAGAATGTCTAGGGCAGTGTTCCTCTAACCCTCTCCCTGAGGGCCACAAACAGGCCATGTTTTTTAGATCCCCGCAGATGAACAGATGAGGTAATTAGTGCAGCAGGAGTTTAAAAAGACAGCTATTTGAAAAATATATGAAAAATGCGACCAAAGGAGCGATTCAGTTATCCCAGCAATCCTGACGCCTGCCTGGGGGGCATCCGTGTTTGGCAAGGTATTACCTGTGTCCTGGAAGCTTCAATCACAAGAAGCTACTGCGAGCCCCATTTGCAGTTTTACCAACAAAGATGACCTCTCGATCACCATGGTCCTGTGCCACATCCCTCACTGATTCCAGAGCTGCAACCAGTCTAGCATTCAGTGGCAAGTTGTGAATACTTTGCTACTCGGCTGTTACTGGCCACAACCTTTGGTTAACCCCAAGCCTAGTCACGAAGGTCTTTGGTTACCATTGCAGCCTATGTGGTAGCTGTTGAACAGCCTTACCTTACAGTACACAGGCTGATTTAGTGCCAGCTTTAAGAACTTTTCCCCATCAAAGACTAATTAAAAGTCAGGTAGGTTGTACTTTGCTGAGGGATAATTTAAATAAGTTAATAAAACTTTAAAACATATACAGCCCTTTACAGTTAATCCCTTTTGTAATTGGTAAGGTTATGCTGTCATTTGTAAGGTTATGCAGTCACCAGAGTTATAAGTTTTGATAGCAAAAAAACAAATAAAAACACTTTCTTCAATGTACAAACAGCAAATCTGTTGCTGTCCAAAAATAAATGCCTTTCTTTGGATTTTATTTCAGTTCATGAATAGCTTTTTTCACTATAACCCCCCCAGATCAAATAGCATGTTGTGATCTCTATATATGAATAATGTGAAAACATTTGGATCAAAAACTTGTATTCCTCTCTTTTCAAGATCAAGCCTAGTGCTCCAAAAAAAGGAAGGTTAAAACATTTATTTAGATTTCTTCAAGTCTACTTGATTTTTCAGGGTAAATTGAGCCCTTCAATTATTCAGACTTATTTTAGGTTTCTAACCAATTTCCGAATGATATCTGAGGTTTTGTCATCATTAACCCATTTAAAAACAACACTGTGAAGCTAATTAAACTTCCAAATATGTCTGACATATGGAGCTGTAGGCTGGATTATAGAATTTCTAAAGGTACAAAAAAATGGAAGTGATTCAGATGTGTGTGAATTTAACTAAACTAAAAAAAATTGAAAGTGATGTTAGAATATTCTATTGTGTCACAAGACTTGATTGCTCAATCTGATGCATAAATATATACATGGGCAAATCAGCCCAGGATTTTAATGGCCCATGATCAGCCGGTGACATCCCCCTTAGCCTCCCTTGCAGTTAGGTTAGTACAAGAGTGTGCCCCAAGACTGAGGCTATCCCACTGCAGGGAAAGATCATGGGCATCAAATAGGCACCCATGGATGGCATTGATGGTATTTAACATTGAAGGGGCAGTGCTGGGTATGGACATCACAACAGCCATGATTCGCTTTCTATAGCATTGCGGGGCAAATATTAGCAGAGGTTTCTTGGCTGGAGCATACAGTGGGCCTTAGTATAGGGATAATAGGGAGGAGGATGAGTAAGAAGCAGCAGCTCAACTATCCCCAAAGCACTTATATTTGTTACCTATAGAAATAAATTTAGCAACGTTGGTAATTGAAGAACTCCCATTTGGTATCTGTATCCTTATTCCTCAATAGATGTTCCAGTCTATGTCCTGGAGTGCAGCCCTGTGCCTGGGGAAGTTGGCTTTTCTAAAAGTCATTGTTTTTGCCCTCCCAGACAGAAAATCTTTCTTACAGTTTATGTTGAATACAACTATATTGTGGTCACTGTTATCAAGATTTACACAGACTGTTACTGTCCCCATCAGGTCATCATCATTTGATATTACCAGACCCAAAAGAGCATTACCCCTGGTAGGTGCCTCCATGAACTGATTCAAGTAATTATCTTGTAGCAAGCTGAGGAATGCTCTCCCCATTGTTTCAGATTTGAAACTGGTTTCTGGAATATGCTTATTTTCTGTTGCAACCATTAGAATCATAGTGCTTATTACAAAAAAGCTATGATGTCCACTTTAGCCAATTGTGAAAGAAGCATCTTTATTTGCCTCATATTTATTTAATTCTAATGGTCCATTTTACAAGCAAGCAAATTTTTATGAAGACTAAGCAAGAATAAGCAATTGAATTGACTGTTTACTTGAAATACGGACAGGACAGTAATGAAGACAAACTATACACCAGCCTCCAGCTCCTCCCCTCCCCGTTCTTGTCCTGTCTTAGAATATCCAGGTCTCCCTTTCTATCTGTTGCCCAACCTTGCCTGTTTCTTTTGTTCCTCCTGTCCATCTTTTCTGCTTTTGTCATATGGTATGGTGTTTCCAAATAGGTTATAAGCCTTGAATCTTGTTGTCACACCATCATCAAACTCTACGTTTATAGAATGTCTAGGGCAGTGTTCCTCTAACCCTCTCCCTGAGGGCCACAAACAGGCCATGTTTTTTAGATCCCCGCAGATGAACAGATGAGGTAATTAGTGCAGCAGGAGTTTAAAAAGACAGCTATTTGAAAAATATATGAAAAATGCGACCAAAGGAGCGATTCAGTTATCCCAGCAATCCTGACGCCTGCCTGGGGGGCATCCGTGTTTGGCAAGGTATTACCTGTGTCCTGGAAGCTTCAATCACAAGAAGCTACTGCGAGCCCCATTTGCAGTTTTACCAACAAAGATGACCTCTCGATCACCATGGTCCTGTGCCACATCCCTCACTGATTCCAGAGCTGCAACCAGTCTAGCATTCAGTGGCAAGTTGTGAATACTTTGCTACTCGGCTGTTACTGGCCACAACCTTTGGTTAACCCCAAGCCTAGTCACGAAGGTCTTTGGTTACCATTGCAGCCTATGTGGTAGCTGTTGAACAGCCTTACCTTACAGTACACAGGCTGATTTAGTGCCAGCTTTAAGAACTTTTCCCCATCAAAGACTAATTAAAAGTCAGGTAGGTTGTACTTTGCTGAGGGATAATTTAAATAAGTTAATAAAACTTTAAAACATATACAGCCCTTTACAGTTAATCCCTTTTGTAATTGGTAAGGTTATGCTGTCATTTGTAAGGTTATGCAGTCACCAGAGTTATAAGTTTTGATAGCAAAAAAACAAATAAAAACACTTTCTTCAATGTACAAACAGCAAATCTGTTGCTGTCCAAAAATAAATGCCTTTCTTTGGATTTTATTTCAGTTCATGAATAGCTTTTTTCACTATAACCCCCCCAGATCAAATAGCATGTTGTGATCTCTATATATGAATAATGTGAAAACATTTGGATCAAAAACTTGTATTCCTCTCTTTTCAAGATCAAGCCTAGTGCTCCAAAAAAAGGAAGGTTAAAACATTTATTTAGATTTCTTCAAGTCTACTTGATTTTTCAGGGTAAATTGAGCCCTTCAATTATTCAGACTTATTTTAGGTTTCTAACCAATTTCCGAATGATATCTGAGGTTTTGTCATCATTAACCCATTTAAAAACAACACTGTGAAGCTAATTAAACTTCCAAATATGTCTGACATATGGAGCTGTAGGCTGGATTATAGAATTTCTAAAGGTACAAAAAAATGGAAGTGATTCAGATGTGTGTGAATTTAACTAAACTAAAAAAAATTGAAAGTGATGTTAGAATATTCTATTGTGTCACAAGACTTGATTGCTCAATCTGATGCATAAATATATACATGGGCAAATCAGCCCAGGATTTTAATGGCCCATGATCAGCCGGTGACATCCCCCTTAGCCTCCCTTGCAGTTAGGTTAGTACAAGAGTGTGCCCCAAGACTGAGGCTATCCCACTGCAGGGAAAGATCATGGGCATCAAATAGGCACCCATGGATGGCATTGATGGTATTTAACATTGAAGGGGCAGTGCTGGGTATGGACATCACAACAGCCATGATTCGCTTTCTATAGCATTGCGGGGCAAATATTAGCAGAGGTTTCTTGGCTGGAGCATACAGTGGGCCTTAGTATAGGGATAATAGGGAGGAGGATGAGTAAGAAGCAGCAGCTCAACTATCCCCAAAGCAGTGCGGCCCACAAGGAAACCACCTGGGTGTCCATACTCCATATGGTCACTCTACTTTTGTATATAAAACCCCACTGGTTCCATTGGTCACAGAGCAAAATATGCATGCCTTTCTTTTCAAGATCAAGCCTTAGATTAGAAACTAAGAAGAATTAGTTAAGAAGCCTTAGATTAGATTGTGTGAAACACATTCTAATCTGTCACCCCCCCCCCTTTAAAGTGGACCAAAATCCATGCCCCGATGACCCAGGAATCTATAAGATTCCCTTCCCCGGAGCATCCATACAATTGCCAGGCATTTGTGAATGGCCAGCGCGGGCAAGCTCCCTGTTAAAGGGTAGCTGGGAATGTGGCCACCATCATGCTTGGATCTGCTCCCCTTAGAGCTCTTAGACGAATGGGTGCGGATCCAAGCATGCTGATTGGACAAGAGGCTGCGCATGGGCCATAGGACTGGGGAATAGTGAGTCAGATCGGGCAACCTGGGGGGTTTCACACACTGGGGCATCCCCAATCAGGGTGCCCCAACACCAGGGATCAAAACCCAGGATAGTCAAAATCCTTGGTTTTTGTCCACTTCAACACAGATCAATCTGCCGTCCCATGCCAAATCTCCCATGAAAACTAGCCATGCGATAAATAGAACTGTATGGGGCTCCCAGCGGATGGCCTTCATAAATGGAATGCCATGGGGAAGGATACAATTACCCTTTGTGGATCCTCTTTAAATCTTTAAAACGATATAAAAACAGGAACTTAATTGGGATACTGTATTGGCTCTAACTACAGTAAAGATTCCATGGTGAGTTCTGAGTATCTTTGCATGCTGGGCAATCTGAAACCACATGTCTATTCTGGGTGACTTTCAGCGCTAGGTTTTTGCCTTCATAAGGGCACTGATGTTTTTAGCTGTTAGACTGGTAATTGACTTGATAAGTGGATCTAGTGTTTTAAAGCGAAGTATTTTAAGTTAAAAGGTTCCTTGTAAAAAATACATGAAAATCACAAAAAATGTTCCAGAAATTAAAAGGTGTAAAATTTAGGGGCAATTCAGAACTGCTTTTTGTATGCCTTTTTTATATTTAAAGAGGAACCCATCTTGTATTTTTTTTTACTCCTGACTGGGACATCACGGTTTTGGAAAGCCCCACTGTGTGAAAGAAAAGTGAGATTTTGGGCAATACCAGGGGGATCCAGTCAGTGGCTCGTGTTCCATTCAGATCTTTCTTGCTGCAAATCTTTCAGCCTAGACCACCTGATCTATTTCAATAGAGTGTGGGTTCTGCAGTTGGTGGTAGTAGGGGGCAGGTGAGATGAAGCCCACCAATTCAAAAAGAAATGGCACCAGAAGGTCATCTGCCAGCAACTGGCTTGTCTATATTCTTGCCCTGTTACTCGCACCTCCACCTGAGCAATGGTCATCAGACCCATGGGAAGGTTATTGGGGTTGCAAGCTCCCAGGACACTGGCTGTATGGCCTCTGTGCCCTGGACTGCCTGCCCCTATTCTATGTGCATTTATGATTGCCTATGGTGTTCTTTTGGTCTGCCAGGTGACATCATGAGGGCTGCCTTTTGCTTGTACTGTGTGATGTTAAGGGGGCAGCCTTCTTCCAGAGGTTGGTGATGGGGCAGTTAACTGGCTCCCAACCGCTGCTTTCAGACCTTTCTCAAGTGTAAAGCTTGGGTGCCCACATTGTGTGTGCAGTGGAATGACCACTTCGGACCCATTAGCCAATTTAAACTGGACCTTCACCCTGAATAACAGTGTATCTTGTATGTTCCCCCACCCTGTACATACAGATTGCCCACATTAAAAATCATCCTATCTGCATTTATTGCATTTCATTTTCTGAGCCTTTAAACGTTCAAGATGGTGGCACATGGAGTCTGAGGCTGCCTGCAAGCAGGAAGCGCTTTCTGTCTGTGCTGCTCTGCATTCTAGGATTGCTATCCTTTTCCTGACCCCAGCTCTGCTCTGTCTGTGCAAAGCACAGCTATAACCTCACCCCCCTGCACTTTTGCCCCCACTCCTCCTCCTAAACAAAGTTGCAGCACAGTGGGGGAAAGAACAAAAATTAAGCAACTAAAAACTTTTAATTTTAGATGCTGGGGAATAGTTTTTTTAAGGGTTTGGGCTTTTCATTAAGTGATGCAGAAGGTCTGGTTTAAAGGGCTGCTGAGGGTCCCATTATGGAAAAGTAAGGGCCTGTGGCCTGAAAAGCAACACATCGCATACAAGGTAGGTCTACACTGTGAACATCTAACATCACCCAATGGATGTCCAGTGGTCTGCATATTTCTTCAAACACAATCAAAAGACAAGAGCTTATTAAAATATGTTAATTTATCTCTGACAACAAGCACTGAATTATTCATCAGCCGTTTTTACAAATTTTCCAAACATGCAAATTATCTTTATTGCTCAGCTAATTTTCACTTTTAGTTTTCTATGTGATTTTTGTTGCTTCCTCACAGCATGTATGCTAATGTTTAATTAGAAATTGATGAGCTCTAAGTTTTGTTAATTAAATCAGCCGAAGTAGATTTAGATTGACATCATGGAAGGTATTCAGATGAAACAACTGTCCCATTGCATTAAATGCTAAACATTTATCAGATAGAAAGTAAAAGACCGCTTAATTTTGACAGTCAAGTGAGGACCAAAATGGATTTTTACAATCCACAATTCATCCGCAGCTGTGGGAACGCTAATTAAAGCGTTAAATGAATTCAAAATAGTCAATATTTTCTTTCCCAAATACGGATTTACCACTTTTGAATTATTTTGACATTTTGTTCTGCTTTTTACTGGACAACAAACAGAACAATTAAATGTTGCAATTACACAAAAACGGAGAGCGCTAAACGGCTGTAATTCTGTAAAAAATATGAACGACAGAAAAATAAACTCTCAGAAATGGTCGATTGGAAAGCACTTTAGCAACCTAATTTGAATTTTGCGAGACTGTCCTCCGACCTGCGAGGAAAGGGTAATTGTATGCTCCCCCGTGGCATTCCATTTATGAAGGCCATCTGCTGGAAGCCTAAATACAGTTGTATGCGTCCCATGGCTAGTTGTAATGGGAGATTTGGCATGGGACGGCAGATTGGACCAAAACTCAGGATCTTGACCATCCTGGGTTTTGGTCTTTGCCCCCCGAGGCACCCCGATCGGGGATGCCCCACTGTGTGAAACCCCCCAGGTCGCTCAATCTCATTCACCCTTTCCCGGTCCTATGGATCATGCGCAGCCCTCTCGTCCAGTCAGCATGCTTGGATCTGCTCCCACCCCTTCGTCTAATAGCTCATCTGAGGAGAGCAAATCTGAGTGCGCTGGCAGTCACATTCCCCACTACCATCTAACAGGGAGTGTGCTCGCACCAGCCATTCACAAATGTCTGATAAAGGGATGACGGGGATGCGACCGCAGCTTGCGCATACTCTGTTGGACCAGGAAAGAAGGTGAGCTTCCGGGCGACCAGGAGGGTTTCACACAGTGGGGCATCCCAATTCTGGATGCCCCGGGAGTAGGGAATCCAGTGGCCCCTAGAGTCTTATAGATTTCAGGGCCATTGAGGTGTGGGTTTTGGTCCACTTTAAACAGTCCCTTTTTGTCTATTTTTTTGTTTTCTGCCTTATTATTTTTCTCTCTTGGAGTATGAAATAAACATTGTGTCCCTATACCTGTGATTTACGTATCAGCATGTTTCCATGTTTTGGTAACGCAGGAATGGCTTTCTGGGCCTTTAGTAAAGTAATTTCTACCTACAATTCCTAGAATTATTCCACTGTAACAGGTGAACTCATTAGCAGCTTTGGCTAAACAAAGCAGCAGCAATAATCACTCCAGATGAGAACACTGCCAGTAACCCTTTAGCTACTGGAACTCGAGTTTGTTTTCCTCCCATCTGAAGAGGTTAAAATTAGAGCAGGGGGTAGAGAGGGGTTAATACTCTTATTCTGCTTCAGTCAGATGATTAGCAATCCAGAGTGAGGATCTGTACTTTTAACCACCACATTGATATACTTTTGTAGGGTAAACACCTTTTTTCTTTTAGAACATGTAGTTACGAACAAATAGAAAAGAATGAAAGAAAAATACAAATATGCTTAGCACATTGCTTATTCTTATTTTGGCACATACTAATTCAAACTTTTAAAAATGTTATTGAAAGTGGAATTGGCCTTTTAAAGATGCTTTATATTTTCAGGAAAAGTATAAGTCGCCTTTCCTGTGTCCTTTAGCTGATCTTTACATTTTTTTTATTTTATTTTTTTGCTTAAAATGGACTGACACTCTCCTTTGAGTTGGTGTAGTAGGTTTATTGTGACCCTAACCCACCCCCTTTTCCTTTTTTCTGTTGCATCTTTCTCCATCTGGGACTGATGACCATTTTCCAATCCCCATCAAAAGCTGCATCTAAATATGTAAGTATCTCCTTACTGGAGGAAATTAGCTGCCAAGGGCACTGGGCTACCTTGGCACCTGTTTTTGGAAAATTTAGTTAAAGAACACCAAAATAAAAAAATCACAAAGGACTTCCCGATGCAGGTCCAACTGTGACTGTGCCCCCAGGACCACTCTTTTGCATGATCCTGAAGATAAAACGAATAGAATAGAAAGGAGAGGCAAATGTGGAGCCCTGCTACGGCTTCTACTTAATGCCACAGAAAATGAAGTACAGGTGCAGAGAACAGGCATCAGATAACCTGCTAGCGGCCTTATTGTTGCTGTCTAATTTACAGGCCCTTAAAAGATGTGATGGTGCGAGATTACATGTATGAGAAAATGGTGGTTAGACGGTCTGGAATAAGTATCCACATTGTGCTTCGCCACCTGGTGCATTTTGTGACTTTATCAAATGTGTTAGAAATAATAGAATTCAAATGGCAAGTTCCTTTAGTGAAAATAGACCTTTAATCAATTCTTTCAGTTATGTCTCTGTTGAAAGCAAACCACCCACTGCTGCCCCCCCCCCCCCCCCGCCCATCAGAATCATTTTATAAATTGCCAAGATGATGCATACATAATATTACGCCCAGACGAATGTCACTGGGGGCCTGGGTATTCCACGGTGTGGAAGTCTGAACATGGGTAGGGGACCGGACAGTACAGGACTAGGAACATAGTGGATGGGACAAGGCTCCGACCATGCAGTATGTGAGATGCCCGGGACTCGGAAAGCTCGTAATCGACCCAGTTCTTCAGCAACACTCCTTAAGATGAAAAGTACACAGGCCACAGGTTGCCCTTTGATGGTAACAGACTTGGGAAGGGAATGGTGGGACTAGGCCCCCAGTGTAGACACTTACGGGAGTGTAGACTATAGCAGAACTGTGCTCCCCCGGTGCAGACAATGGCAGGACTGTGCTCCCCCCGGTGCCGACAATGGCAGGACTGTGCTCCCCCGGTGCCGACAATGGCAGGACTGTGCTCCCCCGGTGCCGACAATGGCAGGACTGTGCTCCCCCGGTGCCGACAATGGCAGGACTGTGCTCCCCCGGTGCCGACAATGGCAGGACTGTGCTCCCCCGGTGCCGACAGTGGCAGGACTGTGCTCCCCCCGGTGCAGACAGTGGCAGGACTGTGCTCCCCCGGTGCCGACAGTGGCAGGACTGTGCTCCCCCCGGTGCAGACAGTGGCAGGACTGTGCTCCCCCCGGTGCAGACAGTGGCAGGACTGTGCTCCCCCCGGTGCAGACAATGGCAGGACTGTGCTCCCCCCGGTGCAGACAATGGCAGGACTGTGCTCCCCCCAGTGCAGACAATGGCACAAACCATGAAGGACCACGAGCCCAGCACAGACAATGGAAGGGCCATGGGCCCACGAGGACAAAGAGGTTTAGCAGAAGGTTTGGAGAGCACAGCTGGGCTTCAGGAAGACAATGCAATGATCCAACACAGGGGCTGGGCAGGCACATACATTTTATAGGAATCATCAGAGCATAATGAACACAAGGTTAGCTTCAACAAGGTAGCTTTAGGACCCAGGGAAGAACCATGCCACCCCAGCAGACACACAGCAACACGACCACAGCAGATAGCACAGTGGATAGAGTAGTGAACTCGACTGATGACACTGTGGATAGCTGAATCAAGACCCCATTCCTGCCAGTCCTCAAACATTCAAGGAATTTACTTTGGCAAAAGCCATATAGATATACAATTAAAATGATATATACAAAGTGTGCGAAAAAATTGCTTAACATTGCAATACCAGGGTACAAGACAATGAGAATCTTAGCCAGAGACTAGGTTATTTTCCAATAGTTATTACATTAGCATATTGGCCCATAATAGTTCAGCTGTTGCATTGCAGGGGGAAAAGGCAATTTTTTATGTATGGTCTTTAAGTAGGGAACTCTAAAGCTGCGGCCAGAACAAAGTCCTTGGAAAATTGGATGCATTGAGTCAAGGGTGAGTTTTACTGCTCTAGATTTCAGTGTGTGGTCAAAGAGTTCTTGTATTGATGGAAGTGATGCATCAATTATCTTCTCTGCAGTTCTCACTGTTCTTTGTAGACGGGATGCGCACACAACTGCATTGTAGAACATCGTCACCTTGAGGAGAAGTGGAAGTTGAGCTCTTCTCTGTACCATACCGTACAATATTCTCTTTCCATCGTGGAAAGTGTCTAAGAAAACTTTGTCTATATATGTTCAGTATAATGAGAGGTTGAAGACCAAAAATAGACTTAAAAATCGACTTTAATTGCTTATAAAGTACCACCATTCATAATCTACACGTTACACCATCAATTACTGTATTTAGGTCGGCTTGAAAGTTCTCCAGGTGAGGTGCAGAAGATTTCCAATAAGCCATTTTTCACAAATTAAAAATTATCCTCCAACAATGGATTGATTCAGCACAAGTATAAAAAATGCACCTTGGGGGGGGGGGAATGAAATATAGATGCTCTATTCTTGGTGTGCCACACACCCCGCTTCACTTCTAAATATTCATCACTTAATGGGTTAACTCGCTGCCAGGTGACGTAGTGCAGAGAGGAAGTCTTGTAACGAGCCCCCTTCCGGCCTATATATACCTGGTACCCCCCTTCAATCGCCAGTATTTTTCTCTCTGCTTGACGACAAGACAGAAGTTTGAAGTCTCCTGCTTACAGGTAGGCCGGGGTTTTCTTACCCCGCCACCCCCCTTTTGGTCTATTTCTGCCCGGTTTGAGTGTGTATACCTTAATGGTGGAATGGAAGCCTCCCAGCCTAGGCTGCTCACCGGGCAAATGGTAGATGGCACTTTAAGTGCCTAGGAGCTTATCTCCTACCGCTCGACCTCATGCGTGGGGCAATGCGGCTATCCGGCATGGTGATCCGGAAATGGGATGCCCCTGTCCCGAGGGTCCCCGTAGCCCCTTTCTCTCCCGTTACGGTCCCTTCTCCCTTCACTATGGGGGGGGGGGTTGAGGGTGTGCTTTTAGTATGTGTGTTTCACTTGTATCACTTTATTTCAACATGTGTGTATGTTCATGTTATGCATTAAGTTTATTCAGCATGTGTATACTTTTAGGTCTGCTTGAATGGCAGACCGCACTGGGTAGGTGGCTGGCCGCGTTTTCAAAGCAGACTATTGCTTTAGTGGCCCCCTACCCCCCTCCCCCCTTCCCCGCTGGCACTGTATGTAATTTATTCGCATAGGCTGCGCTATGCGGGCTTTATTGTCCTCCCCCCTCCGCTGCCTGGGCGCACGTGTAGTGGCCCATCTGGTGTAATCCCCAGCTGAAAGGCTGTACTGATCGGCGTAGGGGGCAGGTCCCGGTGACGCGGCATCGGGGGCGTGGCGGCGGCGTCATGCGGCGTTGTACGGCGGGCCCAGCATTCACTTCCCTTCAAAGGGGGAAGTCACGTGGGCGTGCGGCCGCACTTGGTCTTCTGTGCTGTGGTGCTGGCTGCGGTCTTGCTCTCCGGCTGCTGCCTTCGCTTGGTCCAGGTAAGCGGCCCCACCTGGTGGGGCCGTTAAGTGGGAAGTGCATATCTTTCTGTGTTGGATATGGTGGGGAGTCATATTTTATTAGGGGGCATGATTTTGCTCTTTTTTAAAGGCATTTTTTGTGCTATGCCTATATGATTCTTATACACATGTGAGGATCTGATGGTGGTTTCTTTTGCCTTACAGATCCCGGGATCCCTGCTTATGGTGGCCCTCCGGCTCTGTTGCCTGGCTATTTATTGGGATATTTATTAATGCTTGTATATATATATAATCTATATATAGATATATATATAGTTTATTAAAGGGGGCCTTAACTTAAAAAAAAAAAAAAAAAATCCTCCCTTCCGGGACATTTACAAATAAAGGGGCATCCCGGGTTGGCTTATGCCTTAAAAGACCCAAGTATTGCGAATACCATAAATCACCATATGGAGGCTTCCGTTATTGCCGGAAACGGTTCTGCTGAACCCTTCGGAGGGTGCGTAGGTTGTGGGGCCCTACTCCCAGCTGATGATGTCTTTATTTGCATCCCTTGTGCAAAACAGACTATTGCGCGCCAGTCCGTTGCTTCGGCGGCGGGCCCATCGCATCCTTCATCATCTCCTACCTCTCCCTCCCTGTTCCGGACCCCGCATGACACTGTCAAAAGTGGGGATTCGCATTCCGAGGTGGCGGTACAGCCCAGCCCCCGGAAAGTAGTGCCCGTTAAAGCAGCGTTAAAGGCCGCTGCAAAACGGAGGCACCTGACTCCGGTACCTTCGGCTCCACAGGACGAGTTATGTGAACCTGTGGAATGGTCCGATGGATCCCCAGACGAGGATGAATTCCTGTCGGAGTCAGATGAGCCTGCAGGTCAGCTTGAGGCTGATGTGATTGGCGATTGGTCAGAGGGGGTTGTTTTTGACACCCCCTCCATTCTGGCTCAAATGTTTAAAATTTTGAATTTAGATCCACCTGAGGCGGCCACCCTGCCAAAGGGTCAGTTGTTTAAGGAGCCTCAGCCGCGTTGGGTTTTTCCCAGACAACACCACTTTGAGAGGGTGGTTCTTAAGGAATGGGAACATCCCACGCGGTTATCTGGAATCCCTTCCAGTTGGGAAAAGCGTTATCCTTTTCCGCCAGAGTTGGTAAAGCTTTGGTCTGTCCCTCCTGACGTCGATACCCCTGTGCTAGGGCTCTCCAGCACGGCTATGGTACAGTCTGCTGAGACCACTGTCCCTAAGGATAGGGAGGATCGTCGGATTGACCAATACGCGCGCCATGGCTTTGTTTACTCCGGGTCAGCGTTGCGCCTGGTGTGTGCTTCAGCCCTTCTGCTATTGGCGATTAAGTCTTTAATTCAGGGGCTTTATGAGGATCTCAATCCCGCTTGTAAACAGTTTACTGCGCTTAAACAGTGTGAGTCTTTCATGTCCTATGTCCTATCCGCTCAGGACGATGCACTGGCTATGAGTAGCAAGGCAGCGGCTATGCTGGTGGCTATTCGCAGGTCAGTATGGCTGCGTCAGTGGTCAGCGGACGCGGCTTCTAAAAGGGTGCTCACAGCTCTCCCCCTTTTGGGGTTGCGTCTGTTTGGGGAGAAAATTCATTCAGTCGCAAAGGGTGGTAAGATGCCACAACGCAAGAGGCCTCGTGTCCCCTTTAGGGGGGCAGGTTCCGGTAGGCCCTCCTTTCGAGGATTCAGAGCGGGCAGGGGTGCTTCCTTTCCTGCTACCAGAGGTACAGGTTGGACTCGGGGGAGGGGCCGTGGCCGGCCCGCTCAGTCCTGGGGCACCAAGCCCAAACCTGCTGATAAGCCCACTCAGCAATGAGGGGCTGCCCTCACCCGTGCGGGTGGGGGGACTATTGCAACACTTCTCCCAGATTTGGAACCAAGTGGTTCCAGGCAGATGGATCCAGGAGGTAGTGTCGGCCAGTTACGACCTGGAATTCGAGTCTCACCCTCCTTCACGGTTCGTTCGGTCTCGGGTGTCCATCGTTCCTTTGGCCACGCAGGGGCTCCTGGCGTCGGTAAGGAATCTGTTAGAGATAGCGGTCATCCGGCCGGTGCCGCGCTTAGAGATGGGCCTCGTTTTCTACTCCAATCTTTTCGCAGTCCCCGAGAGAGATGGGTCGGTTCATCCCGGCCTGAACTCTCATCATCACAGAGTGTTTCTTCCTTTTGCCCAGGTTCACACGAGAACGCTTCAGCTTTTTCTGTTAGCGTCTTGGGACCAGCAACCTCAGTCGCTGGTTCAGTCCTTCCAGTTGTCCTCCCGTGTACGGCAGTCCCTCCTGTGGTGGTTGGTCTCGACCAATCTTGTGTAGGGCAGGTCGTTCCTGACCCCCCTTTGGGGAATTGTCACCACGGACGCCGGTCTGTCGGGATGGGGCAGATTCTGGAAGGAGCTGCAGTTTCAGGGGCAGTGGGGACCTCAGAGGCCCCACTTACCCTTCAATATTCTGAAACTGAGAACCATCCGTCAGGTGCTTGCTCTCCTGACTTAGCACGTTCTGGGCCTTCCGGTCCAGATGTGTTCAGACAATCAAACAGCGGTTGCTTACATCGGTCTTCAGGGAAGGACTCGCAGTCTGAATACTCTCAGAGAAGTGTCCCTGATCCTGACCGGGGCGGTGTTCCATATTCCTTGTCTCTCGGCGGTTTACATTCCAGAGGTGAAGAAACAGGTAGCGGACCGGTTGAGCAAGGGCTCTCCCCGTCTGGGAGAATAGGCTCTCCATCCTCGGGTGGGTCGCTCACTGTGTCTCCAATGGGGGACTCCAGAGGTGGACCTGTTGGCCCCTCATCACTATCACAGGCTCCCGAGCTTCGTGTCGCTCTCCCAGGATCCTCTGGCTCTGGCAGTGGACGCCATGTCCCTGGGCTGGGGAGTTCTGGGATTTCTATACCTGTTTCCTCCGATACCCATGCTGAGCAGGGTGCTTCGGAAGTTGGCTCTGGAAAAGGTGTCCGCCGTTCTCGTGGCCCCAAGGTGGCCAAGACGAGTGAGGTTCGCAGACATCGTTCGGCTGGCAGTGGACCAGTTCGTTCTGCCTCTTCGTCCCGATCTGCTCACTCAGGGTCAATTGTGTTACCCCAATTTACCAGCGCTGGGTTTGATGGCCTGGCTGCTGAAACCTCCATCCTGAAGGAGGAGGGTCTTTCTGATTCTGTCATTAAAACTCTGATCAGTGCCCAGAAGAGGTCTTCTTCCATCACCTACTATAGGACTTGGAAAGCCTATATTGCTTGGTGTGAGATAAGATCTTTTCCTTGTAGGGTCTTTTCGGTCTCCAGGATTCTGGAGTTTTTACAATCAGGGCTGAACTCTGGTCTCCAGCTAAGTACGTTAAAAGGGCAGGTCTCTGCCTTATCTATCTTTTTTCAGAAGCGTGTTGCGCTTAAACCTCCCAGGAAACCTTTACTCCCTGTTTGGGATTTGAATTTGGTTCTTTCTGCTCTTCAGGCTCCTCCTTTTGAGCCTTTGCAAGATATTGCTTTGTCTACCCTGACTCAGAAGATTGTCTTCTTGGTAGCGATCACTTCGGTCCGGCGTGTCTCAGAGTTGGCGGCCTTGTCTATCCAGGCGCCTTACTTTGAGAGGCATCAGGATAAAGTGGTCTTTCGGTTCAAGCCAGACTTTCTTCCTAAGGTTGTTTCTGCTTTTCATTTGAACCAAGATATTGTTCTTCCCTCCTTGTGTCCTAATCCTAAGAAGGACATAGAGAGGGTTTTGCATTGTTTGGATGTAGTACGCTGTGTTAAGTACTACTTGATTATCACGTCTCCTTTTCGTAGGACGGATTCCTTTTTTGTTGTGCCCCATGGGCCTAAGAATGGTTTGGCACCAGCCAAATCTACCATTAGCAAGTGGATACGTCAGGCCGTTACTGCGGCCTATTCTGCTAAGGGAAGAGTTCCCCCTTTTCGTATCACTGCTCATTCTACTCGCGCCGTTGGGGGCGTCTTGGGCTTTTCAGCACCAAGCTTCTGTTGAACAAGTTTGTAAGGCCGCCACTTGGTCTTCTGTTCATACTTTTTCTAAGTTTTACAAAGTTGATGTGCGAGCCTCAGCGGATGCTGTTTTTGGCCGCAAAGTTCTGCAGACTGCAGTCATTTAAGTTATGCTTCACCTGGCCTTGAGATGCCCTTCCCTTGTGGACACTGCTTTTGGATGTCCCATTAAGTGATGAATATTTAGAAGTGAAGCGGGGTGTGTGGCACACCAAGAATAATACCATTTTGTGAGTACTCACCTGAAAAATGGATATTGTTGGTGTGCCACACACCCCGCTTCACTCCCACCCTTTTCGGTATTACCGAAGCCTTTATATGGTGAAGCCTTTTTTATATCAAAATTGATTTTGAGGTTACCGGTGGAATACTAGTACCTTGTCTTTCTGCTTTTTAATATACTGGTGATTGAAGGGGGGTACCAGGTATATATAGGCCGGAAGGGGGCTCGTTACAAGACTTCCTCTCTGCACTACGTCACCTGGCGGCGAGTTAACCCATTAAGTGATGAATATTTAGAAGTGAAGCGGGGTGTGTGGCACACCAACAATATCCATTTTTCAGGTGAGTACTCACAAAATGGTATTTTTTACACCTGATGCCGAATAAACCCCTAGGTGGAAAAGGAATGGCACCGAAAGTAATCTGAAATCCACTACTTGTACCTTGTGCTGAATCAGCCCTGAAAATGTAAAATTTGAAAAAAAGATCAGAATCTGTATATGCGTGACATACCTACAAGGCCGGTGCAAATGGGCAAGGGGCACAAACATGTATAGTAACAATGAATATAATAAAAAACATTTGAGTATGTAGTTGGTAGGACCATAACTACAGTCATGTGATTGCAATGGTGCATACTAGAGTCTTCATAACAAGAGTTGGATGGCTACAGGGAAAAATAATTTTTCGGGATAAGTGGTCCTTCACTTAGGAACCCTGTAGCTTTGATCTGTTAAATTGGATCATGGAAAATTTCAAGAGCAGTTTTTAGTCTGCAATTAAGGAGATCTTGTATGGCTGAAAGAGGTGTGCACAATCTTTTCATAAGCTCTCACAGTTCACTCTAACCAGCTTTTATGTTAAACCATGTCAGGAAATACTAGCTTAGGGAAGATGCAATTACACCATTGTAAAAGGGGTCAACTGCCTTATAGACAATCCCTACCTCTTGAGAAGACACAGGTAAAGTTAATATTGTTGAGCCTTCTTTTGTATCTCAGATCTTGTTAGATGATGACCAGGAACTTTGTGTTTACTCTGCTCGTCACTTTTACATTAGGTTAAGATGTTCTCCAATTAGGCCTTGATTCATTAAACTTAAAGTTTTACAAAAAAAGGGCCATTTTATGCTTTTTTAGCCCTCTTGAATAAAGAGCTGGGTTATCAAGGGTAGGATGGCAAACCAATTTAAAGCATGACTATTTGGAAAAATGGCTCTGTTTATATTTCTTTTTCTTTACATTCATTGTATGTGGGTATCATTGTTTCTTTTAAATGTATTAAAACACAGAATAATTCTGCCATTCATCGTCTTGTGTCAAAAAAGGAGCTAATTCACAAATACAATTAAAACCAGCTAATATTTGCATAGTGTTTCTCCTTAATGAATAAATTTATACATCCTTCTTTTGGGGAAACAGCTTAGCGTGAATTCACTTAGCTGAAGAAGTGAAACACAGGCAAAGTCACTGCACGATAATTAAATGTGTGGAAAATTAATTCTCAAACGCTGCTTGAAGATGTACCAATGACATATGGCGGGATTTACAAACTCACTTATTGGTGCATTATTTTATATAATTGGAGTATGCAAGAGTATAGGAATAGCTTGCTATCACTATTAATTCTCAGATGTAACCCTATCATTGCTATGCTCGAATCCCAGTTGGCCATGCCCATTTTTTATTTTTTTTAATGCATGTTAATAACTTTGTAAACTATTTGACATACACATAACTACCAGTGTTTAAAGCATACCAAAACCAAGGATTTTTGCTCACAAGGACATTTAATTGGGGATGTCTCAGTGTGTGACGTAAAAATTGCTGATTTATTGCTTTTCTCCTTGCTCCCAGAGTGCATGTGTGGCCTCTTGCAGTGATCATTTTGGTGCACAATGGTGATTTACAGAGCAGGGTATACAAAATATGGATGCCCCTGAGGACGACTTTTTCCAACCCTAGAGTCTCTTAGCCTCTAGAGCTAGTATGAGTGTGTTTTGGTCTGCTTTAGAGCAGACCCACACCCCCCTGGGCAACTGTTAGCCAGAAAGGAAGACCTACCCCACCGGCACAACTGTTATCCAGAAAGGATGACCTACACTCCTCCGGGCAACTGTTATTCAGAAAGGATGCAAGTCCACTGTTGCTAGGTTGACCTTCTAACTTGAAAGTGGGCCCCATTGGAAAAAAAATCTTATTTCTTAGTGTGCAATAGTTTAACTGCTTGTACCATTCTATCATTTTACAGCCACCTGTACGCTTTTTAATCATAACATTGGATAGAAAATGTTTGTAGTTCTCCTGCTGAAATGATGTTACACAGTACTTCAGGGTGCAGAGAGTGAAGAATACTTGATCACACGAGCAGCGGGAGAGCTGGCTAAATGAATGAGATGCCATAATAACATCAACACGAACATTGCATGGGGGGTATCAATACACGGTTGACGTTGCCCCATGAGGGCATTTCAAGTAATTCGTTGTAATAGAGTTGTACTGCTGGGATAGTCGGATGTGTTTCTTTAAATAAAATTGAACAGTCAAAAATGACTTGTCTGCTTATAAATGTTCCTTCCACATTCCAAGGAATTATGATAGGCGAATGTTAATGGCCTCAGCTGCTGCCCCATTGAGTATATGCTACTTCCTGAATGAAAGGGTGTAATTTAAAGTGGACGTCCAGTCAAAAAAAGATTAGTAAATTGATTCCCTTTCTATCAGTGGCATAAGCAGTTTGAGGGCTTAAGCTCATGCAGATGTTGTGGAGTTGCATAAAGATTTACTCTTGAGTTACATGTGGACGGCCATCTTGCTACACACCTGATAGTCTTATTTACACATGAGAATTATGCTGTGCCAGCATCAAGTCATGCCAAATTGAGAAAGATATACGTGTCTCAGAAACAAGGAGAAGCTTTACTGTCAATTTTCACCAACGAAAACACTGAATTAATAGCTTATGTAGCAAGAAAAGTTTGTGTGAGGAAAGCTGTTACAATAAATAACTATGGTAGCGACCACCACAAAAGTATTCAGTCAGGGGATGCAATGTATTTAGAAGATTTCAGCTGTAGGGATGTGCGAACCATAAAGATCTGTTTTGCCAAAGCTGCTGGAACTCACCTCTTGGCAGCGATGTATTAATTTAGCCCCAGCCAGGGCTACAAAAAGATGTCCACCAGCTCCCATAAGTAGGACACTTCAAGTGCCAGAACTTATGGGAGCCGGTAGTAATCTTTTTGTAGCCCCGGCTGGGGCCAAAATAAGACGACGCTGCCGCTCCTGAGGGAGGTGATCGGGCTAGAGCTCCACAACCACCAAAGTTCGTGTCCCCACTAATTTCATTGGGGACGAGGTTCAGGTCCCCGAACATTTATTCAGTGTTTGGCTGATCTTGCCGCACCTGAATTTTGATTGGTTCCCCCATCCCTATTCGGCTGTTACCAAAGCAAAGATGAGTCATTACAGCTGAAGGTCTAATACTTCTGGCTAGAAATAAGAGAAGTGCATAGTGCTATGAGGCAATTTTAACTGAGTGACTTGGTTTTTCAGAATCTGCTCCTTTGTGTGTGGCAAGATGGCTGCTGCTATGCATTTTTAAGAGTGCAGAATCTTCCTGCTATTCCAGACATCTGCATGGTCTTAATCTCTCTCATGTCACTGATTGCCACAGATGGGCTTTTATTTAAAGTGGACCAAAACCCAGGATTTTGACTATCCAGGGTTTTGTCCTTTCCCCTGTGTGAAACCCCCCAGGACATCGAGACCAGCTCACCTCTTCCTGGTCACATGGTGCGTCTAAGAGCAGTGGCTCTGACGGCCGCATCCTCCGCTTCCCTCTAACAGGGAGCACATTTACAAATGTCTGGCGTGGGCACATGCTCTGCTAGAGGGAGAGTGGGATGGGGTCACTACTCTTAGACGTTCTGTGGGAACGGGAAAAGAGGTAAGTGAATGGGATGACCTTAGGGGGGGTTTCACACAGCGGGGCATCCCGATTTTGGATGCCCCGGGGGGAATCAATCAAGATTCCCGGGCCAATAGAGCTGGGGTTTGGTCCACTTTAAGCTTATTCCCAGTATGTCACACACCCCGCTTCCGAATATTCATGACACTTGGGTAACTGTCCTGTAGAGGGCGATCTTGCAGAGATGACATGAAAAAAAGGAGCCCCTCCTGGCCCATAAATACCTGGGACCTCCCACCATTCCCCAGTCTTTCGTCTCTGCAGTCGGCGAGCAAGTCAGAAGATGGTTGTCTCCTCCTTGCAGGTAGCCGGGGTAACCCCCCCGGCCTTTTGTTTCTATTGTTGCCTGAACCTTTTTTTAATTTAAACTATAGCAGTATGCCTCCCAGCCTAGGCTGAAGGTCCAGCCAATGGTAGGCTGCACCTTATGGTGTATATGGGAGCTAGCTCCCCCGTGAGACCCCATACAAAGCGGTAGGCGGTGTCCGGGTTGGTGATCCCGGCTTGGGCTGCCCCGTCCCTCTTACCCTTTCACCTATTGGTGTGGGTTCTCCCCCCTACTGTGTCCCTCTTTGCCCCTTGGGGGTGGCATTGTCTCCTGTGGGTTGTTTTACTTTATTTGGGGGAAAAGGTGTGTGGATTGTATGTGTGTTTGTATGTGTTTTTGCGGCCGTTGTTGCTGGGCCGGTTTCACTTTTCAACAGGTGCTCGTTGTGGCCCGTCCATCCCCCAAGAGGCCGGCTTCTCTCAAGCACTCTTTCCGGCCTCGCTGCCTGCTTTGCTGCTCTCCCTCTCATTCCCTTGCTGCTGTGAGGGTTGACGGTCGCTGCTTTGCTGTGGTGAGTGGATTTTATTTATTTCACCATATTTAACTGTCTTATATGGTGGGTGATGTGCATGTTGACACTTATGTCCTCATGTCTTCTAGGTGGGATCCCTTCATTTGAAGTTTAAAGAGGGAGTACTCCCAGTCCTAGGGTCCCTTAGAGTTTAATTAAGGGTTTCCAAAAAAAATAAATAAATAATCCTCCCACTTGGGACCTGAAGGGGCATCCTGGGTAGCTTAATAGCGTAAATCCCTCTGGTCATTGCGACTACATTAAAATCACCATATGGAGGCTTCTCAGGATACCGGGCTTGGGCTCCCCTCGGGGCAACCCCGGCAGTGTGTGGGTTGTGGGGCATCCCTTGCGGGGGATAATGTACTTGTTTGCATACCTTGTGCTCAGCGGGCCATAATGCAGCAGTCGCCCAGGCATCTGGGTCCGGGGTCCCGGCCTCATCTCCTTCCCCACCCTGCCTTATCTGTACCCCTAGTGATGTTGTCACAGGTGGGGAGTTGCAATCTGATGTATGTGCCAGACTGGCTAATATTGAGACATTTATTTATGGCTCTGTTGCCAGAAAGGCCTCGCCACGCCGGCCTTTGAGTTTGATGATTATGATTTTCTTGACTGGTCTGATTATTCCTCGCTAGAAGAGGGGGAATTATTTGAGGATTCTGAGGGTTCTGACAATCAGCAGCTTGTTGGTGCTGATACTGAGCAAGGGCAGGGGGATGCTGTGGATACCCCGAAGGTCTTGGCTCACCTTTTTGAGGTTCTGGCAATTTCTCCTCCTGAGGAGGCCGCTCCTCAAAAAGGGGAATTCTTTGGGACTTCCAAGCCGTGCCTGGAGTTCCCAAATCAAAAGCATTTTGATGGCATTATTCTTAAGGAATGGGAGAAGCCTACTCGGCTTCCAGGTATTCCTCAAGGTTGGGATAAAAAGGTATCCCTTTCCGGTGGACGTGGTAAAATGATGGTCCCCTCCCAAGGTGGATGCCCCGGTGCTCGGGTTATCCAATACTTCTATTTTGCATTCTCCTGACTCCACCACTCTCAAAGATGGTGAGGATAAATGCATTGATCAGATGGCTTGCCACGCGTTTGCTAGTGTCGGTTCAGCCTTGTGGCCTGTTCGTGCTTGCGGCGCTTTTGGCAGTGGCTACCAGGTCTGTGGTTAGAGACCTGTTGAGTACCTCCAGGCTTGGCCCAGCTAGTGATGAGTTTACCGCCCTTAAGCGGTGTGAATTGTTCATGTCCTTTGTGTTTGCCGCCTTGGATGACACCATGGTCACGTGTGGTAGAACCTCGGCCTTACTTGTAGCTATTCGGCGGTCGGTATGGTTGTGCCAGTGGGCGGCTGATTTTGTGGCCAAAAAGTCGCTTACAGCACTTCCCTTTGTGGGATTGCGGCTCTTTGGAGAGAGATTAGATTCTGTCACGAAAGGAGGGAAGTTACCTCAGCGGAAGAGGGGGGCGGCCTCCTTTTAACCTTTCCAGAGTTTTGGCCTTCTCTATCCTCAGAGGTGATTCCTGGAGTAGAGGCAGAGGTCGTGCCCGTCCAGGTCACAATTGGAGTTCCAAACCCAAGCCCGCTGCTAAGCCAGCTCAGCAATGAGGGGGCGCCCTCACCCTTGCGGGTGGGAGGACAGCTGCTGCCTCCTCCCAGATACTTCAGGTCTTGAGTGCCTTCGGATCCACTGGCCGCACAGGGGCTTGGGATTCTATTCCAATCTATTCACGGTGCCCAAGAAGGACGGCTCCGTTTGACCCATTTTGGATCTGAAGCTCCTCAATCGGTTTATCCGCTTCAGGAAGTTTCGCATGGAAACCTTGCGGTCAGCCGTCGATTCTCTTCATCAGGGGGACTTCATGATGTCCATAGACATCAGAGATGCTTATCTGCATGTACCTATCTTCCTGGCACACCAGAGATTCCTCAGGTTCGTGGTGGAAGATCAACATTTTCAGTTTGTGGCCCTTCCATTACCTCGGCTCCGAGGGTGTTCACCTAAATATTGGTGGGGGTGAAGGCCCTCCTCAGAGTCCAGGGCATTCGCATTGTACCATACCTGGATGACCTTCTCATTTTGGCTTCCCCTCTCAGCCAAGCGGAGCTAGACACCAGAGTGGTGGTATCCACGCTGGAGAGGTTCGGTTGGGTGAGCAACTATTCCAAGTCCTCCCTCTCCCCGTCCAGGGAGGTTTCGTTCCTGGGCATGACTCTGGATGCCTTTCAGTCCAGGGTGTTCCTTCCTCAGCCCAAGATTCTTCTGATCCAAGATTTGGTTCGGCTTCTGCTTTCCAATCCTCACCCGTCTATCCGGCTAGGGATGAGATTGGTAGGTCTGATGGTGGCTTCCTTCGAGGCAGTCCCTTTTGCCCAGTTTCACATGAGGATGCTTCAGCTCCATCTTCTAGCGACTTGGGACAAGTGTCCGCTGTCATTGGATCAGTCTTGTCTGCTGTCTCCCCGAGCTCAGCAGTCCCTTCAGTGGTGGCTAGTGTCAAGCAATCTGTTGAAGGGCAGATCCTTTCTGACCCCTTGTTGGGAAACGGTCACCACGGATGCCAGCCTGTTGGGCTGGGGGGGCTTCTGGAGGGACCATCAGTTCCAGGGGTTATGGGGGCCTCGGGAGGCTCATACCCCTATCAACGTTTTGGAGCTACGGACCATTTGGTTGGTTCTGTCTCGCTTGACTCTTCTATTGCAGGGATTGCCAGTTGAAGTCCGATCGGACAATCGGACGGCTGCCGCTTACATCAACCACCAAGGAGGGACTCGCAGCAGGAGTGCCCTCAGGGAGGTATCTCCGATCCTTGTTTGGGCAGAGAGCAATGTCCCCTGCATCTCAGCCATTTACATCGCGGGAGTGGAGAACACGAAGGTGGATTCCCCGAGCAGGAGATCCTCTCGCCAAGGAGAATGGTCTCTCAGTTCCAAGGTATTCCAGTCCTTTTGTCACAAGTGGGGGAGGTGGATCTTTTTGCCTCTCGTCACAATCACAAGCTTCCTGCCTTTGTGTCTCTGTCTCGGGATCTTCTGGCCCTGGCAGTGGATGCCATGTCCCTGGCTTAGAGGGAACTGGGGTTTCTGTACCTGTTCCCCCCCTTTTTCCATGGTGGGCAAAGTGGTGCGCAAGCAGGGGCACCAGCAATTCTGGTGGCTCCAAGGTGGCCAAGACGAGTCTGGTTCGCAGACGTTGTGTGGCTGGCAGTAGATCAGTTTTATCTGCCTCTTCTTCCGGATCTTATCACCCAGGGTCATTTACGCTACCCCAATTTACCAACGCTGGCTTTGACAGCGTGGCTGCTGAAGGAGGAAGGTCTTTCTGATGCGGTGGTTCAGACTCTTGTTAGAGCTAGGAAGAGCTCTTCCTCTAACGTCTACTATAGGACTTGGAGGTCTTATATTAACTGGTGCGAGGCTAGGGCCTTGCCTTGTAGGGTGCTTTCTATTCCCAGAATTCTGGAGTTTCTTCAATATGGTCTGGACTCGGGGTTCCAGCTTAGTACTTTGAAGGGGCAGGTTTCTGCCCTGGCGGTTTTCTTTCAAAGGTCTTTTGCCCTTCACCCCCTGGTTAAGACATTTTTCCAGGGGGTTACTCGTGCGGCCTCCTAGAAAGCCCTTGCTGCCAGTTTGGGATTTAAACTTGGTTCTGTCGGCTCTCCAGGGGCCCCCTTTTGAGCCGGTGCATGATATTGCTCTTTCTCTGCTCAATCAGAAAGTTGCCTTTTTGGTGGCTATTACCTCTGTTCGGCGTGTCTGAGTTGGCGGCCTTGTCTATTCAGGCTCCTTACTTTGAGAGGCACCTGGACAAGGTAGTTTTCCGCTTTTAAGACGGATTTCCTTCCTAAGGTGGTTTCGGCCTTCCACCTCAATCAGGATGTAGTTCTCCCTTCCTGCCTTGTCCTAAGCCTAGTAATGACAAGGAGAGGACCTTACATTCTTTGGATGTGGTTCAATGTGTGAAATATTATTTGGTGGCTACTTCTCCTTTTCGTAAGACGGACGCCTTTTTCGTGGTGCCCTCCGGGCCCAGGGAAGGTCTGGCGCCCGCTAAGTCTTCCATTAGTAAATGGATTCGACAGGCCATTGTTGGGGCCTATTCTGCCAAGGGGAGGGTTCCCCCTTTGTCGTGTTACAGCTCATTCTACTCGTGCTGTTGGAGCATCTTGGGCTTTTCAGCATCAGGCTTCTGTTGAACAAGTTTGTAAGGCTGCTACTTGGTCTTCTGTTCATACTTTTTCCAAGTTTTATAAGGTTGATGTGCGGGCCTCAGCGGATGCTGTTTTTGGCTGCAAAGTTCTGCAAGCTGCAGTAGTATGTTTGCATTATTGCCTTTTTGGGATCCCCACCCATTATGGGCACTGCTATTGGATGTCCCAAGTGTCATGAATATTCGGAAGCGGGGTGTGTGACATACTGGAAATAATACCATTTTATGATTACTCACCTGTGAAATGGTTATTACAAGTATGTCACACACCCCGCTTCATCCCGCCCTTTTTTGGTTTTCTGGGATCCTTTATATGGTGAACCTTTTTCTTTGCTGTTTACATTTGGCTCTTCCTGGTCCCTTTACTGCTGTCTTATACTGGGGAATGGTGGGAGGTCCCAGGTATTTATGGGCCAGGAGGGGCTCCTTTTTTCATGTCATCTCTGCAAGATCGCCCTCTACAGGTCAGTTACCCAAGTGTCATGAATATTCGGAAGCTGGGTGTGTGACATACTTGTAATAACCATTTTACAGGTGAGTAATCACAAAATTGTATTTTTTGACTGGAGGTCCACTTTAACTCATATAGTGATCTTACACATCTCAACAAGAGTGATAGCTATAGAGATTAGACAACAGATTTATACATTCTTCATAAATTTAACAAAACAACAATTGTGTACAACTTAGATGTACCTATGTGAAGGTACATTTTTTTTTATACTAAAAAAAAGTGCCTAAAACTTGTAGTTGAAACAATTTGGGATCAGCATGTTTCAGCACCTCAACAACCAATGGGCTTAAAAATGAGAAAAATATGTTTATTAAGTCAATTTTGTGAAGTCTGAGAGGCCTGCTATTGAGTTATATGTAAATAAAGCTTTGCAAGGGAATTTAATTTTCTATAACCTGATATTGTGTTGTACATGCTTATGTAGAATTGGAGGTTTTAACCAATTGCAAAGTAAGTTAAGGGTGGTTCTATGTAAAAATGTTGCAACTAGAGACACTGAAGTGCTCGCACCAACATAAACACCTATAGTTTTTTAGACCTGTGAACCATGTAGACCCCAAAGTAATTCTAAATAAATCTAAATTTATTTAGAAAAGGTGGCGTCAAAGTACAAATATACATATTAGCTCAGCAAACAGAGCATTTGTTCACATTTCATTTTTAAAAGTAGTATTCTAAAATGTTATTCTAAAATTATACATTAGTCTAAAGATAAAAAGAGGCCCATTCTAGCAACCACATCACCTCCATTCATTGCTTGAATTCTTGGAACTGTAAAGGAATATAATCAGGTTTCTAATGTCTAATGCTAGATTTAGTAATTTTTCCTCTAGATATTCTTCTAGGGTCCATTGCTGAAGGGTCACCTGACACTTTATAAACATGTGCTAGGATAGACCTGTTGGATGTGTTTGCATGCTCATGCATCATCTCCAAGATCCACAAGTCTTAAATTCCTTCCACATGTGAGTATTTAATTAGACAGCCATGCAGTGTACATCTATGAATGCACACAAATGCAAGAAGGGCACATTTAAAGCTTAAAAAAAGCAAGCTGGTCTCATTAAAGTTCTGTTAAAGTGGACCAAAATCAAGGCTCGCCTTATCCACCATTCTGCACATTGATCACTTTCCTGAGTGGGGGATGTGTGGAGAGTATGATAACATACTAAGGTGCTCATCATTCTTTTTCTAGGTCCTGTCTGTAGGGAATGTTTGTCCATGGAGAGCTTGCTTTATATGGAAAACTCCTGAACCAATAACCAAGCTGACTGTTTCAGCCCTATGGTGCTGATCCATAACACTTACCAGTAACAATATATATAGATATATAACAAAACATAAAACATTCAAGCAGCTTATTTGCTTATTCTCAAAAGAGCAAGTCTGTACTCTTTGGCTAGGATTCCCTTTGGAAGCACAAAGCACCGCTACCAACACTGCAAATTCCCTATTCAAATTACTCATGGCAACCAGCACCAGGTCTCTGTGTACAGAAGCAATAACAGGCCATTCACAAATTATATGATCTTTTTACCAGTTTTCTCCCCCTAATAAATTCCAGTAGGTAGCTTTTAGTGGTCTGTGTTTCACAAAAAATTGGTATTGACGTGAGTAATACGTCCGCTGCTTAATAGTGACCTACATTTCAGGTGCCTGGGTTTGTCAAGAAAGCCTTTAATTTAATTTACAGATTCATACTACCAAGCACAAGTAGCACTGTGCCTGATCATGAATTATACTGTATTGAGTGACTCTCAATAAGTCTCTTACAAATGTTTTATCTTCTGCAGTCCACTAATTAAATATAGTTTTTTATCTTCTGCAGTCCACTAATTAAATATAGTTTTTTGTTTTGTTTGGTTCCAATCAGTCTGTGTGGTGTTCTGTCATTCTTTTTTAGCTCTGATATATTCTTTTCTCTGTTTTCTGTACATATCTGCTGCATTTGCCCAGGCATTTATAGAAGCTATGGTATGAAACAAGATTGGTGCCTTACCTGTAGTTTCACATAATTAGCTAGCCAGCACGTCAATAAAAACCCTCATAGAGGGCATTTTAGGACACCCCCCAAGCTTCTTTTTGAAACCCCGTAGTGCCCAGCATTAATGATTTATCTGAAATAAATCAAGTTTTGGATTTGTTGCCTTTCAGAAATGTAATGAATTCTGAGCTAACTATGATTCAAAATGTTTACGTACTAACCTCAACATAAAGGAACAGAATCCTTATATCCCTACTTTATCATTTTCTAACAGCCAGGATTCTTCATACAGACATGTAGCATAGAGCTATCTAAAATCATAAATTTGCTGGTGCAGTCTTAAAATCACATCCTGATCCTGAGACTGATAATTTCAATAAAATTGGTGCCATTGACATTCATTGTCTTCCTATCTGGTGATTTACTGAAAGTGAAATTATCACGTTTCTTATGAATTTCCTATGAGAATTTTTTTCAGCTTAGTGAATCAAGGCCTTTGCGTTTAAACCCTTTTTTTTACTATTCTTTATTGAAGCAGTTTTTTTGAAAAAACAGTATATATGCTAGATTAAAAAAGAGTAAAACTGAATCTCACAATTAAGTTGTTCCATGTTGTGCATAGATATGAATTTCCCATTATATGATTCTCTAACAAGGGAAGAAAAGAAACGGAGTGTCTTTTGTCTAACTGTGTTTGTTCTTTGTGTCATCTTTGCAATCCAGAGATGATTCCAGTGGGAGTAAGGGTTTGATTAGGGTTCTAAATGTATGTTCTAATTGTTGTGAAGAGTATTTATCCATTAAGCCAACAACAAAATTATCATCTGCTGATGATGAGAGAAGAGGGGGAAGAAGGATAGGATGGGGAAAGAGGGGGTGGTGGTGGGGGGATGGTGGCTCAGCCATGGTACTATCATTCATCACATTGCTATGTTTAAAGGACAACTTTCATTAGAAATCTCAAAAAATTATGATTTTATATTAACTATCTTAGAAAAAAACATTTCATCAATATACCGTATTTTTCGCCCTAAAAGATGCACTTATTTTTGCGCCAAAAGTGGGGGAAAAATGTCTGTGCGCCTTTATAAAAATAAAAAAAACCTCACCCGTTCCCGGCGCTCCCGCGTTGCCGCACTGCGAGAGGCCAGAGGAGCAGCAGGGTGTGTCCCGGCCCCGCTGCTCCGATCGCTGTCTTTTACTGACAGCAATAGCAGCGGTGGGGCCAGAGACAGCGCTCGCCGCTCCTCTATCTGCTGGGGCACATGCGAGCACCCAGGGCAGGGCAGCAGGTGGGCGTGGGCTGGGTGTTCGTCCGTGCCCAGGAAGAGGCAGCAGATGGAGGAGCTGCGGCTGCTATTGCTTCTTACGGCCGGCTCCGTGAATGGGGTGGGTGTGGCCTGTGCAGCGTCAGCGTCGGCACAGGCCATGCCCACCCCATTCACGGAGCCGGCCGCTCAGCGGAGAGGTGAGTTTTACTTTTTTTTTTTTTTACTTATGCCGCCGGCCTATGGAAATAGGGGGAGGGGGGGAGGGGATGCCACACAGCCTATACTAATGGGGGGAGGGCATGCTACACAGTCTATACTAATGGGGGGAGGGGATGCCACACAGCCTATACTAATAGGGGGAGGGGATGCCACACAGCCTATACTAATAGGGGGAGGGGATGCCACACAGCCTATACTAATGGGGGGAGGGGATGCCACACAGCCTATACTAATGGGGGGAGAGGATGCCACACAGCCTATACTAATGGGGGGAGGGGATGCCACACAGCCTATACTAATGGGGGAGGGGATGCCACACAGCCTATACTAATTGGGTGTGGGGATGCCACACAGCCTATACTAATGGGGGGTGGGGATGCCACACAGCCTATACTAATGGGGGGTGGGGATGCCACACAGCCTATACTAATGGGGGGTGGGGATGCCACACAGCCTATACTAATGGGGGGTGGGGATGCCACACAGCCTATACTAATGGGGGGTGGGGATGCCACACAGCCTATACTAATGGGGGGGAGGGGGATGCCACAGCCTATATTAATGGGGGGAGGGGGATGCTCCACAGCCTATATTAATGGGGGGAGGGGGATGCTACACAGCCTATACTAATGGGGGGAGGAGATGCCACACAGCCTATACTAATGGGGGGAGGGAATGCCACACTGCCAATAAGAATTGGGGGAGGGGGATGCCACACTGCCAGTGGGAATGGGGGGAGGGGGATGCCACACTGCCTATGGGAATGGGGGGCGCACACTGCCTATATGGGGAATAGGAGAGGGGGAATGCCACACTGCTTATGATAATGGGGTGCACACTGCCTATATGTGAATGGGAGGGGGGATGCCACACTGAGTATACAAGGAATGGGATGGGGGCATGCTACACTGTCTATGGAATGGGGGCATCCCACATGGCATATGGGAATGGGATAGGGGAATGCCACACGGTCTGTAATGGTGCGTTTTCGGTTTAAAATATTTTTTTTCTTATTTTCCTCACCCAAATTCTAGGTGCGCCTTATGGGCAGGTGCTTCTTGGGTGAAAAATACGGTACTTTCATTTAAAAAAATCCTCCTGTTGCTGATTCAGCAGAAATAACTATAAAAGGTATGCACAGTATGCACTTCTGATGAGTGAGGGATTGTGATGTATGTGTCTGAAGACGCTGTGCTTGATATCTTTTTGAGCAGACACTTACTGTGCACAATCCTCCTGTCAAGCCTCACATTTTTTTTGTAAATTAAAAAGTCTGGCCATGCCTGACAGAAGCAGTGTGGGCAGTAAGCGTCTGCTCACAAAGATTTAAAAAGTGCTATATCTTCAGATACATCACAATCCCACATCACAATCCCTCACCTATCCAGTGCCAGTTCTGTGCATACTAGTTATAGAGATTTCAGCTGACTTGGCAAGTTTTATGACTTTCAAATCAGAGAAAAGTACAGAAAGAAAGAGATTTTTCAAAGTATATTGAGGAAATGTTTTTTTCCAATGTATGTAATATAACAACAAAACACTTTTCAGAGGTTCAAATGATAGTTGTCGTTTAAGGGTTGGGCTAATTTTAATCGGGGTAGTTTTTATAATGACAAGTTGGCCAAACTGCCAATGAGTGTGTGAGTCTGAACAATTTATGTTGAGTCCAGTTCTAAATATAACCATGGGTACCAAGTAGTGGTCTATCACAACAGATAAGGTCAGTTCCTGCATTTCCTTAATGCAGTGTTTCCCAACCCTCTCCTTGAGAGACACCAACCAGGGGCGGACTGGCCATAGGGAGACCCAGGACAGTGACCGTGGGCTGCTCTGCTTTGGGGACCATTGGGCTGCTGCTTTTAACACTCATATTTAATTCCCGCCCCCTTAGAATCCTTCTCATCCTCTTTTATACCCAGTCCCACTGTACCTACAAGCCAAGAAACTCCAGGCCCCAATGCTATAGCCCCAGCATCATGGTTGGGGGCCTCTGCGGGGATGTCTCGGGCAAGTCAGGGGCTGGTAAAATCCAGGGAGGATTTTTGGCCCCAGTCCACCACCACTGACACCAACAGGTGATATTTTGTGGATCTCCACCAAGATGCACAGGTAATGTTATTAGCGCTTATTAGAGCCATAGAGACATCTATGTGGAGATGCCCAAAACATGACCTGTTGGTGACTCTCAGGGACAGGGTTGGGGAAACACTGCCTTAATGAAAGATACTTCAGTGATCCAGTCTCTTGTGGAGAAGGCATTTTGCTTCCAGAAACTAGGGATAACTGATTTAGTTGTATTCAAGGGGTGTATATATAGGGTTTATTTGTATTTTTCAATCGGTATGTCGTTTGCATGAGCAGGATTAAGGCCGGGTCTCTGGGAATCCAGAGCATCCCAGAAGCCCCGGAACTCTGGGACATGTTCAAAGAATATGGAACAGGTTGCCGTTCCTGCCTCCATCTAATGAAGTGAAAGTGAACATTTTAAGTAAATTGTCTGGTGTGTAATATCATCGTGTCAACCCTTTAGGGCTGATTTCAGCACCGTGAGAATTTTTTTTCTCACTTTTTTGGGTGAACATTTTTCTCATGATCTTTTCCCACTATTTTAGCTGTACAAATGTAAAAACAAATGCAACTCTAAATATGCAGTGCAGAATATGCATGTGCAGAACTCCACCAAGGGAAAAAAAAACCTGCACACCTCTTTTCTGAGACCCAATTTCATCCGGAAGCCCTGAAAATGTAGTAAAGTATACAAGCCTAGATTAGTATTTTGATTTTAGTTTTTCTATGGGTGTCCATCCTGACTATTTCAAATACTTTTTTCCTCTGCGCTATCCTGTTTTGAACTTATTATGTACAGTGCCATGGAAGTTGCTGCACGGTATAATTTATTATAAATAATAACCCTCATCTCATCAGCTTTCCTGTTTTGTAAAAGCAATGCAGTGTCCGGATCCTTTGGCCATAAAGTGTAACTGGTCCTGGCAGAGTAGACCATAACATTTCCTATCTCGGCCCAGTGCATTCTCAGAAAGACTATAAAGAAATCAAATGTTACTTTCAAGGTTTGATACTTCAACCATACATTTGTGCATTAACTGCTGACTTTCATTTTGCATGCAGACAAAAGCTTTTATGATGCACTGCAAATTGAAAGAAAACAAATTTGAAGTATACCAAGGCGCGTACATTCTATTTTCAGAGGACTGCTAATGTATTAACGTTTCCATTGTTTGTCAGATTTTTTCCCCCAGTTTCTGGCATCTAAAAGCCAATAAAAGTCATTAATAACTCCTGACAAGATAAAAGAATTTCGATTGAATGCTGTCCAAATAATTTATTTTGTTTTCATCAATAATAATTTATCATAAAGGTTATATATTATGCTTGGATATTGTTGGTAATGGTTATAGATCAGGTGTTTCCAACCCTTTATTGTCAAGTACCACCAGTACGACCTGTTGGGAGCCCCTATACTTGGTGTATATATAGATGGTGTTCCTCTTAAAGCAGATTTAAAGTCAAATTATACAAAATCCCCTTAATCCCTCCCCCTGCACAGCCCAAGTTGGGATATAAAAATATAATAAAACTTACCTGGTCCCAGGCTGTTTTCCTGCTCCCACACCAGAAGTCCATTTTACTTCAGGCCATCAGAAGAATTCAGAGATGAATGGGTTAACCTCTCCTGAAGGGTGTGGTCTGCAAGAACAAAGGTGTGTCTCCACCTCCCGGGGCTATAACCACCTGGCTGACTTGATGCACTTCAGTTTTCTTTCTTGCAGTGGTACTGCAGGGATGTATCTGAACTCCTCTCCCATTTACTTATTGTTTCTAAAGGAATTTAGCGGGGGTAAAGGAAACCTGACTGTTCCTTGGCCCTTATACTCCATGGATCTGAATGGACCCACTTTGCCTCCGCAGCTAAGCTGCATTTCGATCAGGATGGTAAGGTAAGCGCCAGGGTCTTGGGGCGCTGTGGGGTGTCACCTTTTTGTTTTTTAAAAAAGAGTGATACTCCTGGATAAGAATTCCGCCACAGGAAAAAGCAGCCATAAGGATTTTGTCTGGTGAACCTGATTGAGGGGAACCAGGGGAATTAATTTCCTCTTCATTGCCTTCCCATGTGTCCATTATGTGTTTTTACTGGTTGCCTCCTCCGAATCAAGGCATCAAATCTACCCGCCGCTGTGGAAACATTTTCGGCTTAGCACAGAAGCGAGCACCGGTGTGCGGCTCCTTTCTTACCCCGTTCTCGCTGGAAGATTTTCGGCCGGGCGAAGTGGCAAGTGCCGCTAACATCGCGGTTCTCCTCCGGCTGCTCTCACTGGAACATTTTTGGCCGGGCTAAGCGGCAATTACCGCTAACATCGCGGTTCTCCTCCGGCCACTCTCACTGGAAGATTTTCGGACGGACGAGGCGCCAAGTACCGCTGAGATCGCTGTTCTTCTCCGGCCGCCTTCACTGGAAGCCAGCAGCTTGATACTGGGGTTGTTGGCCGGCAAAAAAGGGCCGCTTCTGAGCCGCTGCACGGCCACCCTCAAGTGGACCTAAATCTTTAGGTAGGTCATTTTTTATGATTATGTGTATTAATATGATATTTTATTCATATATAAATATATATGATTGTGGGATAAGTCTGACAATATATATAATATATGTGGTTCACCCTCTGAGCTCTCAGAATAGTCTTGCGACTATCGGGAACTGTTCATATACTAGGTTTTAGACCCCTTGGGAGGTAATCTAGTAGTTATCACCATGACGGAGGCATCTGGGGTAATCGGATCTGGTTGTTCAGCAGATAGATTCACCCCATGTTCTGTATGCAAACAGACACTGGACGAGGATAGCATAGTGTGCAGGGTTATGCTACGGTAGTAGTGGATATTGAAGACAGTTGTCTCCTCCCTGCAAGGGTTCTGACCCTTGTTGCCAGTGCCCTCTGAGCTTAATTCCCCCCCCCCCGGCAGCCTTCAAGTGGACCTAAAACCTTTAGCAACTCATATGGCTACTAAGAAGGTTTTGAAAAAAAAATTCCTCTGAGTTTTGAAGAGGATATTGTGGCTGCCATAGCCTCCTTCTGAGTCTTTAATCTCTGTCGTCAGCCCTCAAGTGTTCCTAAATGTTTAGAAAGTCATTTAGAAGGATTGGCTACTATAAAGGTTTTTTAAAGAAAAGATTTATCCTCTAACTTGAAGAGGATATTGTAGCTGCCATAGTCTCCCAGGAAGTTATCCGTTGGGGAGGATTCATCCAGTAGGTACTCGTATTCAGAGTCCTCTACACAAGGGGGTGCTCAGTTAAGATGGATGGATGGCTTTGATTTCCTCCATTCTGGAGGATGTTGCCGAGCATACACTTTATTGTAATCTGATCAATAGGGAATGGAAGAAGTCAGGTTGTCTGCCGACCATTCCTAAAGTACTAGGTACTATGTATCCTTTTCCTCCAGATCAGATTGAATTATGGTCTCACCCTCCTGTGGTGGACTCTCTGGGGCCAGGTCTTTTTATAATTTTGGTTATGCCATCCTCTGATAGTACTTCTCCAAAGGATCCAGTGGATAAGTGTGTGGATCAGATGGCATGTCATGCTTATTCTATTATGGGGTCGACCTTGCGGCCAGCCTGTGCTACATCCCTAGAATTTTTGGGGAGCAGAAGGTTGTTAAAATAACTGGACTCGAAGACTCGTAGGGGTCATTCATGGAATTCATGCTCCCAGGTGATCAAGACCAGTTTGGCTACAGAGAATTGAGCAGGATAAGTGCCAGAGGCCTAGCTCTGGTGTTAGCCTTAAGGCGTGCTTTATGGCTTAAGCAATGGCCAGCAGGCATAGCCTCTAAAAAGGAATATGACGGGGCGTCTGTTTGGGGAGTGCTTGGTTGACATGGTAAAGCATGCTACTAAATGCGATACTTTCAAAGGAATCCTTAATTTTCATTGTGACAGATATATACCTTACAGGAATAAAACTATTAGACACACATGTAAACCGATGTGGCTAAATAAAGAGGTTAAGGGGGCAATAAACAACAAAAAAAGGCATTTAAACGTTTAAAGCAGGAAGGGACAGCGGAAGCGTTAAAAAAAAAATATAAAGAAGAAAATAAACAATGTAAACAGATAAGGGCAGCTAAGCTGGATACAGAAAGACTGGTCGCGAAAGAGAGTAAAACTAACCCCAAATTATTCTTTAGCTACATAAACCGTAAAAGGTACAAACCTGAGGGTGTGGGCCCCCTGAAAAGCAAGGAGGGGACCCCTATAGAGGGAAATGAGGAGAAAGCAAATTTGCTTAACTTCTTTGCTTCTATATTCACAAAAGAATTTGACATGCCGAGTGAAATGCAGGGGAATAACCAAAACCCTCCATTAAATGTCACTGGTCTAACCAAGGAAGAAGTTCAGCACCGTCTCAAGCAGATAAAAATCGATAAATCACCGGGACCAGATGACATACATCCTCGTGTTTTAAGGGAGTTATGTACAGTAATAGACAAGCCGTTATTTATAATATTTGTGGATTCCATAACTACAGGGTCTGTTCCGAGGGATTGGCGCATGGCAAATGTGGTGCCAATATTCAAAAAGGGATCTAGGGGGGGAACCTGGGAACTACAGACCGGTAAGCTTAACATCTGTGGTGGGCAAGCTGTTTGAAGGTTTCTTAAGGGATACTATCCTGGAGCACCTTGGGGAAAATGACCTTATTACTCCATATCAGCATGGATTTATGAGGAATCGCTCCTGCCAGACCTAATCAGCTTTTATGAGGAGGTAAGTTCAAGATTGAATCAGGGGGAGTCATTGGATATCCTATATCTTGACTTTTCTAAAGCATTTGATACTGTGCCACATAAAAGGCTGGTACAAAAGATGAGAATGCTTGGACTGGGGGAAAATGTGTGCAGATGGGTGGGAAATTGGCTTAATGATCGGAAGCAGAGGGTGGTTATCAATGGTACACACTCAGATTGGGTTACTAGTGGAGTACCACAAGGGTCAGTTCTGGGACCAATTCTCTTCAATATATATATATAAATGACATTGGGTATGGAACAGTAAAGTCTCAATCTTTGCAGATGATACTAAGCTGAGTAAAGTAATTAAAACAAAAGAGGACAGCAGGCAGCTACAAACAGATTTAGATACATTAGAAGCATGGACAGTTAAATGGCAAATGAAGTTTAACACAGATAAATGTAAGGTTATGCACATGGGAAGGAGAAATCTGTGTCATGATTACACATTAAATAAAGAAACACTTGGTAAAACAACAATGGAAAAGGACCTAGGGGTTTTAGTTGACAATAAGCTCAACTGTAGTAATCAATGCCAGGCATCTGCTGCCAAGGCAAATAGGATCATGGGGTGCATCAGGAGGGGCATAGGTGCTCATGACCAGAGCATCATTTTACCCCTGTACAAGTCACTGGTCAGACCCCATATGGAATACTGTGTACAGTTCTCAGCACCTGTGCTTAAGGACAACATATCAGAACTGGAGCGCGTTCAAAGAAGGGCAACAAAGTTAATAAAAGGAGTGTGGGGGCAAGAGTACCCTGAAAGATTGTCCAAGTTAGGTTTATTTAGTCTAGAAAAAAGACGATTGAGGGGTGATCTAATAACGATGTATAAATATATTCGGGGTCAATACAAAGATCTGTCCCACAATCTATTTATACCCCGGAGTGTAAACATAACCCGGGGGCATACACTAAGGTTAGAGGAAAGGTGCTTTCTCCACCGACATAGGAGGGGATTCTTCTCTGTAAGAGCTGTGAGACTATGGAACTCGCTGCCAGAGGAGGCAGAAATGATGGATACAGTAAAAACATTCAAAAGTGGCCTTGATGCCTTCCTGGCATGTAAAAACATTTCCAGCTATGGCTACTAGACCACTGGAAGGAATTAAACAGGCTGAACTGGATGGACTAAAGTCTTTATTCAGCCTTACATACTATGTTACTACTATGTTACTATGGTAAATCATCTAATCTACCACAGAAGCCGAATTCTAATACTGCTTCCGCAGGGCCTCTAATACTCCGGGGTTCCAGCTAGAGGTTCGGATACTGAAGAGATTTATTTTTGGAATAAGACAAAATTCCAAATTAAGGCAACAGGTGTCTGGCAGAATAAAGCCAGACCCCCTTCAAGGCCTGTTCAGACATGAAGGGATGCCCCCGCATTTGCAGGTGTGGGGGAAAAGCTTCTGCATTTGCTTATATTGGAGGCTAAATGTAACAGATATTTGGATACAGGAAGTTGTATCAGGTTACAAGATCAAATTAGGAGCCAGACCCCCTTGGAGATTCTCTTGGTCAGGGGTATCCCGAATTCCGCAGAAAGCAGAGGCATTGAGATCTGCCATATCTCACTTTTCTAGAGATTGGAGTTGTTGATCCACAGTGAAGTTACTCCAGCCGGGAGTTTGTTATAACTACAGTGTAAATATAAGGATGCATACCTACATTGCTGTAGGTGGCCTACATCTTCATTGTGGCATTACCCTTCGGTCTATCTTCAGCACCAAGGGTGTTTACCAAGGTGTTGGCAGGTCTCATGTTTTCTCTAAGTCAGGGTATACATATAATCCCTTACTTAGACTATCTGTTGATATGGGTCCCATCATGTCAGGGGGCCAGAAGGTTACACACACTGTCTGATCGACATTGGATAATTGACTATCCAGTCGAATTCTTAAATCAAATATAACTTCAAGAGTTATTCTTTTCTGGGACTGTCATTAGACACGTCTCAGGCAAAAGGTGTTTTTTCCAACACAGAAGTGACTTTTACTTCAGGCCAGGGTACAGGGTCTCTTGTCTTGCCCTCACCTGATGATTCATCAAGGAATATGCCTGTTGGGCCTGATGGTATTTTGTTTTGCGTCAGTACCCTTTGCACTGTTCACACAAGACCCCTGCAGATGGAATTGCTCACAATCTGTGATCGAGACCCACACACTCTGGATCACTCTTTTTGCGTGACACCGTCAACAAGGCAGTCTCTAGCCTGGTCCTCTTCAGCTTGGCAAATCCTCCCTTCCAGTACAGTGGAAGATCACCATGGATGCCAGTCTATCTGGTTGGGGGACTGTCATGGAGTCACCAACGCTCCAGGGACAGTGGAGTCTGAAGGAGAGCAAACTCTCCATAAATATCCTGAAACTGAGAGTGATTCTATTGTATCTCAGTCATTGGACATACCATCTGAAGGGGCATCCTGTCCGGATTCAAATAGACAATCGGACGGCGGTGGTATATATCAACCACCATGGGGGCACCTGAAGCACTGAAGCCCTCATGGAAGTGAGCTGGTTTTTACTTTGGGCCGAGAAATAGGTTTCATGCATTTCGTCTGTACACATACCTGGAGTGGACAACTTGCAGGCCGATCATCTCAGCAGAACGGTCCTGCATCACAAGGAATGGTCTCTTAGTCAGAGGGTTTTTTCAATCCCTATGCATGCGCTGGGGGATTCCAGACATAGATCTTTTGTGCATCACAACACAATCGGAAGGTTGCAAAGTTTGTGTCTCGGTCCAGGGATCCTCTAACTACAGCAACAGATGTCCTGACTCTTCAGTGGTCAGCATTCAAGCTTCAAGCTTCTTTATGCATTCCCTCCGATTCCACTCCTGGGTCAAGTACGAAGAAAGGTTAGCTCACAAGGGAGTCCCAACCATTCTGGTGGCTCCTTGGTGGCCAAGAAGAAGCTGGTTCTCAGACATAAGGGTTGATTCAGAGCCCCTTTCTCATCATTTTTATGGAGGTCTTGAAAACAAATGAAAAATCATGCAAAAATGAAAACATTACACACTTCTCGCAGAAAAAAGGCTCTGGTGAATCGGATAAGGGGAAAAAAATTAACGCGAATGGAAATTTTCACACAAAAAAGTGAGGGGCTCTGAATCAACCCTATAGTAAGGATGTCAGAGGGCAACTCGTGGAGGTTACCCGACGATCCAGATCTTCTCACACAGGGGCCTCTTAGGCATCCCAATTGACATGTTCTGGCTTGGACGGCCTGGCTATTCATTTATCTTGGCAGGAAGGGGGTTCTTCTGACATAGTCATGCAGACTGATTCAGGCCAGGAAGAAGCCTTCATCAATGATCTATTATAAAGTCTGGCAAGCATTATCGCTTGGTGCGAATCCAGAGGGTTCGCTGGTAGAATTTTTTCTGTTCCCAGAATATTTGATTTTTTTTGGCAGAAAGGTCTTGATGAAGGTTTTCAATTGAGTACTTAAAAGGGACAGATATCTGCTTTATCTATCTTTTTATCTATCACTGGTCAATAACATAAATTTATAAGAAAGCATCAGATAAATGTTAAACCTTAAAGTAAATCTCGTCCACACCTCTAAAATTAAATTACTTGGGACAAGTGGATTATTAATGTTGTCAAAATCTTTTTTACCCATTTCACTTGGTGCCACAATGATTGCACTACTGCAGTTCTGGTATTGGGTGTTTGGCTGGTAGCTGGGCATGTGTGGTGTACAGGGCTAGACCAAGGTGCCCAATATATTTTCTTTGGGTGCCCTGACTGAGTTTTGTACACCACTGTACACCTCTGACCGACCAGAAGCCAAAATCGTGGCACCCAACTTAGATGCTGGGGCTGCAAAAGCGCAATGGGTTCTGTGAATGCCTGCAGTGGAGCCTCTTACCCTTATGATACCCCTGATCTGAGGTCTGTTAGTAAAAATCCTGGGTGCTTATTTTTTATCCCCAGTTTCATAACTTTCTTTTGTACTTTTAAGAGGCCAATTTTTTTTTTAGACTTTCTTTGCTAGCACCCTTTTACCATTTTAGTGCCTTTTGGTTCTGCAGTTAGGAAACCTTCACAAAATCTTTCTAAAGCTGAAGTCCATTATATATACAACCCCCCCAGCCCTGCCACCCTCTCACAGTTAAATAGTTAGTACGGTTGAAAAAAGACATATGTTCATCAAGTTCAGTTGAAGGATGGGGTTGGGGAAAGTTTTTCATAACAGCTAATAGTAACTGTTAATGTTGTTTTCTGCTAGAAAAACATCTAATACTTGTTTGTAGTTGCCAGCTGTTGATGTTTTGACAACTGTGTGACATACTGTGTGAGGCTATTCCTTTTATTTTATATTTCTTATGATGAAAAATTGTCGCCTCTGGAGATTGAATCTTTTTTTTCCAGACTGAGGGGGGAGGCCCATTGTCTTTAGAGAGGATTTTAGATTAAATAATTTTCCCCATATTTTTTGTATTGGCCATTTATAAATCTATAGGTTAATCATGTTTCCCCTCCTTCTCTAGACCTAAACAGATTTTTGAGTCTCCTGGCGCTAAAGTAGGTCGGGGGGTTACAAAGATAGAGACCCCTTACCTCAACTGCAGTCTAGCGCTGCCCTCTGGGGCACTGGTGGTGGCGGCAGCAGCAGCAAAGGGACACAAAACAGAACCCCCCTTGTTTCTCTCAGGGGAGGGCCACCCATGCCTTAGAGAGCAGTGTTGGACCACGGCTGAGGTCAGAGTTTTTTACTTTGTAGTAAACTCTGCACCAGGAGAGGGTGGCAGGGTGGGGGTGTATCTAGACTGGAATTCTGCTTTAACACTTGGTACATGGTGGTGATAGGCTGTTAAATATAACCTGACATGAAAAAAACGCTAGGTTACATGACAAGCTGTCAGCACCCTGCAGTGCTGCAGATTGCTGTCATTATTTAGCTGATTTTTACGTTGAAAATAATCCAGGTTTTCACCAGCGATCCACCAAGCAAAGTGGTTCCAAGGCCTTCTGACAGTTTATCTTTAAATATTTTGTAACCATTAGAAAAAAAGAAAAAATATATACATTTTGTTAATAGTTTTAGTTTTTGCCTTGTTTAAATGTCTAGGGTATAGCTGTCATCGAATGACACAAAACATACTGTTGTTTGACTGTGTCCTGTGATAATATCAAATACATGTATATTGACCCAGAAATCAGTTTTTTGCTTTCAGATTGTCCCATTGATAAAATGAAAATTTGGTAAGGAAGAAGCTCAACTACAGGGGATGCAGGGGTATCGATTGCACTGGGGCCCATAAGGTCAGGAGGTCCCAACATTGTAGCTCCTCTTCTTTTCATATCGGTTTAATGCACATGTATCATCATGTATGTAAGAAGTGTCATTTGTCTCAGTTGTTTCAGTCTTCAGTAGTCCATCTGTAACCAATGCAGTTAAGACAGACTTTTACCATATAAACATATATGGAGCCCTGGTTAAAAAGCACTCTCTGGAGTTGAAAAGTTTGCAGAGAGGCCAATTCTCCCCTCTGAGACATTTTTATTTGGGATGCATCACTGTGTGAATCCTCCAGTGATGCCTGCAGTACTTGGCCAGTGATCCCATGGCATAAATGTGGGTACACAAAGAAGTGGGGGTGTGGACAGTGGCACACACTCCATCCACAAATCTTACATGACGTGTAAAATAAAAAAAACAAGAATTATTGGTCAGCAACTCAAAAATGTACAGTGGGACTGTTGAAAGGTAAGTTTTTAATAGCCGTTATGGAGGCTTCACACAAGGGGGTGATCCCAGATCGAGATGCCCCACCAAAGAGGAACATTGAAAAAGTTCTTCAATGTCCAATCCCATCATATTTAGTTACTCTTCGGAAGGGAGATAAACACTGTTAATCAAGTAGTTAAGCCTAACTAAAAGAGGGTCCCCAAACATCTTGATGACTGAACTGCACTGACTGGATCACAATAAAGTATAAGGAATTCTACAAATGAAATATAAATATCTCAAAAAAAGTGCTAAACATGAATTATCCTCCTTCAAAATAGTGATTCCATCACCCAAATGTGAAAACACGTACCAGATACTCTTAGAGACAAAACTCATAAATATTCAGATCAATTTGGCTACACTTTAATCAGCCTCTACTTTGTTTGGAACCATCAAGGATTGTAATGGCAGTGTTCCTCCACATCAATTCAACTCCTCAATCAGCTCTCATTCACCTCTCTTAATTTGAATAAAGGCACTCTCCAGCCTCATTATATTAAAACTTTCGCAATTTAAATCTAGTTGTCACCACCCCCAATGGCTTAAAAACATACCTAGGGGTCAAATGTATTGGATCAAAAGGAATTGTACTGAAGTTAGGGTATAAAGAATACTGTACTTCCCATATCAACCATATTGAATTGGAAATAAACATCAGTGGACAGTCTAAGTTATGGGTAATTGGAGAGAAAAAGGTATGGGCACTGGTTGGGCTTTAGTTAACTTCACACGGCCTGTTTGTAAATTGTGATCTACTGCAAACTAAGGAAAATGTCAAATTTATTGACCAATTCGCCAATGCCCTGGTTTTGTAATCAAATCTCCTCATTACCATAGTGGCGGAAGAAAGGCTTGGTAATGAAATAGTTCCCCAGAACAAGCTAAGTACATTTTGATAGATGCCCAAATAAAAAGACGAAGAAACACAATGTGTTTCGCACTGCTGCCCGTGCCTCTGACTCGTTATGCAAAGTGTACAATAAAATGGGAAATGTGCTTATTGCTTTCATTAACTCTACACAGCTCTGAACATCTCCATGCAGCCATTGGGGAGCCTTGGCATTGAAGGAGAAAGGCAATGATGTGTAATATACAAAAAGGTCTCAAGCACAACCTCGCTAAGGATGCTGTGAATTGCAATAACCACGAACCCAGAAAGCCTATGAGTTATAATAAAATTCCAGCAAGGAAAAGATACCCTTGAGTTTTAAACAAGCGCAAATGTGTTTTTAGCCAAAGCAACTCATTTTAACTCCAGTCGGTGCTGTACAATCCCACTGTGAACCCACTGGCCTAAATAATGCTATTAAAAAAAGCATTCCAGGAAATAGTAAGAGGGCTTAAAGTAAAAAAAGAACATACTGAAGTATGCTAATCAACAGAACCATAAATACATTTCTTTTGACCAGAGCTGGGACTTTCAAGATGAAGTAAAAAATTACCTGTCCGTCCAACTTTCCTGCTAAACCCAATTTGGGCAACAGCAGAAAAAAAAATCTCACTGGGGCGCAGGCGATCTGCATGAAAGCTTAAGCTAAGACCTTGAATGACAGGTCAGTTAATCAATCCATGTAACAATGGGGCTGCACGTCCCTTTCCGTCAAGTCCACAGCTGACATGCAGAGCCCTGGCCTTGCCAACATTTTTATTTGGACACCCAAATTGGGCTTAGCAAGGAATGGTGTGGTGGCTGGGGGATTACAAAAAGCTTAGACCTCCTAAAGCGGGGTGCTCACCTCTCCACCTCAAGGGTCACCAACAGGCCAGGTTTTGCAGATTTCCACATTGATGCACAGGTGTTTTTATTTATGCTCCATTTATATCTGTCTGAGCTCTAATTACTTCATCTGAGAGTTGAGCATGTATGTCTTAAAGAATTTCAGCCATGCATAGAAGTGGACCAAAACCCAGTGCAATCAGCCTGGTAATATATAAGATTCCCGGGCCGATTAATTCCCTCCCCTGGGGCATCCAAAATCGGGATGCCCTCCTGTGTGAGCCCCCCCATGTCACCCTGCACACTTACCTTGCTTCCCGGTCCAACGGTGCATGCACAAGCCGTGGCCTCACCCCCGCTATCCATCTAGCAAGTCGCGTGCCCGTGCCAGGCATTTGTGAATGGCTGGCGCGGGCATGCTCCCTGTTTGAGGGAAGCGGGAATGCAGCTGCCAGCATGCTCAGAGCCGCTGGCCTTAGAAACTGGCTTAGACGGCCTGATGTCAGCGGCTCCGATTGCGCTGATTGGAGGAGCGTCTGCACATGCGCCGTAGGATCGGGAGGAGGTAAGTTGTGCTCGGCGATCAGGGGGGTTTCACACAGCGGGGTGCCCTGGGGAAGGGCCAGAACCCAGGATAGTCAAAATCCTGGGTTTTGGTCCACTTTTAAGATGCCAAAACTAACGGTTCTCACAAAATGCACCAGAGAGGCCTTCACATGCTTTAAGCTGCTGCTCTGTTCGCTGCTTAGCTTGTCTACATGATTACTTTGTTGGATTGTGGGAAGTCACATGCCTATGAACTAGATTTAGGCTTAAGTTAAATTCAACCTGAATTTTGATTCTTTAGTTTGACAAGAGTAGAATGTTAGCAATTTTTGCTGTAAAATCCTACCAAATGTGTTTTTAAAACAAAGTGGAGAGTCATTAGGTGAATTGAGCAGGTAGGGATATTGTTGCCCTAATCCTGCTCTGGTGACCTCCATTACAAATACCTACCACACAGAGAAGAAAACATAGGCCTCACCTCATGAGAAAAAAGCCTGAGAATGTCACGGTTACTGAATCACAAGCTAGGAAGATGATGAAAGTCAATGGCACTACAGTGTAAAAAGTAACCTTTTTTTTTTTTTTTTTTTTTTTAAGTACCATTGTTTTCCTATCTGGTGGTTCAGCAACACTGAAATTCTTAGGCCTTTTTCTCATAATGAGAATTTTGTTCAACTCTTACTAACTCAAGGCCACAATATCTAAAATCTTCCTCGCTGTGTTTTTGATGCTCATCAATGGAGCATCCCTGTATTCTTGGCGATCCCACAGAGCATGTGCACACTCTCCTACAATCTGTGCACTATGTTATGCATATTAATGAGCACCATAAAACATTGAATGGAAGCATCCCCGCAGCCACTTCAGTTACATCTGTGCGCATCCCAATCAGTCTATTCAGATAGGTCTGGTGCAGGAGTGCACAGCAGCCATAGGGATGCCACTGCGGCCAGCACATGTGTCATGAGACACAGAGGTGCGTTTTTTACACCAACCGGGTGCATTGGGGAATCCCAAATCAGGCGCCCCCAAAACAGAAGTTAAAACTTAACCTTTAATCCTGTATGGGTAAACTGGTTTAGCATAGAAGGCAGTGCAGAGTGCATATGGTCATAGGTACAAACTCAGCGGATTCCATGGGGATTGCCCCCCACTTTGTCATGTGTAATATCATTTCATTTTTTTCATTTTTCTTGCTTCACAAAGACGAATAGCCCTCATCTTATCCAGTCTTATAGACTCTATGCGGGTGGTTGCTCCTCTTTAGGTTATAATGGTTTGAAACCAACATGAACTATCACTTAGTTATTTGCACTGCTGCAGTCAGAGGTAGTACACTTTTATAAATGAGCCTTTCGTAACATTGCCAAGAAGGGTATTTCACAGCCAAACAATCCGAACAATGTATATGCTTAACACATCTCCTAAACTCACCACCGCTGGCTTTGTCAATAGGCAGAACAAAGATCTTTTACCATTAGCAAATAATTCTCCCATCCCTAAAGGATAAAATCTCTCCATGAACAATGACCAAAGACTTTTTACAGAATGGCAGCATAACCTGGATCTCGAGAAGAACACCTGTGGCCATTTCCTATTATGTTTATGTCACTGTTTTGTTAGGTCCGCATAAAAGACCTACGACACAGTTTTCACCCCATGTGGAATAAAAGAATGATTCAAATTAAGGAAAAGATGAGAGATTTCCCATGTAATCCATTTTCTCTTTGCTACAAGTTCTGAATCACTGCAGCATATTTCTGAGAAAAATGCAAGTGGCCAGAAAAGAGGATAAATTGACGGCTAGGAGTTATTTTAAGACACTGACAGGAACAAAGAAATAGTGTATTTATCATGGGCTGTCTCCAGGTAATCTTTACTACCGAAAAACATTCCCAAAAATAGCCGTGATAAAGTGCAGTCAATGCTACTGTGAAAAGTCAAAATGATCTCTATACATTGAAACCATATTTTATCATTTTATTAAGTTTAATGCAGAGAATTGTCTACCTATAAATTAAGTGCATTGAAGTGTTTTGGGTCAATTTTTAGTAATTAAAAAGTTCATAACGTTTTAAATGGTTTTAATTATATTTTTCATGTTTATCCCCTGAAAAATCCTTCACCTCTTCCCCACCCCACAACATGAATTCTAAGATGAACGGCAAATTGCAGTATGTGAGCGGACTATGGGCTTTATTCATCAAGGAATAGCGACAGGTAGTGCCTTGTAAGTGACAGGTAGTGGCAGGTGAACGCCGGCCGCGGCACGCAATACCACAATTATGAAGCCGATTCTGGTGAGCGTCTATTAAAGTGGACCAACACCCAGGATTTTGACTATCCTGGGTTTTGGTCCACTTCAGGGGGGCACCCCGATTAGGGGTGCCCCGCTGTGTAAAACCCCCCAGAAACCCCCAAACTCACCTCACCACGCTCCCACGGACAAGCGGCGGACAAGGTAGCGCGTCCGCCGCCGCCTCCCGCGCGCCCCTCTGACAGTGCGCGCGCCCGCGCCGGCCATTAACAAACGGCCGGCGCGGGCGCGCGCACGGCTAGAGGAGTGCGCGGGAGGCGGCAGCGGATCAGGTGAGTTCTTTTGGGGTTTTCGGGGGGGTCCCTCACCGCGGGACATCCCGATCTCGGATGTCCCGCGGTGAGGGGGGTGATCGGCCCGGGAATCCTATAGATTCCCGGGCCGATCACCCATGGGTGACGGTCCACTTTAAAGCATCATTTAGTGACCGATTCATCATCACAGATGGCTCAGCGGATCCTTGCGGCGCTCTGCCTTCCAGAGCGCCTGGTATTACCTGTCGCTCTTCCATACATTTCAATGTACGTTACTTTTCTTCACTTTAAACATGGTTTTATTTCTTTTTTTAAATCAAATCATTGTTACCTCTCCTGGCCTATTAACCCTTTAAGTGGCAAGCACATAACACCTACGTGCTGGCTTGTCCAGGACCTAAGTGCCAAGCACGTAGGTGTTACGTGCTTGACTTCCCCCCTGCTAGTTGAAAAAAAAAAAAAAATTTAAGAAAATACTCACCTGACCCCTCTATCGATCCGCCGGGTCTCCTCTTTAATTTGTTGCCATCCTATCCCCCATGGGGGCTCGGATGGCTCCAGGAGAACCCCCGGAATAGCCCCCCCCCGCTTTGGGCGCGGGGCCGCTGTTAAGTGAAAAAAATAAATATGACATTTACTCACCTGCGGATGCGATGCTTCCCGCCGGGTCTCTTCTTCACCAGGGGGCCTCCAGTCACCCCCCGGTCTCGTCCGTGGTGAGGAGAGGGTGAGAAATCGCCCTCTCCATCACTTCCTGGGTCATGGCTGCTAGCCCCGCCCCTTGGGGAGTGGGGCTGGGTGACGTCACTATGACGTCACCCGGCTTCTCTCACTCGAGACAATCAGTCTTGTCGGGTGCTCAGAGGAGAGGGGGTGAGAGGGCTGTGATCCCTTGCCCCCCCCAGGCTCCCTCCACCTAGCACCCGGCAGCTGTCATTGGGGATCGCTGGGGGACAGAGGAGGATCGGAGGTGAGATGAGATCCCTATACCAGTTCACAAGGCTGGGGGCCGGCAAGTCACCTGCAACTAGCGGGTGACTTGCCATTAACCCCCGGCACCCCCAATTACCTGCCTCCCCAAAGCCCGGCGGGGGCAGAAGAGCCCGGGCCCACAGAGGCTATGTGGGCTTGTAGGCTGCAGGGTGGGGGGCCACAAAAGCTGGCCCCTGATCTACAAGCCCCCATAGCTGGTCCCGGGCAGGTAATGCTGGGTAAGGGGAACCCCATGTAATTTCTTTGGGATTTTTGAGGGTTTGTAACCCTTAAAATTCCTCAAAAAATTCCTCCTCCCTTACGGGGGACCCTATGTCATTTTTTTTTTTTAAATTAACCCCTTATGCTTTGTCGCCCAGCAGCTATAAAAGGCTTCCAGCAGCAGCAGGAGAGCAGAAGCCAGATTGATCAGCGTGGGACACAGGGATATATGGGAAGTAAGTATTTAAAAAGTATTAAGAAATAAATAAAATATTTTTTTTGCTTGTCTCTGTGTGTATTTTTACACTTAACCCTCTGTGAACTGATGAGGGATCCTGAACTGATGAGACCCCTATACCAGTTCACAAGGCTGGGGGCTAGTAAGTCACCTGACACCCCCAATTACCTGCCTCCCCAAAGCCCAGAGGGGGGCAGAAGAGCCCGGGCCCCTGCGCCCTGTTCCTACAAGCCCCTAAAGCTGGTTATGATGGGTAAGGGGGACCCCATATCATTTTTTCCCTGTAATCGGTCCGGGCTGTCCCAATCCATATACGTGTGGGTATTCCACCACCAGGTGGCGCCAGTTACTGCAAGATCCAGAGCTGTAACTCCTCCCGGCCTCCTATAAAAGGAGCTGTCTCCATAGAGTTCCCAGATTTGTCTTACAGTAGCATGCTGCGAGGATCATCTGGAACTCTCTCTCTCTCTGGATCATGGCAGTTGAGCGGGGCATTTTTAAGCCTGTCTGCCGCTGCCTCCCTATTGCCTCTGTTCCTGTGGACCCACTTATGCCTCCCAGCCTCGCCTGACGGGAACAGGTGAAGGTAGGGAGAACGCCGGGTTAGGCGTTCACAGAGCTAGGCTCTGGGCCGCAGACCCTCCCTGAAAGGGTAGCCGGCCATAGGCGATGGTGAGCCTATTTGGGGTGGGGGGGACCACTATGCCCTTATCCCATCTGTCCCACAACTTTATTTTTTTCTTGTTGGTGTGTTTCCTGGTGCTTTTTACTTCACAGATACCTACCTCTCCCCTCGCTCCCTCGGCTCTTCCCTTCTCCCCTCCATCTGTCTGGCTCCTGTGAGGGGGGGGCCGTGTGGCGTCCGGGCGAGCGCCACTATGTGAGGCTGCGTCCGCTGTGTCTGTGGAGCGCGTTGCGCTCCGCTGCCTTGGGTTAGGGAGAGGCTCCTCCATGGGCCTGCCTCCCTCCCTTCTTCTCTCTGGGCGCCATTTTCCCTCAGGCTGCGGGCGCTCATTCGCTGCGGTCTGCGGGCGCTCGTTCCCTCTCACAAGGGAAAAATGGCACAGAGAAGGTCCCTCAAGGGGCGAGTCGTGCTAGCGATGGTGCGGAACGCGTCACCGCACGGCCCAGCCCCCCGCTGGGCCGTGCGGTGACGTGTTCCGCACCATCGCCCCTTGAGGGACCTTCTCTGCACCATTTTTCCCTCGTGAGAGGGAAGCCTGTGGACGGGCCACTGCGCTACCTCGTGCGGGGGTCGGCCAATTTGGACCCGTCTCTTCTTTTGGGCTATTGAGTGGCTACGACCACCGGCAGTCCGTGAGTCTTTCTATATATTTATATGTATATATATTGAAAAGGGTGCATGTGCTGTGGGATCACATGCCTTTTTCCATTGTGTTTTTTAGGTGGGATCCCCTTGTCAGCCGTGGGTTGTGGTTCCTCCCAGTCTCCTACGCCCCCTCCGCATCTCTCTCCGTGCCCTCTCCAGGGCTCCAGGGATCACATAAGTTTTTGGGGGTCTGCACTAGGTTTTGGGCCTTTGTGCCTGGGAACCTATATTTTAATGCTATAATCACCATAATGAAGGCTTCTGGGGATAGTGAGCTAGGGGCCCCATCAAGGCGGGTGAAGCTCTGCCCCATGTGCGGTACCTGCCCCCTGGGCGGACTTAGCACTGTTTGTTTCACTTGTGCCAGGAGCGTACTTTTGGAACATGATAGGGCTGGCGTCCCTAGCCCTCCCTTGCCTGCGGTCTTGCCTACCCCCCCACTGCTGCAGCCAGCCCTCAGCGAGGGGGAAGCCAGCAGGGTGTCCCAGGCACACCGGGTGACCAGCCTGGAGAGACAGTTATCTTGCATGGCTACGGGGAAGGCCATGTGTAAGAGACGGTACATAGAGCTGGGCTATTTGGTTTTTGCTGATGACGATGACCTTTTTGGAGGTTGGGACTCTATGGAGGAGGGGGAGCTTTTTAGACACTCCGCTTCCTCGGGGGATCTGTCAGTTGGTTATGACAGCGAGTCTGGTTCCTCCTTCAATGAGAATATGTGGCTCCCTGACGACATGGGAAAATTGCTGGCTTCTGTTTTTGAGACCCTGCATATTGTCCCTCCTAAAGTGGGTAAGAAGAAGCAGGGGGATTTATTCCGGCCTGTGAGACCGAGGATGGTCTTCCCGGAACAGGGCCATTTCTCCAACATGGTGTTTAAAGAATGGAAAAGGCCTAATAAATTGCCATCGGTGCCTAGGAGTCTTGACAGGCGGTATCCCTTCCCTGAGGAGCTGATCCGTCTCTGGTCCCGTCCCCCTGATGTGGATGCCCCCGTCGGGGTTATCCAACACTACGGATATGCCGTCACCCGATACTGCTTCTTTGCGCAACCCTGCTTACAGGCGCATGAATCAGCTGGCTTGTCATGCGTTCACCTTTGTGGGTGCTGGGCTTCGCCCTGTCTGTGCCGCAGCCATTGTATCTTTGGCCATCAGAAATAAGGTGAGACGTCTTGATGTTTTGCCAAATCTCGCAAGCTGGCGGAGGAGTATACTGAACTCAAAGCCTGCATGGGTTTTATTGCTTTTGTAGTCTCGGCGACGATAGTGTCCGGCTGGGTGCCAGGGCCTCGGCTCTGCTTTTTATGCTTCGTTGTTCGCTCGGTTGCGGCAGTGGACGGCTGACGCCGTGGCCAAAAAGGCGCTCACTAGTATCCCCTTCCTGGGGCTCAGGTTATTTGGGGAACGCCTGGACCTTCTGGCCAAGGATGGAAGGCTCCCTCAGCGACAGAAGCCGGCGCGACCCTTTCGGGGTTCTTCGGGATTTCGCTCCTTTCGAGGAGGCAGAGGCTCTTCTTTTTCAAGTGGCTGCAGAGATTCCTGGGGGCGTGGTAGGTCCCGCGGTCGATCCAATCCCTCCTGGGGAGCTAAGTCCAAGCCCCTGGCCAAGCCCTCTCAGGCATGAGGAGGCGTCCTCACCCATCCGGGTGGGGGAACGGCCACTGCTCTTTGCTCACGTGGGGAGACAGCACATCTCGGATCGGTGGATTCAGGAGGTGGTGTCCTCTGGGTACAAGATAGAGCTGACAGTTTGATTTCTACGGTCACGGATTTCCCGGAACGCATTGACGGCGCAGGGCCTAAGGATGGCCGTTCAGAGCCTTCTGTTATCAGGTATGATTTGTCCCGTGCCTCGCCAGGAGCGGGGACGAGGTTTCTATTCCAATCTGTTCACAGTGCCCAAGAAGGACGGAACGCTGCGACCTATCTTGGATCTGAAGGGTCTCAACAAGTTTGTCAGAGTCAGATATTTCTACATGGAGACCTTACGGTCCGCGATAAGCTCGCTTCGGCCTGGCGACTTCATGACCATGGTGGACATCAAGGATGCTTATCTGCACATCCCGATTTTTCAGGGACATCAAAAGTTCCTGAGGTTTGCACTGGAGGATCAGCATTACCAGTTTGTTGCACTACCGTTCAGGATAGCTTCTGCTCCCCGTGTGTTCACCAAGATGCTGGCAGGTGTCATGGCCATTCTGAGGAACTGGGGCATTCGGGTCCCTTCAGCAGGCCGAGAGTGATACCCGGACGGTGTTGGCCACTCTTGAGGATTTCGGATGGGAAATCAATTACCCCAAGTCGTCGATCACTCCTTCAATGGTGAGGTCTTTCCTGGGCATGACATTGGACACCTCTCAGGTCAAGGTCTTCCTCCCCCAGCAGAAAGTGGAGAGCCTCCAGACGCAGGCGCATGCCCTACTGGCTTGTCAGCGGCCATCTATTCATCTGGGGATGAAACTGGTGGGCCTCATGGTGTCCTGGTTCGAGGCGGTGCCCTTTGCTCAGTTCCACGTGAGACCTCTTCAATTGAATCTGTTGACCGGTTGGGACTGGATGCAGGAGTCTCTGGATCAGGAATTTTCACTGTCCCCCATGGTCAGACAGTCCCTCTTGTGGTGGTTGGACTCCAGAAATCTGGTGGGCAAGTCCTTTCTGACTCCCCGGTGGGAGATAGTTACCACGGACGCGAGTCTGACCGGCTGGAGGGGGGGTTTTGGCAAGCACTGAAGTTCCAGGGTCAGTGGGGCCCACAGGAGGCTCATCTACCCATCAATCTCCTGGAACTGAGAGCGATTCGGTTGGTACTTCTTCTAAGGGGTCGGGCTGTTCAGGTCCGCTCGGACAATCAGACGGCTGTCGCCTACATCAATCACAGGGCAGACTCCCTAAGCAGGGGGACTTCTCATCTGGGGGAATGGTCTCTCAGCAACAAGATCTTTCACGCTCTGTGTCTCCACTGTGGTCAGCCGGAGGTGGACCTGTTTGCGTCCAGACACAATCACAAGCTTCCAAGGTTAGTCTCCCTGTCTTTGCCACAGACGCTCTGGCAATTCCATGGACGGAGTTTCGGCTCCTTTATGCATTCCCTCCGTTTCCTCTCCTGGGCCGAGTGCTGCGCAAGATAGCCCAGGAGGGGATGCCAACCATTCTGGTGGCTCCTCGCTGGCCGAGGCGGAGGTGATTCGCGGACATGATCCAAATGTCAGTCGATCGCTACGTCATGCCCGACGACCCGGGGCTTCTCACACAGGGGTCGCTGTGGCACCCCAATTTACAGACGCTGGCTTTAACGCCCTCAACGGAGAAGGGGCTGTCTGGCACGGTTATTCAGTCCATGATTCAGGCACGGAAGAAGTCTTCTTCTATGATTTACTACAGAGTTTGGCGTGCTTACATTTCTTGGTGTGAATCCAAGAGTTTTCCTTCATCATACTTTTTCCTTTTCTAAGATTTTAGAATTCCTACAACATGGCTTAGACTTGGGTCTACAGCTGGGCACCCTCAAGGGCCAGGTCTCGGCCTTGGCCATCTTCTTCCAAATATCCTTTGCCAAGCATAGGCTGATCAAGACTTTTTTACAAGGAGTTACCCATGTTCGTCCACCGTGTAAGCCTGTACTACCTGTGTGGTATTTGAATTTGGTGCTTTCTGCGCTCCAGGGTCCGCCGTTTGATCCTTTGTGTGACGCTGCATTGTCTATCTTGACCCTAAAGGTGGTCTTTTTGGTAGACATCACCTCGGTGAGCCGGGTATCAGAATTGGCCGCACTTTGTATGAAGCCTCCTTACTTTGAGCGGCATAAGGAGAAGTTGTTTTTTTTCGCTTTAAACCTGATTTTTTGCCTAAGATCTTTTCTCCCTTTCATCTTAATGAGGAGGTTATTTTGCCTTCTCTGTGTCCGGAACCTTCTAACTCTAAGGAAAGGGCCCTTCATTCCTTGGATGTGGTCAGAGCCATTAAGTACTACCTGGTTGCGACTGAATCCTTCAGGAAGTCGGATTCTTTTTATTCTCTCTGAAGGTGCTAGGAAGGGTTTGCCTCTGGCCAAGTCCACTCTCAGCAAGTGGATTAGACAGGTAGTGGTGCAAGCTTACTCTGCCAAGGGGAAGGATCCCCCTTTTCATGTTACAGCTCATTCTACTAGAGCTATTGGTGCTTCCTGGGCTTTTCAGCACCAGGCCTCTGTTGAACAAGTTTGTAAGGCCGCTACCTGGTCTTCGGTTCATACCTTTACTTAGTTTTACAAGGTTGACATTAGGGCCTCAGCTGATGCTGTTTTTGACCGAAAGGTGCTTCAGGCAGTAGTGAATTGAACTACATGCTGTTCCGCTCTGGGGATCCCGCCCTATTATGGACACTGCTTTTGGATGTCCCACACATATATGGATTGGGACAGCCCGGACCGAACACAGGGAAAAATACTATTCTGTGACTACTCACCTGTAGAATTGGTTTTGCCTGTGTTTGATCGGGCTGTCCCACCCCGCCCTGGGTTCATTTCCTCTTTTGCCTCTGGTGATTATTTTTTGTATTGGACTGTTGTCCCTACTGTTTGGAGAGAGTACATGCTGTAGCATGTTAACATGTTTTCTTAGCCTCCCGGCCTGTCTCATTTACTGCTTTTTGACTTTCTAGGAACTCTATGGAGACGGCTTCTTTTATAGGAGGCCGGGAGGAGTTACAGTTCTGGATCTTGCAGTAACTGGCGCCACCTGGTGGCGGAATACCCACATGTATATGGATTGGAACAGCCCAGACCGAACACAGGCAAAACCAATTCTACAGGTGAGTACTCACAGAATTGTATTTTTGGGAGGGACCCTATGTCGTTTTTTTTTTTAAGTTAACCCCTTATGTTTATAGTGTGGATAGTAGTTGTATTTTATTTGTAAATGCAAAGTGCTCTTTTCAATTGGGGGGGGTCTCCTGGGCAAGAATGGGGGGCTACCAATACATATGTGGTACCGTTGTAATCGGGAGAAATGGGGCTTTCACATGCAATATGGTTTTCTCTAATAAAGTGAATGTTTTATTTAAAATAAAGGAGACAATTGTCAAATATATATATTTTTTTTTTGTTGTTTTTTACGCCAAAATATATAAAAAAAAACTGTAGAAAAATTACAAACAAGACATTTCATGTTAAAGCCTAAACTCTGCTGCAAAATATATATCTATAATTTTCCTGGAAATTCCGGCAAAAATCACGGTTAAACTTGGTGCAGAATGGGGAAAAATGACCTGTCAACAGAGGGTGACAAAACTTCAAGTAGGCTGGCAATTAAAAGGGTTAATAGTACCTATGCATGTTGGGTATTGTTCTGCTTGGGGGCCCTTACTCTTTCAGATTTAGCTTGTTTTTTCTTGTTTGCATATTGATATTTTAGGAAAACGTTATTTATTCAGCTTTTTTATAATTTTTTTTAGGGAAACCCTGTGCAACCTAAGAATTCTTCGAGGAATTACTTCCAGAAAGGAGAGCCCACTACAACAAGCTGGGTACACTTAGAAAGCTTAATATGTGTACTTTCAGGGAATATATGGTTTACAGGGGATATTCCAAATGTAAAGGGTTTGTTTTGGTTGAAAAATTTCAAGGTGCGCACTTTGCAGAGCTGAAATTTTCAAGTAAAATTACCGTTATGCGCATGCTTTACTTTGGGGTGTTTGGCAACTCTTCCCTTGACAGTAGCTATGCATGTTGCTTTTTAAGATTTTACTTGTTTTTTCTTGTTTGCATATAGGTTTTTTAGGGAAACTCTGTGCAACCAAAGAATTTATTGAGGGATTACTTCCATAAAAATACACCCACATAAACAAGCCTGGTACACCTAGAAAGCTTGAGCGTGTAGTTCCAGAGAATATATAGTTTGTGGGGGGTATTTCGAATGTAAAGGGTTGTTTTTCTGGAAAAACTGCAAGGTGTGCATAGCGCATATCAGTTGTATTTTATCTGAAAATCTCCTAAAGTAGTGGTTCAGTTTGGGGGAGTCTTCTGGGCAGGGAAGGGTGTCTACCAATACATATGGGGTACCGCTGTAACCAGCAGAAATTAATATGAGAGGGGCAGTGTAGGGGTATTTTAATATTTTTAAACCAGGGCTGAAGTGGTCCTTTTAAGTTTTCAAGTGATGTGTAAAAGTTTGTAGAAACCGGGATAAGCTGGTTTGCATATGCCTTGAGGCATGAGGCAGATGCGCCATCTGGCCTTGTGGGTCTTCCTGGTTTTTAGACCCAAGATAAGGCTCTTTACATCAGATTTTATTCAGGTTGAATGTGGCTTGGACAGGGTGGTACAGCCATGACTTGGACTAGGTGATGCAGCAATGGATTTATTAATTTTTATATTGCAGTGTTCCCCAACAGCCTCCTAAAGGCCCACCAACAGGTCACATAGCCTGCTCTCTAGGTCTGTCTGAATACAAATTCACCTGTGCTTCCGAGTGGAGATCTGCAAAACCTGGCCTGTTGATGGGCCTTGAGGCTTGTTATATACTAAAAAGAACTGTACTGCACCATAATCATTTTACATATATAATAGGATGGCTGAATTTGGTGGAGCTGATTTATTACCAAGATGGAAGAGATGTCTGCCTCTGACCGAAAATACTATCTTAATCCCCATTTTTTTTTTTACTAGAAGTTGAAGTCTTTAATCTAGCGCACTCAAATATTTACCCTTATCTGTACCTGGTTTTACAAATATTATATAGTATAAAAATGGCATTACAATATTCATATTATGTATATATATATTATATATTATATATATATATTGGGTGGAACAGATTTATTCTCAAAAGACGAGTGATGTTAAATTTGTTAAGACATGTCAATTCTGAACATTTTAAATTGCGGGCAAATGCAATCCTAAACTGGTGGAGTGAGAAGCATTGTGGTAACTTAAGATTCTGACTTCTCCACTTTTGGAATTCTTTAATTTTTCTTGGGCCTTTATGGACTCCAAATGTGCTATTTACTTGAAAAATTTATATTTTAAAGCATCTACTCCGTGCTGAATTTGAGGGCATTAACAAAGAAAAAAATGAAAATTACCTCCCTCCTCTCCTGCCGTCCGCTCCCCCCACGGTCACTGGGAGACTGCCAGCCAAGTCCGTGATTCAGTGCCTCTGCTGTTGCCAATCAGCGCAACAGTAGCAGAGCCAGTCAAAGCTAGGGATGGCAACATCCTAGTTAGGAAATATATATAGTATGTTTGTAACCCTTTAATTCAGCCATGCAGTAGGTGTGGGGGAAATAAGCAGCAGAATCCATTGGACTGTGCTCTGCTACAGTGTGAATTTGCTTTCTTTGAGTCATTACAAACCTTTTAATGTAAGGTGCCTTCAAATCACTCATTTTCCTGCAATCAGAATATATGTTTCTACCTGCAGCTTATCAGCTGATTGGTCTTCCCGGCCATCCCACGCATACACACTCTGCACATTGAAACTAATCTGCATGCAAATAGCCAGCTAAGAATTACTGCAAACACAATGGTATATCCACAAATTATTCAGTCCTACACATATTAGCAGCAGAACTACTGCTAAGCATACAGGTAAAGATAATATAAATGTTACAGTTATTAACTTCTGCCTTAGAAACATGAGAATGTATAAATGCTATATTCTGTCTCTCTGTGGGCAATGCAAAAAAATGTAAGTTAAAAATAATTACATAATCAAGAGTAGCACAGGATGGGCATAGGGTCTAGTTATCATCTTCACTCTAAATACTGTACCATATTTTGTTTATTTTTTTCTAGAGACCCTGCAACTTTGGGTGTTGAATACCAGAATTTTCCTTTCATGGTCCTAAATGTATAGATGGGGGAATATTTCAGTTGCCTATTTCTGACCAGGAAATTAATTTTGAGTCAGATCGATTTCAGCCAATTGGTTTTAATAGAAATGTATCCTGAGTTCATACATTTTGGATACATGTCAGATTAGTAGTGATTAAGATAGAATCAACATTTCAAATGCTCTCCATATTGATTATCTCATCCCTACTAAATGGTATTCAGAGGACTATTCCAAAATAGTTTGCAATGAGTCTTGACTGTGGTGTTCAAGCTCTATGTAATCTTTGCCATTTAGTATCTGCATTCATTCCTTTTATCGTCTCATGGTTAAGATTTTGCATTACACGACGACATGAAATTCCTTTTGATTTCTAATTTGGGAGGAAGTTCTCATGATCCTTAGTTCCCAAACTTAACCCTTTAATGCCAAGCTTGTAGATTGGCCTGCTTCTCTGTTCCAAGCAGTAGATTCTGTGTGCCTTGCATTTTCTTCACACTAGAACAAAAATAGCTCCCTTAACACATTGTTAGCTGGTAAGGGGTGCTTGAGACCCCTATACCACTTCACAGGGCAGAAGGGGCTGGCAAGTCACCTTCTGGCAAGCGATTGAATTCCCAAAACCCCCAGCCAATTACCTAAATCCCCAAAGGCCAGGGGGTTGCAGAAGAGCCTGGTGCCCATGCGGTCTATACAGGATGGTAGCCTTCAGACCAGGGGGGGCAACTGCTTGGTCTCTGCATCCTGGGCGACCAGCCCACATAGCTGGTGCCCAGGCTGGTGTTGCTGAAAAGGGGGGGGACCCCACACCATTTTGAAAAATAATTGTGTTAAACCCTTAAAGGCATGCATTGTAGTTTTATTTGAAAATCTCATGAAACATTCTCTTCAGTTTGGGTTGTCTCCTGGGCAGGAACAGGTGTCTACCAATACATATTTGGTACCTTTTGTAATTGGGGAAATTGGGCTTTTACACACAATAAGATTTTCTTGAAACACTAACATTCCACAAAATGTTTTTTCTACAAAAGTTTTTTTTTTTTTTAATCCACATATTTCACCTAAAAATATGCAGAACGCACTACAAAAATAACAGATCAGTCATTTTTTGTTTAAGCCCAAACTCTGGAAGTTCCTGCAAAAACCACAGTTAAACGTGTATAGTTGAAATTGACCAGAAGCAGATGGTGACAAAAATCTCTGGTTGGCACTGAAAGGGTTAATACCTAATAGAATTGGGACCCTGCACTCAATAGCAATGAGATGTGAATTTCTTTGTTTTTTAACTAGATACCAAATTGCTGGAAACCTAAGTATTCAAAGTGAATCCCTAAGGTTTGGGATGCATTTCAGATTAGATTCAAATTAAATTCTGTCCAAATTGGCTCCCTCGTCGCTGGCTTAAATGGTATTCAGAGAAATAATCCAAATTATATTGGCTGAACGGCACCAAAACTGAATGAAGGCAAAGTCTAGAAACAGCCAGCTACGTAATACTCACATTGCTGAACCCCTAGAAAATAAAGTAAAAACTCACCTGACCCCCCCCCCCCCAATCGATTCAGCTGGGTCTTCTCTTCTCCCGGGGGGCATCTGATCTCCCCCCCCAAGCTCTTCAGGCCGCTGCTAACATCTGTAAAAATGAAATAATTACATTTACCCACCTGCAATCCCTCCCACTGGCTTTTCTGCCAGGGTGCCATTGCCACTGCTAGCCTGCCTTTTATGGGCAGTGCAGATCACTTCATCCAGTGGCATCATCCCAAATATCCTACCTAACTCAGTAGTGCTGTGGAGAGAGGTTGGAGGGGCAGGGGGATCAGAGTCCCCCATTCCTCTTCACCAATCACCTCGGCAGCTATGACCAGATTACCATGGTCATTTCCATGATTACCATGGGACACAGGATTGAAGGTAAATAAACCTTGGAGGTTGAATAAACCAAAATAAAAGTAATGTTTTTCCTGTATGGTGGTTTTTTTTTTACAGTTAACTGTTTGTGAACTGGTAAGGGATCCAAGAGACCCCTATACCAGTTTTCAAGGCTCAGGCTGCAGATGGCTTGCCATTAACCCTCAGTTCCCTCAAGGCCCATGGGGGACAGAGGAGCCCGGAGCTGCTAAGGCTACATGGTCTTGTAGCCTGCAGGGTGGGAGGCCACCGAGGCTGTCCCCTGTTTTTTAATCCCTGCATAGCTGGTCCATGGGCTAGTGATGCTGGATAGGGGGGAACCCTGCCATTTTTTTTTTTTTATTTAGAGCTTTGTTTCCTGTCACCCAGCAGGTATAAAAGGCTTTGAGCAGCAGCAGGAGAGCAGAAGCCAGAGTGGTTAGCATGGGACACAGTGCTCAAAGATTGATGGGAGGTAAGTATTTAAAAAAGTATTTAAAAAAAATACTTTATTTGCAGTGTTTTTACATGTAACCCTTTGTGAACTGGTAAGGGATATATGAGACCCCTATACAAGTTCACAAGGCTTAGGGGACTGGCAAGTCACCTGAGGCTAGCGAGTGACTTGCCATTAACCCCCAGCCCCCCCATTACCTGCCACAAAGGCTATGAGGGCTTGTAGCCTGCAGGATGGGGGCCACCGAAGCTGGCCTTCGTGCCCTGGTCTACAAGCCTCAATAACTGATGCCCGGACTGGTCATGCTGGGAAGGGGGGACCCCATGCCATTTTTTAGGGGAATATTTAAGTGTTTTTTTTTTTTAAATGGTGTGGGGGATTTTTAAAGGTTTTCAACACGTTGGCGGGCATGTCAATTTTTTATTTAACCCTTTATAGTGTGGATAGTAGCTGTATTTTATTTGTAAATGTTATAAGTGCTCTGTTTTGAGGGGGTCTCCTGGGCAGGAACTATACATACTGATACATATGTGGTAGCATTGTAATCAGGAGAAATGGGGCATTTCTTTGATAAAATGTTTTATTTAAAATACACTAGATATTTAAAAAAAAATAAAAAATTATATTTTTACTTTTTTCACTCCTATTTTAAAAAAATACTAGAAAAATTGCAAAGAGATTGCAAGACATTTGATGTTTTCCTAAAAATTCCTGCAAAAATCACAGTTAAACACTAGGGTGACAATCTCAAGTAGGTGGTTAAAAGTACCTAGGCATGTTTGGTATGCTGTTTGGAGGACCTTGCGCTTTCAGATTTAGCTTGTTTTTTCTTGTTTGCTTATTGATAGTTTAGGAAAATTCAGCTTTTTTATACAGGTTTTTAGGAAACCCTGGGCAACTGAAGAATGGGAAGAGGGATTACTTCCAGAAAGATGAGCCCAATACAACAACCTGGGTACACATAGAAAGTTTAATGTGTGTACTTTCAGGGAATATATGGTTTGTGAAACAAACATTTACCTCCTAACCAACCACCTCAGTGGTATGTGTATTTTTCGGGTTTCCAGCATTTGATATGTAAATTTAAGTCTAAACCATAAACCTTTCTATTTTCTTTTAAACCAATTCTCTATTTTTTTTGATATACTAGTGCTTTTTACTTGCAGAGTGACCATTGCTAGCTTGACTTTTGTTTTTCTGTTAGCAGGGGCGTAACATGAGGTGGTGCGGACGAACTGAGGCCAAGAATGTCAGTGGGGCCCAATTATTGCTGCTCCACCATCTTATTCATCATATTTGTGCTTACTTGACATAATTTAGAGTCAGGAAGCACCATTTATCCCGTCTGTTTCAGTCAGTAGTTGTCTAGCTGCATCCAATTGAGTAGAAAGAAGTGAGAAAAGTTTACCATATAAGTCGTGAAAGGGCCCCATTTTACTGTTCGCACTAGGGCCCTGTCACATTTAGTTACGCCACTGCCTACAAGCTCTGACATTGCTTTTCTTAACCTCCAGAATACAGGATTTTACTTCAACCTGGGATAGTAAGGAAGATCCTATCGTAAGGAAAATGCTATTCACGTATCTTGATCAACTGTACAGAATTGGGATGTTTATGTGCATTATTGTTTTATGTCAAAGTAATTTAGCATGATTTGCAAAATACATGAAATACTTTGACTCCATAGGCTCTCCCTTTATCAATGGCTAAAGAGATCAGTATTCTCTTCTTCTCCTTTGCTTTAAAAGTCCCAGCAGTACCACCCTGACATTCATTAGAAAGAAAAAGGACATCTGCGTTTTTGAATGACCTTTTATAACACAATTTAAAAAAAGAAACCATTTTAATGCCTTGTAATACCTTACGTCAATTTTAAGCCGTTATGGGAAATTATGGCTCCTCATTAATACAGTTTTACTTTTACAGATCACTGGAGATATCACTTGGATCTGGAATATGTCTTCTGATAGATTTTTGTCTTTCTCTCTCACATATGTCCCTTTCTTTTTCAAGATCATTGTAATGTTACCGTTAATTGAGTCATTCTTTTCCTAAATAGCTCGGTACGATTTATTATCGGGAAGTTTTTGATGAATACACTTAAGGATGCGCTGCATGTTTAATGAATGTTATTTGAGTCATACCATACAAAACCTCATGATGGTAATGTGGAGGGAAAGTACAGCAAGGTCATTTAGTAGTAAATATAGAACTGATGTTTCTATGAGGATGAATCTGTAGTTAGTTAAATTAGGAGCTTCCAACCTTTACTTTTCTGAAAAGTATTGTATTGTGGCAAAAAACACAGGCGTATAGGCGATTCTCTGTGAAAGGGGTCTCAATTGTTTTTTTTTAACCCCTAAGCTGTGGCTATAGCTATCCTACCTAATTTTTCCAAAATGCTTTCCAAAAATCGGGTCAGTATAACCTAGGCAAAGGGAAAAAAATGTCTCTGTAAGCGATCTGAGCATTTTAAAAACATTATAAATATGGATGGCCTATGTTGGACACACTGGTGTCTCATTGCTTCTAGTTAGCTGCTCTACTTCACACTAAGCCACTCTACTTCACACAGTATGCTGAAAAACCAAATGCAGAGCACTATTGTCTACTATAGTTAATGGCACACTGCAGAAATTTTAATAAATAAGGCCCCAGGTTTCTCCAGGGCTCTCATAATGGCTCTCATCATACAGTCCTTGGTAGGGGCACCTATACAAGAGAAATGGATTAATGCACACCATTCAATAAGTTCGTTTGCAAATAAAGGTTATATTTAGAGATGAGCGAACTTTTGAAAAATTCGATCCGACTGATTCGCAGAATTTTCCGCCAAAAATAGTTTCGACCCGAATTTATTCGTGACGAATCGCTATTAAAAATGGCTATTTCTGAGCTTCCTAGAGCCTCAATAGGGTTGTAAACCATTCTGCCTTGCTGTAACACGCATAGGATGCGTGCTGGGTTACTGAAATAATACTGTAAATAATTAGGACATGCAGATCAGAGGCATCGCTATTAGAATCGCAGAGTGGCACAATTAGAGAGTTGAGGTGGCATCACTATGAGGGCCCCTATATTGCCTGAAAAACACACCCTGGAGCTGGCAGCAGCAGGAGCCCAAATATTGGATGAAACACATCCTGGAGTTGGCAGCAGGAGCCCAAAAATTGGATGAATCACACCCTGGAGTTGCAAGCAGCAGCAGCAGGAGCCCAAACATAGCTTGAAAGACACACTGGAGTTGGCTTCAGGAGCCCAAAAATTGGATGAATCACACCCTGGAGTTGCAAGCAGCAGCAGCAGGAGCCCAAACATTGGCTGAAAGAGACACTGGCATTGGCAGCAGGAGCCCAAAAATTGGATGAATCACACCCTGGAGTTGCAAGCAGGAGCCCAACATTGGCTGAAAGAGACACTGGAGTTGCAAGCAGCAGCAGCCCAAACATTGCTTTAAAGACACTGGAGTTGGCAGTAGCAGAAGCAGGAACCTAGAAATTGGCTGGAAGGCACCCTGAAGTTGGCAGCAGCAGGAGCACATACATTAGCTGGAAGGCACACCCTGGAGTTGGCAGCAGCATAAGCAGGAGCCCAAACATTGCTTGAAAGACACCCTGGAGTTGGCAGCGGCAGCAGGAGGCCAAAAATTGGATGAATCACACCCTGGAGTTGCAAGCAGCAGGAGCCCAAACATAGCTTGAAAGACACACTGGAGTTGGCTTGAGGAGTCCAAAAATTGGATGAATCTCACCCTGGAGTTGCAAGCAGCAGCAGGAGCCCAAACATTGGCTGAAAGACACTGGAGTTGGCAGCAGGAGCCCAAAAATTGGATGAATCACACCCTGGAGTTGGCATCAGCAGGAGGCCAAAAATTGGTTGGAAGGCACACCCTGAAGTTGGCATCAGCAGGAGCCCAAAAATTGGCCTAAAGACATAAATGTTTTGCACAATTTGGAAAGTGTAAAACGTGGCACCATGCTGAATCTAGTCGCATGCATCAGGCATTGGTGGGTGGAAATCCTGGCTGATCCATCCCTGATTCATTTTGACAAAGGTGAGTCTCTCCACATTTTTAGTTGACCGACGAGTTCTCCTCGCCGTAACTATGGCCCCCGCCGCACTAAACACCCGCTCAGATGGCACGCTACTTGCCGGGCAGGACAGATTTTCCAGGGCAAACTCTGCTAGTTGCGGCCATACCCCAAGTTTGGCTGCCCAGAAGTCCAGCGGATCCTCAAGGTGTGTTGGCATCAAGGTATGACATGACCTGCTGGTTGAGGTCCTGCTCCAGGTCTTCCTGCTGCTCATGAGTAGCCTCACTATACGGGTGTAGAAAGCTACTCATTAGCGACTGAAGACTGAGGCTGCTGCTGATGGAGCTGCTGCTGCTGCTCCTGCCAACCCCATCAGCAGCCATGGCAGTGGAAGGCGAGCGCAGAGGTCCCCTCGAGTCAGACCTGCGAGAGTATGGACCATGGCGCAGATAGGCATCGGCCAACTGCCTACGTAGAATGTCTTTGTAGTAGTTCAGTTTGTCCTCCCTCTCGGCGGGTTTTGTGCCAGAAGCGAGGGTCCAATAAGGTGGAGAGCCAGAAGTCATCCCGCCGACAAATGGAAACAATTCTGGGGTCACTACGCAAGCACGTGAGCATGCTTCCTGCCATTTGCGCAAGTGACTCGGATGGACTACCTGTCTCCATCTCCACTGCATACTGCCACGGTGTGCCCGGGTCCTCTGTCTTGCCTTCCTCAAAACCCTCTAGCTCCTCAGGCTGCTCCTCCTCTCCTGTCCACTGACTAGATAAACCAGACATTTTGCCAAGCCTAAACTGTGCTTCACTGTGCCCCTCCTCCTCCTCCAGTTCAGCTCCAACGGGGTTCATGTGGCTGTAAGATGTAAACGCCATGTCTCCAGTGCCCTGACCAGCCATGGTTTCCAACATGTGCTGTAGTACATGAAGCAGTGGAATCACGTCGTTCATCCCGTAATCCTGCCGACTGACAAATAAAGTGGCTTCCTCAAAGGGCCTGAGCAAACGGCAGGTGTCACGTATGAGCTGCCACTGGTTGACATTGAAGTTACACAGGGGAGTCCCCCTATCCGCTTGGATCATCAGGAAATCCGTGATGGCTTTTCTCTGTTCATATAATCGGTCCAACATGTGAAGGGTGGAATTCCAACGGGTGGAAACATCGCAAATCAGACTGTTGGGGGATACCATTCTGACGCTGTAGCTCAAGAAGGGTGTGTTTGGCGGTGTATGAGTGGCTGAAGTGCATGCAAAGTTTCCTTGAAGTTGTTAGGATGTCTTGCATATGGGGGGGAACACTTCAGAAACTGCTTGACAACCAGATTGAAGACGTGAGCCATGCAGGGGGCATGGGTCAGCCTTCCTTGGCGCAGGGCAGACAAAATGTTCTTCCCATTGTCGGTAACCATGATTCCCATTTTAAGTTTTCTTGGAGTAAGCCATGTTTGGATTTCCTGATGAATACATTTAAGCAGTTCCTCCCCTGTGTGACTCCGTTCACCAAGGACAAACCGTGTGAAGCACTGCGTGACACCTCCGTGCCCTGCACACATGGTAGACTGGAGGGGCACTGAGACTTGAGCCTACAGTGGAGGGTGAGGAGATGGCCGAGAATGAGGAGGCCGAGTCGCACAGTGTCACAGGCCCAATGGGCAGGGAGCGCGGAGGCCGGAGCGGCGTGACCTGTCCAAGTTGCTGCTGCAAAGGGACCACATTCACCCAGTGGGCCGTAAACGACATGTACTGTCCCTGACCAAAGTTACAGCTCCAGACGTTGCCGCTGCCATGCACTTTGCTACACACAGACAGGCTCAAGGACTGGCCCACCTTCTGTTCAACAAAAGTGTGCAGCACTGGTACTGCCTTCTTGGCAAAGAAATGACGGCTTGGGACTCTCCACCTCGGCTCGGCACATGCAGCGTCTGCATACTGCTGTCTCTTGGACATGGCTTCGCTGATGGATTGCTGGCGGGATGCATGACTTGGAGGAGCAGGAGCGACATAGGATGGGTATGATGCACAGCTGCCTTCGGCTGAGGTGCTGGAGCCTTGGCTGGCAGAAATTGGGAGCGGCGTGCCACTTGGTGAGGAAGCAGACTGGACCACCCCTTGGGAGCCTCGGTTCTCCCAGGTCGCTTTATGGTGACGCATCATATGTTGACGCAGGGCCGTGGTGCCAACATTTGGACCCTGGCCACGCTTCACCTTCTGCCTACATATCTTGCATGTGGACATGTTACCCTCCTGCGGATGCTTCAGGAAAAACTGCCACACTGCCGAGTAGCTACTTTTCCCACCAACAGGCCTCACTGATTCGCTGCTATTGTCGCCAACTCCAGGAACCCCTGCTCCACTACCTCCCGATAAGGTAGCCTGCCATGCAGCAGGTGCTCTACCCCGGCCCCGTTTGTCTCCAGGCTTTACAATTGTGCCCCCATGCTGACTGCCAACCATGCTGCTAACACCTTGCTGCCTGAGCTGCTGACTCCGGGGCAACCTGCGCCCCTCTTCTCCTGATGACGATGAAGCCCCTTCATCACCCGGCTCCCAAGTGTGATCGGCTTCATCATCATCATCAGAGTTGTGGCTGTACGTCACTGATGTTCTCGGTTTCCTCAACAGTGTCTGGCGCAGAAGCTGGAAATCTCGCAACACCCACGACACTGTCCACATCACTATTTGTCTGCCGAGCTAAAGAAGCCACCTCCATTTCATGGCTGGGCAGTAGCTGCTGACTGTCCTCTATCTGATCGTCCTCCTCACTAAAGAGTGGAGCTGAACCCAAAGCATAGGATACGTCTCTGGGGGAGGGAACGGCGTAGGACAGAGGCAATGGGAGGACAGGGACTGCTCTCGGGGCATGCCAACTCAGGGTTGTGTCAGAGGAACCTACCGACCCTAGACTGGGGGTCTCAGACGTAACTTGTGATGATGTTTTTGAGCGCGTTAACCAATCTACCACGGCAGATGCGTTACTGGTGGAGACACGACGCTAGCAGATACAGGGTGCAAGGTGCAGCTTTGGGGTGCCCTGCGGCCTGGTTTATTGAAAGCAGTCAAAAAGGAAGTGCAAACTAAAGTAGCTTAATGAAGCTGATGCTGAACAACGCTTATGTTGTATAAGAGATAGGGTGCAAGGTGCAGCTTTGGGGTGCCCTGCAGCCTGGTTTATTGAAAGCAGTCAAAAACAAGTGCAAACTAAAGTAGCTTCATGAAGCTGATGCTGATCAACGCTTATGTTGTATAACAGGGTTAAAATAGCATGTGCCTTGGGATGCCAGTGTGGCGTAATGTATTTTAAGCTGAACAGAAACTATTAACACTAATCCAAGAATGAGAAATGCTTTTGTTTAACAGATAGGGTTAAAATAGCGTTCAGGGCTAAATAGCAGAAAGGGTTAAATAGCATGTGCATTGCATGCACAGTGTGCAGCTGTATTTAAACCAAACCAAATATATTAACAGTAACCCAGTAATTATGAAATATGAATCATAGGCAGCACTAGGCACCCTGTCAATGTGACTTGTATGCTGCTGGATTGTTCCGGTTTTAAACCTATCTTTCCCTAGCTCTGTCTACCACTCTAAATCTCCCTATCTGTCTCTCTCTTTACCTATCTGTAACTGTCTGTACTAGCTATCGCTAACTCTCACCTAACTAAGACTGTCTGTCTCTCTCCCTGCAGCTAGGTCCGTTCTGTCTGCAATGCAAGTCTCAACTGCGCAAAAGGAAAATGGCCGCCGCTTTATATAGCACGGTGACGTCACCGGGCTTCCTGGCTGCTGATAGGCTGCATGTGACTGTCCCATCGTCACTTGCCCCTGGGGACATGTCTGAACATGTCTGTCCACCATCTTAGAATTCCTGTCCTTGAGTTTAAAGGAAAACTTCGATCGATCGAATCGCCGGGAAATTCGGATTCGTTCAGAATCAAATTTTTCATGAAATTCGGAACGAATCCGGGTTCATCCGGATCGATTCACTCATCCCTAGTTATATTCAAAAAGGTTTAAACATACATATATACAGAAAATTCTTCAAGATTGTATATTCAAAAAGGATACAATATTGGTATTGCAGTATACAATATGTGCACAGTCTCCAGGATCATAGCCCATCTCAAACAATAGAGATATAAGTGAGAACACTATATGACAAAATATATACTAGTAGGCAAAAGACCTTAATGAGCATAGTACCTATGAGGGGTTGCTAGACTGGTCCTGAAGAGTGTTACAGCTCTATTGCCTGAATGAAACCATATCTGACCACTGTAGTTAAGGAAAGGTTGTGGATACAAAACCATAGATAAATGCAGTGCACAGTATCTGGTCAGAATATGTTTTAGAATACGTTTTAGTTCCGATCTGTTTTTTTTGGAAATGTTTCCGCTATCGTATGAGTGTACGAGCGATTCTGTGCATGCATTGAAAACCTTCTGTAAAGTTTCCGTCCGTTCGTACGGCAGATTACGAATACGAGGATGTCATTTTCCATCCAGACTTTTCCGTTTAATTTTCACATGTTACAACGTAGGCTTCCGTTTTTGCCCTTTTTCCATCGTACCCTCCAACGAATCCTTTACGTTTCCCGTTAGTTTCTTTTTCCCTTTTTCAATAAATAATCGTCCAGACGGAAATCCTTACGATCTTGCGCCTGCGCACTACAAACTTCACTCATTAAAGTGCTTGCCTACATATTTGCCACCCTCACTTCTACTACAATGTTTAGCTAAATCACTTAGCACTATCCTCCATCTTCCCTTTTGGACCCTTAAAGCTCACCCAAACCACTTAGCACTATCCTCCATCTTCCCTTTTTGGACCCTTAAAGCTCACTCAAACCACTTAGCACTATCCTCCATCTTTCCTTTTGGACCCTTAAAGCTCACCCAAACCACTTCTCGGTTAGGTTCTTCTTCCATTTTAGCCCCCTTAAACTTACCCAAATCACTTCTCGGTCATGTGAATATTCATCTTTAAATATTTCTGGGCCCATTAGTTTTGTGTTAATGTATTTTGTAAATGAAATGACAATGTAACATTTTTTTTTTATTCCATCATAAAATATAAAATTGTAAAAAATTATGAAAATTTCAAATATTTACAACTATAAAAACAAAATACATAGCAATGGCAGGCCACTGAACATTATTCTTCATCTGTGGTCCCCAATGAGTTGCGCAGCTCCTGCATCTCGCCCACCAACTTAAGGACCCTGAAACTCAGTTGTGTGGTCCCTGTTATAAAACGTAAATTAAAATATTGGGATAACCTTGTTGGGGTCATACTGCAGTGCCCCCCCCCCCCCCCGTATGGTCCAAACACCTAAATCTGGACTTCAAAAGCCAGAGGGCCCACGCCATGGGCCGGGTTTTGCATAGTGCCCGATTAGAGGACCCCTGGCCCGAATTCTGCAGGCAAAGAACGGGCATCAGGAGCAAGGGTGAGTGGCACATCTTGCAGTTCCTGCAACCAAATATAAAAAAATTACACAAAGCAAAGGTAACCAACTAAAACAATAACTCTTACAACAAATTAAGATTCAAGTTCAACAATCCAAATATAATTCACAAAGTCTAAAAAAATATAGCAATTATATGGATGTGTGGAAAAATAAATGTTTACATGCTAAGGACTAATTAAGGTCAGCATTAAAATGCATCTATAAGGCATACATGAAATGTATTGATTCAGGTATGCATTGCTATACAATTTATGGCCTCGGCCATGCTGATACATGCAATGCCTTGGTGCTAAAGGCGCGCAGACTCCTCCACATAGCCGCAAAACATGTTCAACAATAGCAATCTGAGCCCTCAAAGGTCCCCTAAGTGGATCGGAAATGAAACGGATTTATAGGGTGGTGGTCCGTCGGAAATCACATCTCTGAATCAGATGGAAACCCATCCCAACAACGGAAGTTATCTGAATGAATGAAACATTTCTGATTTTGTTTGGAAAATGATCCGAACTAACGGAAATGTTCCGATTTGCTTCCGTTCATCGAAAGCGCATATACACATTTTCCCGAGCGTTCGTACGAATGAAAAATGAACGAAAAAAAGCAAAAAAATGACAAACACCCACCAAAACTTTCACAGACACCTACGGAAGTCCGGACGAATGTGTCTCTGAATCGAGCCTTATATGCTTGTTTGTCTCTAAATACTGTTATGATGAGCGTCATGATTTTAATGTCATTATGATTGTACTATCTGGGCTACATCTGGATTGATGCTTGGCTATTGGAACATATTCTGACCAGATACTGTGCACTGCATTTATCTATGGTTTTGTATCCACAACCTTTACTTAACTACAGTGGTCAGATATGGTTTCATTCAGGCAATACAGCTGTAACACTCTTCAGGACCAGTCTAGCAACCCCTCATAGGTACTATGCTCATTAAGGTCTTTTGCCTACTAGTATATATTTTGTCATATAGTGTTCTCACTTATATCTCTATTGTTTGAGGTGGGCTATGATCCTATAGACTGCACGCATATTGTATACTGCAATACCAATATTGTATCCTTTATGAATATACAATCTTGAATAATTTTCTGTATATATGTATGTTTGAACCTTTTGTGAATATAACCTTTATTTGACAACTAACTTATTGAGTGGTGTGCATTAATCCATTGTATATGAGTCCATGAGACACATGAGGAGAGGTGCCCTTGGATTATACTTGCACCCAATACTGAAATATACATGCCTAACAGTGTGCTAAATACCTACCTTTTTTATTAATGTACTTGGTAGGGGCACTGAAATATGTCTTTGTACTGTTCTGATGTTTTGAATATTTTGGCTCACTATCTCAAAATGCAAATACCATTGACATCTATGGGGAATCTGGTGGTCTTTCTGGATGTATCCATTCATAGAAAACTAGAAGAATCATAAATGATGTTGACAGGAAGCAGACCACATAGTCTATTGATTCTGCTCTAATGTGTATATGTGCTGTTTATCTCAGGATGCTTATCTCGGGCATGTCTAAATTCAGTGGCTGTTGATTTTCCCACAACTTCTGCTGGAAGTTTTTTTCCCAAGGATCTACCGTATTTTTCGCCCTATAAGACGCACCTGCCCATAAGACGCACCTAGGATTTGGGGGAGAAAATAAGAAAAAAAATATTTTAAATCAAAAACGCACCATTACAGAAAGTGTGGCATTCCCCTTTCCCATTGGACGTGTGGAATGCCCCCATTCCATAGACAGTGTAGTATGCCCCCATCCCATTCCCCGTATACCCAGTGTGGCATCCCCCTCCCATTCCCATATAGGCAGTGTACACCCCATTCCCATTGGCTGTGTGGCATCCCCCTCCCCCCATTAGTATAGGCTTTGTGGCATCCCTCTCTCCCCCCATAGGCTGTGTGGCATCCCCCCTCCCCCAATTCCCATAGGCTGTGTGGCATCCCCTCTCCCCCCATTTCCCATAGGCTGTGTGGCATCCCCCCCTCCCCCCAATTCCCATAGGCTGTGTGGCATCCCCTCTCCCTCCAATTCCCATAGGCTGTGTGGCATCCCCTTCTCTCCCCATAGGCTGTGTGGCATTCCACCCTCCCCCCAATTCCCATAGGCTGTGTGGCATCCCCTTCTCCCCCCAATTCCCATAGGCTGTGTGGCACCCCTCTGTGCGGCTTAAGCAAAAAATAAAAAAGTTACTCACCTCTCCACTGACACTGCTCCGCTGAGCGGTCGGCTCCGTGAATGGGGTGGGCGTGGCCTGCGTCGCACAGGCCACGCCCACCCCATTCACGGAGCTGGCCATAAGAAGCAGCGGCGGGTTCTGTCCTGGCCCCGCCGCTGCGATCGCTTTCTTTTACAGGCAGCAATGACAGCTGCGGGGCCAGAGACAGCGCTCCCGCCGCTCCTCCATCTGCTGCTTCTTCCTGGTCACATGCAAGCACCCAGGTCAGGGGAGCAGGTGGGCGTGGCCTGCACCGACTTGGTGCAGGCAGCGCCCACCCGCTGCCCTGACCTGGGTGCTCGCATGTTCCCCAGGCGGAAGAAGCAGCAGGCGGAGGAGCTGCGGGAGCGCTGTCTCTGGCCCCGCCGCTGTCATCGCTGCCTGTAAAAGACAGCGATCGCAGCGGCAGGGCCGGGACAGAGACCCCGCCGCTCCTCTGGGCTCCCGCAGTGTAACAGGCAACGCGGGAGCACCGGGAACGGGTGAATTTTTTTTTTATTTTATTTTTACTTGCGTGGCATCCCCCTCTCCCCCTAGGCTGTGTGGCATCCCCTCTCCCCCCAATTCCCATAGGCTGTGTGGCATCCCCCCTCCCCCCAATTCCCATAGGCTGTGTGGCATCCCCTTCTCCCCCATAGGCTGTGTGGCATCCCACCCTCCCCCCAATTCCCATAGGCTGTGTGGCATCCCCCTCTCCCCCCATAGGCTGCGTGGCATCCCCCTCTCCCCCCATAGGCTGCGTGGCATCCCCCTCTCCCCCCATAGGCTGTGTGGCATCCCCCCTCCCCCCAATTCCCATAGGCTGTGTGGCATCCCCCCTCCCCCCAATTCCCATAGGCTTGTGTGGCATCCCCTTCTCCCCCCATATTCTGTGTGGCATCCCCTCTCCCCCCATTTCCCATAGGCTGTGTGGCATCCCCTCTCCCCCCAATTCCCATAGGCTGTGTGGCATCCCCCCTCCCCCCAATTCCCATAGGCTGTGTGGCATCCCCTCTCCCCCCAATTCCCATAGGCTGTGTGACATCCCCTTCTCCCCCCATAGGCTGCGTGGCATCCCCCTCTCCCCCATAGGCTGTATGGCATCCCCCTCCCCCCAATTCCCATAGGCTGTGTGGCATCCCCCCTCCCCCCAATTCCCATAGGCTGTGTGGCATCCCCTTCTCCCCCATAGGCTGTGTGGCATCCCACCCTCCCCCCAATTCCCATAGGCTGCGTGGCATCCCCCTCTCCCCCCATAGGCTGCGTGGCATCCCCCTCTCCCCCCATAGGCTGCGTGGCATCCCCCCTCTCCCCCCATAGGCTGTGTGGCATCCCCCCATCTTTCTGGATGTATCCATTCATAGAAAACTAGAAGAATCATAAATGATGTTGACAGGAAGCAGACCACATAGTCTATTGATTCTGCTCTAATGTGTATATGTGCTGTTTATCTCAGGATGCTTATCTCGGGCATGTCTAAATTCAGTGGCTGTTGATTTTCCCACAACTTCTGCTGGAAGTTTTTTTCCCAAGGATCTACCGTATTTTTCGCCCTATAAGACGCACCTGCCCATAAGACGCACCTAGGATTTGGGGGAGAAAATAAGAAAAAAAATATTTTAAATCAAAAACGCACCATTACAGAAAGTGTGGCATTCCCCTTTCCCATTGGACGTGTGGAATGCCCCCATTCCATAGACAGTGTAGTATGCCCCCATCCCATTCCCCGTATACCCAGTGTGGCATCCCCCTCCCATTCCCATATAGGCAGTGTACACCCCATTCCCATTGGCTGTGTGGCATCCCCCTCCCCCCATTAGTATAGGCTTTGTGGCATCCCTCTCTCCCCCCATAGGCTGTGTGGCATCCCCCCTCCCCCAATTCCCATAGGCTGTGTGGCATCCCCTCTCCCCCCATTTCCCATAGGCTGTGTGGCATCCCCCCCTCCCCCCAATTCCCATAGGCTGTGTGGCATCCCCTCTCCCTCCAATTCCCATAGGCTGTGTGGCATCCCCTTCTCTCCCCATAGGCTGTGTGGCATTCCACCCTCCCCCCAATTCCCATAGGCTGTGTGGCATCCCCTTCTCCCCCCAATTCCCATAGGCTGTGTGGCACCCCTCTGTGCGGCTTAAGCAAAAAATAAAAAAGTTACTCACCTCTCCACTGACACTGCTCCGCTGAGCGGTCGGCTCCGTGAATGGGGTGGGCGTGGCCTGCGTCGCACAGGCCACGCCCACCCCATTCACGGAGCTGGCCATAAGAAGCAGCGGCGGGTTCTGTCCTGGCCCCGCCGCTGCGATCGCTTTCTTTTACAGGCAGCAATGACAGCTGCGGGGCCAGAGACAGCGCTCCCGCCGCTCCTCCATCTGCTGCTTCTTCCTGGTCACATGCAAGCACCCAGGTCAGGGGAGCAGGTGGGCGTGGCCTGCACCGACTTGGTGCAGGCAGCGCCCACACCGCTGCCCTGACCTGGGTGCTCGCATGTTCCCCAGGCGGAAGAAGCAGCAGGCGGAGGAGCTGCGGGAGCGCTGTCTCTGGCCCCGCCGCTGTCATCGCTGCCTGTAAAAGACAGCGATCGCAGCGGCAGGGCCGGGACAGAGACCCCGCCGCTCCTCTGGGCTCCCGCAGTGTAACAGGCAACGCGGGAGCACCGGGAACGGGTGAATTTTTTTTTTATTTTATTTTTACTTGCGTGGCATCCCCCTCTCCCCCTAGGCTGTGTGGCATCCCCTCTCCCCCCAATTCCCATAGGCTGTGTGGCATCCCCCCTCCCCCCAATTCCCATAGGCTGTGTGGCATCCCCTTCTCCCCCATAGGCTGTGTGGCATCCCACCCTCCCCCCAATTCCCATAGGCTGTGTGGCATCCCCCTCTCCCCCCATAGGCTGCGTGGCATCCCCCTCTCCCCCCATAGGCTGCGTGGCATCCCCCTCTCCCCCCATAGGCTGTGTGGCATCCCCCCTCCCCCCAATTCCCATAGGCTGTGTGGCATCCCCCCTCCCCCCAATTCCCATAGGCTTGTGTGGCATCCCCTTCTCCCCCCATATTCTGTGTGGCATCCCCTCTCCCCCCATTTCCCATAGGCTGTGTGGCATCCCCTCTCCCCCCAATTCCCATAGGCTGTGTGGCATCCCCCCTCCCCCCAATTCCCATAGGCTGTGTGGCATCCCCTCTCCCCCCAATTCCCATAGGCTGTGTGACATCCCCTTCTCCCCCCATAGGCTGCGTGGCATCCCCCTCTCCCCCATAGGCTGTATGGCATCCCCCTCCCCCCAATTCCCATAGGCTGTGTGGCATCCCCCCTCCCCCCAATTCCCATAGGCTGTGTGGCATCCCCTTCTCCCCCATAGGCTGTGTGGCATCCCACCCTCCCCCCAATTCCCATAGGCTGCGTGGCATCCCCCTCTCCCCCCATAGGCTGCGTGGCATCCCCCTCTCCCCCCATAGGCTGCGTGGCATCCCCCTCTCCCCCCATAGGCTGTGTGGCATCCCCCCTCCCCCCAATTCCCATAGGCTGTGTGGCATCCCCCCTCCCCCCAATTCCCATAGGTTGTGTGGCATCCCCCCTCCCCCCAATTCCCATAGGCTGTGTGGCATCCCCTTCTCCCCCCATAGGCTGTGTGGCATCCCACCCTCCCCCCAATTCCCATAGGCTGTGTGGCATCCCCTTCTCCCTCCATATTCTGTGTGGCATCCCCCCTCCCCCCAATTCCCGTAGGCTGTGTGGCATCCCCCCCTCCCCCTATTCCCATAGGCTGTGTGGCATCCCCCCCTCCCCCAATTCCCATAGGCTGTGTGGCACCCCCCTGTGCGGCTTAAGCAAAAAAAAAAAGTTAAACTCACATCTCCACTGACACCGCTCCGCTGAGTGGTCGGCTCCGTGAATGGGGTGGGCGTGGCCTGCGCCGCGTCGGCACAGGCCACGCCCACCCCATTCACGGAGCTGGCCATAAGAAACAGCGGCGGCTCTGTCCCGGCCCCGCTGCTGCGATCGCTGTCTTTTACAGGCAGCGATGACAGTGGCGGGGCCAGAGACGGTGCCCCCGCCGCTCCTCCATCTGCTGCTTCTTCCTGGGCACATGCGAGCACCCAGGTCAGGGCAGCAGGTGGGCGTGGCCTGCATCGACTTGGTGCAGGCCGTGCCCACCCACTGCCCTGACCTGGGTGCTTGCATGTTCCCCACGTGGAAGAAGCAGCAGCGGCGGAGGAGCTGCGGGAGCGCTGTCTCTGGCCTCGCCGCTGTCATCGCTGCCTGCAAAAGACAGCGATCGCAGCGGCAGGGCCGGGACAGAGCCCCCGCCGCTCCTCTGGGCTCCCGCAGTGTAACAGGCAACGCGGGAGCGCCGGGAACGGGTGAGTTTTTTTATTTTTTTTTTTTTTACATTCGCCCGCTAAGGTGCACGGACATTTTTCCCCCACTTTTGGGGAAAAATAAGTGCGTCTTATAGGGCGAAAAATACGGTATTATATTCAGTAAAATAATGTCTGACATTGCTCTTAATCTTCCCTCAAACTAATTTCAGGTTGTGTCATGGTGTTATATCATATTCCAAGTATGTCACACACCCCGCTTCCACTATTCATGACATATGGGTAATGACCAGTAGAGGGCGAACTTTGCAGATATGATGAGAAAAAAGGAAACCCCTCCCGGTCCATAAATACCTGGGACCTCCCACATATTCCCCAGTTTTCGAGCAAGTCTGAAGATGGCTGTATCTCCTCCTTGCAGGTAGCCGGGCTACCCCGGCCTATTGTTCCAATTGCTGCCCGGACCTTATTATTTTGACCCCTTACTATGCCTCCCAGCCTTGGCTGTGGGTCCGGGCGAAGGTGGGCTACACCTTCGAGGTGCATACTGGGAGCCATGCTCCCCCGTGAGACCCCATATTACGGGGTAGGCGGTATCCGGGTTGGTGACCCCGGTTTGGGATGCCCCGTCCCTAGCCTTTCCCCTCCACTTTGTGGTGCGGATTCTCCCCCCTTCCGGGTCTCCCAGTGTCCCTCTAGGGGGGGCACTGTCCCTACCTATAGTTTCTCTCTGTAGGCTGTTTGTGCAGTGTGCGCATTGTGTGTGTGCTTCTGCTGTTAGACTTGTGTTTGTTTATCGGCCAGTATTATTGTCGGCCATTGCGGTGGGGGAGCTTCTTCCCCTCAGAGGGGGGCGGGGCCGGGCGCTCGGCGCCCTCGTGCGGCCCGCCCCCCCTGCTCTTGCCGCCAGCGCGGAGCCCAGTCAGTGGCTGGGAGCCGCGTCTTCATCTTCTGAGGGGCGGGGCCAGGCGTGGCGCACGTCCTGCGCTGGCCCTTCCTCTTCTCCCTCTCGCTTGTGGCTTGCGGTTGGCTGGACGCCATTTCTTGGTCTGTTAGTGCCCTGTGGGCTCCTTCTTTCACCGTTTTGTTATGGTTTTCTTGCATTTTTTTCTTGCACTGGGGACAGCGTCTCAGACCTTTACATGTTCTTGCCATTATATAATATATATATATATATATTATATGTCCCCCTTTTTGACTTCTGACTGTGATTGTGTATGACTGCGCTTATGGGCCCCTTTATAATTTCAGGAGGATCCCCTAGCAAGTGTGTAAAAGGGGGGTTCTCCCGGTTCTAGGGTCCCTTGGTGTTAAATTGGGGTATCACTCAAATCCTCCCACTCAGGACTTATAGGGGCATCCCGGGTTGCTTTAACAGTGTAATTCCCTCTGGTCAGTGCGACGACCATAAAATCACCATATGGAGGCTCCCCAGGATACTGGGCTTGGGCTCCCTTCTGGGCAATCCCGGCAGTGTGTGGGGTATCCCTTACGGGGGATAATGTACTGATTTGCATACCATGTGCTCAGCAGGCCATTACGCGGCAGTCGGGGTCCCAGGCGTCTGGGTCAGTGCCGCCTGCCTCATCACCTACTCCACCCCGTCTGATCCGTTCCTCGAGTGACATTGTCTGTCATTTAGAGGGAAGTCGCAATCTGATGTATGTGCTAGGCTGGCCAACATCGAGAGAATGATTTCTAGCTCTGCGGCCAGGTCGGCCCCGGCAAAGAGAAGGCATGCGTCTCCGGCTGCGCCGGTTATTGAATTTGATGATTATGATACCCTTGACTGGTCTGATTACTCCCCACTTGAGTAGGGGGAATTGTTTGAGGAATCTGATGCTGAGGATCAGCAGTTTTTTGATACTGGTGCTGGGCGGGCGCTAGGGGATGCCATGGATACCCCCAAAGTCCTGGCCCATCTATTTGAGGTACTGGCTACTCGCTTGGAGTTCCCAAATCAGAATCTTTATGAAAGCATGATTCTTAGGGAATGGGAGAGGCCTAGCCAGCTCCCCGGTGTTCCTCAAGGATGGGATTGGAGGTAGACGCGGTGAAGCGCTGGTCGTCCCCTCCCGAGGTTGATGCGCCGTTCTGGGGTTGTCCAACACCTCCGTTGTACATTCTCCAGACGCCACCACTCTTAAAGATGGTAAGGACAAACGCATTGATCAGATGGCATGCCATGCCTTTGCCAGTGTGGGTTCATCCTTGCGGCCTGTTTGTGCCTCGGCACTCGTGACTGTGGCTGCCAGGTCTGTGGTTAGGGATCTGTTGAGTGGTTCCCAGCTTAACCCGGCTAGTGATGAATTCACAGCCCTTAAGCGGTGTGAATTATTTGTCCTTTGTTTTATCTGCTATGGATGACACAATTATTATGTGTAGTAGAACCTCGGCTTTGCTGGTGGATATTCGCCGATCGGTCTGGTTACGCCAGTGGGCGGCTGACATTGCGGCTAAGATATCACTCACAGTGCTACCCTCCCTGGGTACGCGGATGTTCGGGGATAAATTGGATTCAGTGGCGAAAGGTGGAAGGTTACCTCAGCATAAGAAGCAGCGTCACTCCTTTCGGGGGCAGGCTCCTTCAATCTTTCCTTTCGTGGTGCCAGAGCAGGCAGAGGCTTTGCCTACTCTAATTTCAGAGGCGATTCCTGGAACAGAGGCAGGGGACGCGCTTGTCCAGTCCTTAACTGGGGTGCCAAGCCCAAGCCTGCTGCCAAGACAGCTCAGCAATGAGGGGACGCCCTTGCGGGTGGGGGGGCGGCTGCGGCACTTCTTCCAGGTCTGGGCCCGGGAGGTCACAGACAAATGGATTTTGGAAGTGGTCTCTTCCGGGCACAAGCTGGAGTTTGAGTGCCGGCCTCCTCCCAGATTCCCAAGGTCTCGGGTGCCCTCGGATCCCAGGGCTGCGCAGGGGCTCCTGTTGGCCGTAAAGAATCTTCTGGATATGGAAGTCATATGCCCAGTGTCTTTCTCAGAGAGAGGCCGGGGCTATTGTTCCAACCTCTTCACGGTGCTCAAAAAGGATGGATCCATAAGATCCATTCTGGATTTGAAGCTTCTCTACAGGTTCATCAGCACCAGGAAGTTCCGCATGGAGACTCTGTGCTCAGCCATCGATTCCCTTCGTCAGGGGGATTTCATGACGTCCATAGACATCAAGGTTGCTTACCTTCAGCTACCAATCTTCCCAGCACACCAGAGAGTCTCAGGTTTGTGGTGGGAGATCAGCATTTTCAGTTTGTGGCCTTCCCTTTCGGGTTTACTTCAGCACCAAGGGTGTGCACCAGGGTGCTGGCGGGCATAATGGCCCTTCTCAGAGCCCAGGGCATTAGCATTGTGCCGTATCTGGACGACCTCCTAATTATGGCATCCTCTCCCAGTCAGGCGCAGCTGGACACCAGGTTGGTGGTGGCAATGCTGGAGAGGTTCGGCTGGGTGGTCAATCACCCCAAGTCGTGTCTCTCCCCCTCTTGGGAGATCTTGTTTCTGGGCATGAATCTGGATATCTTTAAGACCGGGGTGTTCCTACCTCAGTCCAAGGTGTAGATGTTCAGGATCTGATACGTCTTCTACTGTCTAATCCTCATCCTTCTATCCGGCTAGGGATGAGACTGGTGGGATTGATGGTGGCTTCCTTCGAGGCAGTTCCCTTTGCTCAGTTTCTCATGAGGTCGCTCCAGCTCCATTTACTTTGGCCTGAGACAGATGTCTGCAGTCATTGGATCAGTCATTCCTGATGTCTCCCTGGGTTCGGCAGTCCCTTCAGTGATGGCTGGAACCAAGCAATCTGATGAGGGGCAGATCCTTTCTGACCCCTTGTTGGGAGACGGTTACCACGGATGCCAGCCTATCAGGCTGGGGAGGTTTTTGGAAGAAACATCTGTTCTAGGGGCTGTGGGGTCCTCAGGAGGCTCACACCCCCATCAATGTCTTGGAGCTGAGAGCTGTTCGGTTGGTTCTGTTATGCTTGATGCATCACCTACGGGGCTTACCGGTTCAGGTTCGATCAGACAATCGATCTGCGGTCGCTTACATCAATCACCAAGGAGGGACTCGCAGCAGGAGTGCCCTCAGGGAAGTTTCTCTGATTCTTGCATGGGCGGAGAGCAATGTTCCATGCATCTCATGGAGAACACGGAGGCAGACTCCCTGAGCAGGGGATCCTCTCGCCGAGGGGAATGGTCTCTCAACCACAAGATATTCCGGTCCCTCTGTCACAAGTGGGGGATTCCGGCAATCACAAGATCCCAACGTTTGTGTCTCAGGATCCTCTGGCCCTGGCAGTGGACGCCATGTCTCTTGCCTGGAGGGATCAGGGGTTCCTGTACCTGTTTCCCCCCTTCCCAATGGTTGGCAAGGTGGTGCGCTAGAGGTGCGCCAGCAATTCTGGTGGCCCCAAGGTGGACTAGACGGGTTTGGTTCACAGACGTCGTAAGGCTGGCGGTAGATCAGCACAGGCTGCCCGTTTCCGGATCTGATCATTCAGGGTCAACTGCGTTACCCCAATTTACAAACGCTGGCTTTGACGGCGTGGCTGCTGAAACCTTCATCTTATGGGAAGAAGGTTTGTCTGAGGCTGTGATTCAGACTCTTGTTAGAGCTAGGAAGAAATCTTCCAGCTCAGTACTTTGAAGGGTCAGGTTTCTGCCCTGGCTGTCTTTTTTCAAAGGTCTTTTGCTTTGCATCATCTGGTCAATACTTTTTTCCAAGGGGTCACTCATGTTCGGCCTCCTAGAATGTCTTTGGTTCCCGTTTGGGACCTAAATTTGGTTCTTTCGGCCCTCCAGGGGCCTCCTTTTGAACCGATGCAGGATGTGGCTCTTTCTGTGCTCACTCAAAAGGTTGCCTTTTTGGTGGCTATTACCTCTGTTCGGTGTGTCTCTGAGTTGGCGGCTCCGTCTATTCAGGCCCCTTACTTTGAGAGACGCCAGGATAAGGTGGTTTTTCGCTTTGAACCAGATTTCCTTCCTAAGGTGGTTTCTGCCTTCCATCTCAATCAGGATGTAGTTCTCCCTTCCTTGTGTCCTAAGCCTAGCAATGACAGGGAGAGGGTTTTTGCACTCTTTGGATGTGGTTCGTTGTGTGAATTACTATTTGGTTGCTACTTCTCCTTTTCGTAATTGTTGGGGCCTATTCTGCTAAGGGGAGGGTTCCTCCTTTTTAAGATCACTGCTCATTCTACTCGTGCTGTTGGGGCTTCCTGGGCTTTTTAGCACCAGGCTTCTGTTGAACAAGTTTGTAAGGCTGCTACTTGGTCTTCCGTTCATACTTTTTCCAAGTTTTATAAGGTTGATGTGCGGGCCTCACTGGATGCTATTTTTGGCCGCAAGGGTCTGCAAGCTGCAGTGGTTTACATTGGTGCATTTTTTGCTGTATTTGGATCCCCACCCATGACGGATACTGCTATTGGATGTCCCATATGTCATGAATAGTGGAAGCGGGGTGTGTGACATACTTGGAATAATACCATTTTGTGATTACTCACCTGTAAAATGGGTATTACAAGTATGTCACACACCCCGCTTCATCCCACCCTTTTGGTATTCTGAATCCTTTATATGGTGTACCTTTTAGTGTTTTGATTGTCATGTTTGGTTCTTCCTGGTCCCCTTACTGCTGTCCTATACTGGGGAATGTGTGGGAGGTCCCAGATATTTATGGACCGGGAGGGGCTTCCTTTTTTCTTGTCATCTCTGCAAAGTTCGCCCTCTACTGGTCATTACCCATATGTCATGAATAGTGGAAGTGGGGTGTGTGACATACTTATAATACCCATTTTACAGGTGAGTAATTACAAAATGGTATTTTATTCTCCCTTCTTTCCATTCCCATTGTACAGTTAAATTTCAAGAGTCGTTCCCTAGCGATTCTCTAGTGATTGCATATAATACAAAAAATGTAAAATTTAAAAACATGTCCTTCCATAAAAAAACATCCTTGACCCATCACTCGCTTCTAGATATAGAACTCCTGTTCTAACCTGTTCTTATAGAACAGAAGATTTTAACCAGTAGTACGCATACTGCTGGAGGTACCAGAAATATTGTGTGGTACTCGAAAAGCTGCAGAATTATCTTTATCCCAATCTATTCTGCTGGCTCCCATACTTTACCGCAACCTGATTTGTTCCAGAAGTACATTACAAAACTGTTCCAAAATGTAATGAATACTATATACTGTGTGTGCAGGCCTTAAGGTTAACTGCAGACAAAGGCAATTGTTACACCATTGCGTTGGGCTACATTTGGCACTGTCTGCTTATTACTGCCTTACCCCCTGGCCTGTAGTTTCTCAATATTCCCCTTGTCATTAATACATCCTTTCCTTGTCATAGTAGCCATTTTGCTTACAGATAAGCAAGCCCTACATGCTCTCTGGAGAATCCAGACCCAGCCTTCCGTTCCAGCCTTGTTATAGCAGTGTTGTTTAGTCTTACATATTCATTACTTAATTTCTCACTATAATAAGGTATATTTCAGCTTTATAGCTTTCTGTGCTGCAGTTAATTCCCATATGGTCCACATGTGCCTGTGGTACATTAGGTCCCAGGTATTAGACCATACCCTCCTTTATTCATCTGCCATATGTAGCCTTATGTTTAACAGTTGTTTCACTGATATGTATCTGTGTGTAGTTGCTGTGTATTGTATGATTATTTCCTACTTTCAGTTCCAATTCATGCTGTATTTCAGAATAAGGCATGGGATTCACTGCATGGCAATAAAAAGATTTACTGACTGTTAGAATTAGCAAAAGTAACACCAGGCCCCCACAACAGCCCAGCAAAATTATTCCACAAATTGTTGAACTCTATATAAAGAAGAATTTAATGCATTAATAAATAAAATAACAGTACATGACTACACAAAAAACACGAACACACACAATTAAACATATAGCCGATAACCAGCCAGAAAATAGCTCTAATACAGGGTTCTGTCTAATAATAAAGTTGCTAACCCGGTGTTGAATGAGAGAGTGCAATTTAAGTGCTAAGTGCAATTAGGAAAAAGTAGCAATGAACTATTCATACAGTGTAGGAGGGTGTCCTGTTCCGGAGACAGAGCAACCCCCTTGGGGAGAAAACACAGTGACAAGAAATATGCAAACAAATGATCTCCAATAGGCAACCGGGGAACAAGGACCTGAAATCGGGGAGCAAAAATAGTGAGGATTAGTACAAAAGAGGACCAGATTGATACAACCAGGTGGAGCACCAGACTGACACTGTCAGTATGTGGTGTAAAGTGTGTACCAGGCAGCACTGAAGGAGGAAATATGCATAACGACAAACAATAATGAACAGATAAAAATAATAATTTTAAATTAATTAATGCAATATAAAACAATGATGCAGTACCAGTCAATAGAGTAATGGAAAGATGTTCAGGATTGACTATTAGCTAGTATAGAAGGTAAAAGATGAACTCTAGCGTACCCAACACAGGTGCAGAGAGATACAAATTTCCACATTTACAATGTGAAACTTAAACTATCTGGCATATAATCTTATACAACATATACCTGGCGGCCAGTGTGATTAGCCCCGATTAAAGGTAAAAGATACAACACACAAAGGTTCTGAGCAGTCCACATATCATTAAGCATAGAGATGGGCGGACCCCCCCCCCCCCCCCCCCCCCAAAGTTTGGGTTTGACAAGTTCAGCTGAACTTTAAATAAATAAACTTTTAAATAAATAAATCACTGAAATCAACCTAAAGATCCACTGTAACTCACATTGTTGTAGTCTTTTTTTCCAAACTCAGCTTTTCCATAAAGCTGATCCTAAGTCCATCAGGGCACCCAACATGCTGGTCCAAAAAATGTGCTGCCACTGGTGTAATGGTTTTACCGGCATCCCTGTCTCTTTTAGCTTGCCTAATGTTGGATAACTGACCCTGAGTCCTGGCTTTGGAGTGATTTATTAACTCCAATGCACTTGCGCCAAACAGTATGAGGTGGGGGGGGACTAAGTCCATGACCTTTGCACAGCATGAAAAGGATGGAATATGGAGGCCTATTCTCACCATCCTGACAAAGCGGCAAGTTTTACCACGCAACACATTGGTGTCGGCCATTTCTGATGGATGCCACAGCTCTTTCATATTGGTGATATTCATGTTTACTCTTTTTACCTGGTGCTCTTTTGTGCTTATCCCCACTCTTTTTGCTCCCCGATTTCACATTCTTGTTGCCTATTTGCCTATTGAGGTTTATTTGTTTGCATATATATTGTTACTGTTTTCTCTATAAGGTAATTTTCCCATTGGAACGGGACACCCTAATACACTATAAAAATTGTTCCTTGCTACTTTTTTCCTATATGCACTTTATTGCAATTGGCACTTTAATTGCACTAACACTTTCATATTAGTTAGCAATTTTCCTATTAAAGCTATTTGGGGCTGTCTATTAGTTATATGTTTTTAACTGTGTGTTCATGTTATTGACTAATCATGTATTATATTCTCAGTGTGCCACACACCCCGCTTCCCCTTTAATTCTTCACGATTGGGTTACTCACCGCCAGGTGACGCAGTTGCAGAGAGGAAGTCTTGTAACGAGCCCCCTTCCGGCCTATATATACCTGGTACCTCCCACTTAACACCAGTGTTTTTCTCTCTGCATGACGACAAGACAGAAGAATGAAGTCTCCTGCTTGCAGGTAGCCGGTGTCTTACCCCGGCACCCCCTTTGAGTCTATTTCTGCCCAGTTTTGATTGTTTGTTACCTATATGGTTAATGGAAGCCTCCCAGCCCAGGCTGCTCATTGGGCAATTGGTAGATGACACTATAGGTGCCTAGGAGCTTCTCCTCCGCTCGACCTCTTGCTTGGGGGCAATGCAGCTATCCGGCATGGTGATCCGGATTTGCGATGCCCCTGTCCCGAGGTTCCCCTTGGCCCCTTTCTCTCCCGTTACGGTCCCTTCTCCCTTCACTATGGGGGGGGGGGGGGATGTGTATATGCATGTGGTGTTTTTACTTGTGTGTTTAACTTGTGTTGATAACCATTGTCAGTTTTCAGGTCAGTGCCGCAGGATGGGTGCACACGGCCTGACCTGCAGAACACTCTTTTGTTACAGATTGCCCCCACTGATCAGCACCCTCTCTCTCTGGCGGCTCCGCCATTGTGCGGGCCGCGCTGTTGGCAGTTTCAGGCAAGGCCTGAACTGCCAGAGTTTAGCTCCGCTTTAGGGGTTTACATTCATGATTGTTTTTTACTGGTTCAAATTCTTTTTGACCTCTCAAAGCACTTTGGGGTGTTTTTACTATGTGTTTTTACTATGTGTTGGTATATGCTGTTTGCATGAATGTTGTACTGCATGCTGCCTTTTTTTTCTGGGGATCTTACTGTTGTTCTTTCCCCACAGATCCTGGGATTCCCTCAATGCAGTGGCTTCCCGGTTCTATTATACCTGGCTAGTCCTATTATTCTAAATTGGGATATATATATTTGTATATTTAAAAAAAAAAAAAAAAAAAAAGGGATAATTTTAATTATAATTTAAATCCTCCCTCCTGGGACATTAATTTAAAGGGGCATCCCGGCTGGCTTATGCCTAAAACCCACGGTTGTGCGAACACCATAAATCAACATATAGAGGCTTCCGATAATACCGGAAATGGCTCTTCTGGGCCATCCAGGCTGTGTGGGGGCTGTGGGATTCCGCTCCCAGGCGATGATGTTATATTATGCATTCCTTGTGCAAAGCAGAATATTGTGCGTCAGTCCGTCGCTCCGGCTTCTGGCTCCTCGCAACTTCCATCATCTCCTACCCCCCCCTCCCTGTTCCGGACCCCGTGTGACATTGTCAAAAGTGGGGATTCGCAATCCGAGGTGTCTGCACGATTGTCCAACCTCGAGAAGATAGTTTCCGCCAAAGTAGGTCCGAAGGCTACAGCGAAACGGAAACACCTTTCTCCTGTAGCTCCTGCTTCACAGGATGAGGGGTGCAAACCTGTGGATTGGTCCGATTATTCCCTGGACGAGGAGGGGGAACTCCTTGTGGAGTCGGATGAGCCTGCAGACCAGCTTGAGATCGATGCTATTGGCGATCTGGCTGCGGGGGTATCCCTTGACACCCCCTCCATTTTGGCTCAAATGTTTGAAATTTTGAATTTAGATCCGCCTGAGGCTGTCGCCCTGCCAAAGGGTGAGTTGTTTAATGTGCCTCAGCCGCGTTTGGTGTTTCCCAGGCAACAACACTTTGAGAGGGTTGTGCTTAAGGAATGGGAACATCCCACGCGACTGACTGGAATTCCTTCCAGTTGGGATAAGCGCTATCCTTTTCCGGTGGAATTGGTGAAGCTTTGGTCAGTTCCCCCTGACGTCGATACCCCTGTGCTAGGGCTCTCTAGCACGGCTATGGTACAGTCTTCTGAGACCACTGCCATTAAGGATGGTGAGGATCATCGGATTGACCAGTATGCTCGCCATGGTTTTATCAGTGCCGGATCGACGATGCGGCCGGTGTGTGCTTCAGCGCTTCTTCTATTGGCGGTTAGGTCCGTTATTCAGGATCTATGCGCAGATCTTGATCCCGCTTGTAATGAGTTTAGTGCTCTTAAGCAGTGTGAGTCTTTTATTTCCTTTGTTCTGACCGCTCAGGACTATGCGCTGGCAATGAGTAGCAGGACAGCGGCAATGCTGGTGGCTATTCGTCGGTCAGTATGGCTGCGCCAGTGGTCGGCGGACTTAGTCTCTAAAAAGGTGCTCACAGCACTTCCTTTTTTGGGTTTGCGACTGTTTGGTGATAAAATTGATTCAGTTGCAAAAGGGGGTAAAATGCCTCAACGCAAGAGACCTCGTCGCCCCTTTCGGGATGCAAGTACCGTTAGGCCTTCCTTTCGGGGATTTAGAGCAGGTAACGGGGCTTCCTTTCCCGCTACCAGAGGTGCAGGTTGGACCCGGGGGAGGGGCCGTGACTGTCCCACTCAGTCCTGGGGCAGCAAGCCCGCTCAGCAATGAGGGGCTGCCCTCACCCGTGCAGGTGGGGGGACGATTGCGACACTTCTCCCAGGTTTGGGACCAGGAGGTTCCAGACAGGTGGTGTCGTTCGGTTACAAACTGGAGTTCGAATCTCGCCCTCCTTCACGGTTCTTTCGGTCTCGGGTGCCCATCGATCCTTTGGCCGCACAGGGGCTCCTGGCGTCGGTAAGGAATCTTTTAGAAATGGTGGTCATCCGGCCGGTACCTCGCTTAGAAATGGGCCTCGGTTTCTACTCCAATCTTTTCGCAGTCCCCAAAAAGGACGGGTCGGTTCGTCCCGTCCTGGACCTGAAATTACTCAACAAGTTCATCCGTATTCGGAAGTTTCGCATGGAAACTTTGCGTACGGCCATCGGTTCTCTTCGGCAGAAGGACTTCATGACGTCCATAGACATCAAGGATGCTTATCTTCATGTTCCCATCTGCCAGGCTCATCAACGTTTTCTTCGATTCGTGATGAAAGATCAGCATTTTCAATTCGTGGCACTTCCGTTTGGCCTTACCTCGGCTCCAAGAGTGTTCACCAAGGTGCTGGCAGGGGTGATGGCCATTTTCAGATCTCGGGGCATTCGTGTCGTACCTTATTTGGACGACCTTCTCATCATGGCTCCGTCGCTAAATCAATCAGAGACAGACACCAGGATGGTTGTCTCCACGCTGGAAAGCTTTGGCTGGGTGATCAACTTCCCCAAGTCCTCCCTCACTCCGGCCAGGGTGGTGTCCTTTCTGGGGATGCAGTTGGACTCTCTTCAACACAGGGTGTTTCTCCCCCAGTCCAAAATTCATCTGATTCAGGAGTTGGCTCGGGTCCTACTTTCCAATCCTCGGCCGTCCATCCGTCTGGGGATGAGGCTGGTAGGGTTGATGGTTGCCTCCTTCGAGGCAGTTCCTTTTGCTCAATTTCACACGAGGACGCTTCAGCTCTATCTGTTGGCGTCCTGGGACCGGCAGCCTCGGTCGCTGGATCAGCCCTTCCAGTTGTCCTCCCGGGTCCGGCAGTCCCTCCAGTGGTGGTTGGTCTTGGCCAATCTCATGAAGGGCAGGTCTTTCCTGACCCCTCTTTGGGAAATTGTCACCACGGACGCCAGTCTTTCGGGATGGGGGGGATTCTGGAAGGAGCTTCAGTTCCAGGGGCAGTGGGGACCTCAAGAGGCCCACTTACCCATCAATGTTCTGGAACTGAGAGCCATCCGTCGGGTTCTTGCTCTCCTGACTCAACACGTTCTGGGCCTTCCGGTCCAGGTTCGTTCAGACAATCGAACAGCGGTTGCTTACATCAATCATCAGGGAGGGACTCGCAGTCTGGGTGCTCTCAGAGAGGTGTCCCTGACCTGGGCGGAGGCCCATGTTCCTTGTCTCTCGGCGGTGTACATTCCAGGGGTGGAGAACCAGGAAGCGGACCGGTTGAGCAGGGGCTCTTCCCGTCTGGGAGAATGGTCTCTCCATCCTCAGGTTTTTCGCTCACTGTGTCTCCGGTGGGGGACCCCGGCGGTGGACCTGTTTGCCTCTCGTCACAATTGCAGGCTCCCGATCTTCGTGTCGCTCTCCCAGGATCCCTTGGCTCTGGCTGGGGGGATCTGGGGTTTCTGTACCTGTTTCCCCCGATACCCATGCTGGGCAGGGTGGTTCGGAAGTTGGCTCTGGAAGGGGTGTCCGCCATTCTCGTGACCCCAAAGTGGCCAAGGCGAGTGTGGTTCGCAGACATCGTTCGGCTGGCAGTGGACCAGTTCGTTCTGCCTCTTCGGCCCGATCTGCTCACTCAGCGTCGGTTGTGTTACCCCAATTTACCAGCACTGGGTTTGACGGCCTGGCTGCCGAAACCTCCATCCTGAAGTAGGAGGAGGGTCTTTCTGACTCGGTCGTTAAGACTCTGATCAGTGCCCGGAAGAGGTCTTCTTCTATCATCTACTATAGGACTTGGAAAGCCTATATCGCTTGGTGTGAGATTAGATCTTTTCCTTGTAGGGTCTTTTCGGTCTCCAGGATTCTGGAGTTTTTACAAACTGGCCTGGACTCTGGTCTTCAGCTAAGTACGTTGAAAGGGCAAGTTTCTGCCTTATCTATCTTTTTTTCAGAAGCTTTTTGCGCTTCATCCTTTAGTTAAAACTTTTTTCCAGGGGGTTACGCATGTGCGGCCCCCCAGGAAACCATTACTCCCTGTTTGGGATTTGAATTTGGTTCTTTCTGCTCTTCAGGCTCCTCCTTTTGAGCCTTTGCAAGATATTGCTTTGTCTACCCTGACTCAGAAGATTGTCTTCTTGGTAGCTATCACTTCGGTCCGGCGTGTCCCGGAGTTGGCGGCCTTGTCTATCCAGGCGCCTTACTTTGAGAGGCATCAGGATAAAGTGGTCTTTCGGTTCAAACCAGACTTTCTTCCTAAGGTTGTTTCTGCTTTTCATTTGAATCAGGATATTGTTCTTCCCTCCTTGTGTCCTAATCCTAAGAATGACAAAGAGAGGGTTTTGCATTGTTTGGATGTAGTACGTCTCCTTTTCGTAAAACGGATGCCTTTTTTGTTGTGCCCTGTGGGCCTAAGAAGGGTTTGGCACCGGCCAAATCTTCTATAAGCAAATGGATACGTCGGGCCGTTATTGCGGCCTATTCTGCTAAGGGGAACGTTCCCCCTTTTCGTATCACTGCTCATTCTACTCGCGCCGTTGGAGCGTCTTGGGCTTTTCAGCACCAAGCTTCTGTTGAACAAGTTTGTAAGGCCGCCACTTGGTCTTCTGTTCATACTTTTTCTAAGTTTTACAAAGTTGATGTGCGAGCCTCAGCGGATGCTGTTTTTGGCCGCAAAGTTCTGCAGACTGCAGTCATTTAAGTTATGCTTAATTTTTGCCTTCGGATACCCATCCCTTGTGGACACTGCTTTTGGATGTCCCAATCGTGAAGAATTAAAGGGAAAGCGGGGTGTGTGGCACACTGAGAATACCACCATTTTGTGAGTACTCGCCTGAAAAATGGATATTGTCAGTGTGCCACACACCCCGCTTCACCCCCGCCCTTTTCGGTATCCCGAATCCTTTATATGGTGAAGCTTTTCTTTATTTTGAGGTTACCTTTAGATTACTGGTACCTTGTCTTTCTGCTTTTTAAATCACTGGTGTTAAGTGGGAGGTACCAGGTATATATAGGCCGGAAGGGGGCTCGTTACATGACTTCCTCTCTGCAACAGCGTCACCTGGCGGTGAGTAACCCAATCGTGAAGAATTAAAGGGGAAGCGGGGTGTGTGGCACACTGACAATATCCATTTTTCAGGTGAGTACTCACAAAATGGTATTTTTATTAATTGATAAGTTTGATTATTTTGTTCTTTAAACATAGTACGGCATTAATTTATGGAGTCATTTTTTGGGCCGTTGTTGGGGCCTGGTGTTACTTTTTTATTGTAGGTGTGTTACTCCACTTGCTTGCACCAGCATTCTTTTTTTATTGTTTTGAGCTGTGCTTTACTCATTGTTCTTTTTCTAGACTGTTAAAATTAGGCTGTTATGTGTGTTTTAACTTGGTCTTAGGTCATTAACAACCCCATAAAATTTTCATGGCCTATTTGTTTTGTGAGGTAGGAATTCATGTAGCCATAAATGTTTCAATGCATGTCCTCCCTTAAATCATGCCGTGTATTAGTAGTCATGTGGGGCATTTGAAGTGGCAGTATGTGGGGGGATTAGTATCTAGAAGCGTAGAAATGCAGCTGGGTTTTAAGCTGATGGTGCAGTTTAAGGTTACTTTTACTGGCCATGTTAGCTGCACAACCAAAATATAAAACCACCGGATTTAATCAGAGAAACCCAAGGTACTGGAGCAGGGATAGTATAGAAACATTTAAGTTGCCTTCTTTTTAGAACTTTGACCAATTATAAGCAATGTATAGGCTTTATAAGCTTTAATATTGCAGATTATACTTTTTAATGAGTTATTCTATTAACCTAATATTGTGTTCCCTAAGCATATGTTGTTTCCTGTGCGGCTCCATATTTCCGGTTTTATATGTTCTTTACCGTCAAGAGCAGACTAACTCAACTCTTAACCATCTAAGAACCAACCTTGGCTTCATCGGGGGGGTGAAATTGATCTGCAAGAAGGGGACCAAGAGGTGGGTTTTAATGAATCTATGGGCAGCGGCAGACCAGGACTTTTAATCCATAAAGGCAATTTACCTCAACAGCATGTGGCACACTTTGCACTGGCAACCTGCCCCTGAAGAACTGGGGTGCAGTACAACAAAACACTGTCTGACAACCCCTGACATTCAACAAATGTAATTATTCTGTGAACTATATACATATAATCTGACTATAAAGTCAATAAAAATAAACTTCCCTGATACCAAAAAAGGCATAAAAATGATTGCTCCAAAATTATCCATTCCAAAGCATTCTACAGAGAAGCAATTGTGAGGCACACAAAATCCTTAATTTGTTTTGAAAATGACTCCTATGTCTTATTTTTTAGGCACAAATGAAATGAAATATATCTCAATGCACATTACACTTGTTGTGTGTTATCTCAGTGTCTTGATAATGTCCTTTCTATGTGTGTGAGGGAGGATTGAAAAATTACAAAGCAGTAAAAAAAGTAAATTGAGAAATAAAATAGGTAGTGGGTAAAGTATTTGAAAATAAATATCTTTATTATAGTCCGCAATAAAACATGCTGGCTTTTATCTGTATATAAATGAGATCAAGAGGATGATAGATGCATACCTGAATATTTTTATTAGTAGGTCTTTTGGTATTCTACTATCTAATACATTCTTCTGAGCTATGCAAACCTAGGAAAGCTAATGCATATTATGCAGGTCTATGGCCTTGTTTCATCAATGTCCTTAAATTGCATCTGGTGTCTGCAGGACAATATTTTCCAGAGTATTCCAAGCTTTAAAATAACCAAAGTGTGCATGTGCACAGTTTGCAAGAGCAGAATTCTGCCCCCCCCCCCCCCCCCATCCTTCCCGAAAGTCATGGCATGCTGCGTTCCATTTTTTTTCATTCCAATGGATGGAAAAACATGTCGGGTGTATACTGATGCAGCATTATTAGTCATCCTAAAATCCAAAATACATTGTCTAAATCTGTGAATCAGCTAAAAGCAGTTTACAGTTTAATAGCAGGCTTCTGGCTGTAATACAATTTATCACAGCAGATGTAGCATTTGGTTCAACCGTAACACAACAGGGAACCTGGTTGCTACAATGTGTTACAAGCGCTTACTCAATATTTTAAGTAATTACAATGGTACCAAACATTTATCAGTAGACACTCATGTTTTTAATGATATTTTTCAAATAAAATACTACAACCACAACACTATTAAGGAGTGCCCTATTGATTTCTTTAATGTTTTAAGGGTTAAACGCTTATTTTTGTTTCTAAAAAGGGTATGGGGACCCCTAGCCAGCAAAATCAGCCCAAGCACCAGCTATGAGGGTTAGTAGACCAGGGTGCGCCGGCTAAGCAGTCCTCTCCGACCCTGAAGGCTACCAGCCTGCATAGCCCATATGGGTTGCAGGCTCTTCATCACCCCCCTGGGAATTGGAGATGAAGCTAATAGGGCAGGGGTTATGGCAAGTTACCTGCTTTCCGTGGGTGATCTGCCAGCCCCTCCTGTCCTTGCCAGCCCCACACACATGTAAACACACACACTTACATGCAGAGAAAAGTTCTTTATTTTAGTTTTTCTACTTCTATTCCATAATCGATCGCTGTGTCCTTCACCGCTGTCTATTAGGCAGAAGTGATTGGTGGAAGCCAGGGGCAGAGCAGGGCATCAGACACTTGCCCTTCCACCATTCACCTCCAGCTTCTAAAACCAACTCCCACTGCCAGAGGCAGCCTTGTATATTAGGTGAGTGAGGGGATGTCATCTCATTATCGGTATAAAAGGTCTCTCCCTGCAGCGTCCTGCAAGCTGTCAGAAGCCACTGCCTGGGTTAGGGAAGGAGTGTTCTGTACCCCGCTGAAGACTCCAGGGGTTTGGAGACCCCCGGTGCTGAACTCTTGATGGAGGTGAGCATTTTTTCTTTTTGGATGTAACTTGGGGAAAACACCAGCTACGTAAAATTTATGTAGCTGGCGCTTAACAGCCAGAGAGACAGCTACATAAATTGTGCGAAATTCTCTAATTTCCAAAATTCTTGTGAATTATTTCCGGTTGCGGGCCCAACTCTTCTGGCACAGAGACACAGGGAGTTGGCCTGGTTATTTCTTTGATGCAGGGAGATCCGCAGTTTTGGCCATTCAGATTAGCACCCACCGATGAGGCCTTACAAACTGTCGCTGCCTTCTTCTCAGCCATGGAGGTCCTGTATGTGGATCCTGACAGGACTTCGACCGCAGACGCTAAGTTGGGCTAGAGCACGGCTTTCTTATGCCCTCTGGCTGCATGGCAGACAGCGGTTAGTTTAAAGAGCCAATAAGCCCTAATGTTTTTAAACGGTTACACCCTAAAATAAATGTATTGTGCAATCAGCCAACAGAGTGGGTGCTCTTGATTCTGTAGTGTTGTTTGTTACCATTGCCGACCCAGCCTGTCTGACCATTCCGTAACCGCCGCCTGAACTGACCTTTGTCTGGATTCTGACTACGTTCTGTCCCTTGTCCTGCGAACTCCCTGCTTACCCAGTTTGACCTTTGGCCTTTCTCGTGCTTTCTTCCTTGGCACTGTGCATCGAGAGGACTGATTGATTTGTGTATGACATCTGCTTACCCGACTATGCCTTCTCTGGTTTATCCGCCTTCACCCCTGGATGGGAAGAACACTGGAAGAGGGGCTCAGCAGAGCTGTCTGCCAATTGCTAGCTCTAGCAGGTGAATCAAGCTCTGCCTTACCTATATCACAGTTAATAGACTAGCTGAAGTCAGGAAAAGACCTTGGGCATGAGGATTTATTCCTAGTATGTCACACATCCCGCTTTCAACATTCATGACACTTGGGAAACCGGCCTGTAGAGGGCGATCTTGCAGAGATGACATGAAAAAAAGGTAGCCTCTCCTGGTCCATAAGTAGCTGGGACCTCCCACTATTTCCCAGTCTTTTCGTCTCTGCAGTCGGCTGAAAAAATATCTGCCTCTATTACCGGCAGACACCTAAGAGCGACTCCCACTGAGTCCTCTACCTGGGATTACCTTATTTGTCTGTAGACCAGAGTTACCTTCACACTTCGGAATTCCAGAGCCCACACCAAGCGCAAGAAAGACACAAAACAGCTATTCTCGGTGTGAACTGATTATTACATCACGATTTTCAGTATATAAAGCATAAGGCCTAGGCGGGGAAAAGCTCCTAATAAGGTTCTAAAGTGGACATTTGCCTTTTTAATTGGAGTAGCTGTATCAACACCTTGCTGTCCGGGGTGTGTGCTGGGGGTGGCTGTACATCACCCCATTGTGTGTCATGGGATTTTCCAGACATTCACCTACCCATGGACATTTTCACAGAAACAGATTATGTTCTTCTGTCGGCACATTCCATTCCCAGAGCTAACAGTCACTCCGTTATTCTCACCCTTGAGTCTTAAAGCAATCCCCTTAAGCATAAGCCATGCAGTAGCCATTTTGTTACTTTGTACCTACACCCTCTCAGGAAAAGGGATGCCCCTTCTTTCAGCCCCTTCTTCGAGTCGCTGACTGCTTCTAAGTTGCTGACTCGCCCATTGCCTTCTCGTATTCTTCTTGGTTATGAGCTAGATAAGCAGCATAAATACCTTGGGCCTTGCTAGCACGCATGGCAACTATACACATTATAATCTTAAAAGCTAATACTGCAATTATGATGAGCATAATCATAATAATAAGTTAAAAATCCCTTCCAGCTGGAGAAGAAATCTTTAAACCAATTTCCCCATTCCTTTTCTGAGCCAGCATTTGTGTTCATTTCCACAGACAAGGTTTCCAGGCGTTCTATTGCCTTAGTCACCTTTCCATTAGGTCCTGTGTTATCTGAAATGTAGGTACAACACTTTGTACCTACCATTTTACATACCCCTCCCCTTTCTGCTAGCATCATGTCAAGTGCCATTCTATTCTGGAAAACCATGTGGGTAGTGGGGCCAAGTTGTTCTGCCATTCCCTTGAATGCCTTTACAGTATCATTAACAAACCGTTGCTGGTTGTAATATAGGTAATTAACCCAATCAGCATTTTTGTTGATGGTGACAATGGGAGAAAAGAATGACTCAAAACCAGTCTTCACAGGGTCTCTAGCCTTGAACTCATCAGATACCCCACGGGGCACCCCTAACCAATCTAGGTACACCCTGGCGTCCAGATTTTCCTTCGGGGTAGCCGCCTCACGTTTGCTTCACCTGGAGGTGCCCTGTATCTGCCCCGCAAACACATGTCGTTCCCAGTCCAGCGCGGGTGAAATGACAAAGGACATAATTAATTTAACCGGTGTGCACTGTCCTTGCCAACTGAATGACAACCTAGGGTACAACACACTGCCGCCACACAGCCACCAGATGTCACCTGTCACCCAGCACCACCTTATGTGGGCCTAGCTTACCCTGGGTTAAATTTGCTATCTCTGCACACCATCCCTCGGGCATCTCACCTACATTCACAGTTCCTTCCTTTCTCTCAAAACAGGTGCAGTTTCCCTTGTATGCGTGTATGCCCAGGCCTATAGCAGCTGGGTGGTCCAGCCGGGGAAAATGTTGAGAACACACTCTACATTCATTATTGCTCAAAGATTCATTCTCATAAACTTTCAGCAAACATTCCTGATCCTCTTGTGGTAAGGGTAAGGGGACAGTACCCAAATGTGGGCTAGTTCCCGCACAAACGTAGCAATCAGACTTGTTATGTTGGTGTGCTGTATAATGAGCCCATTGTATCCAGATGTTTTGGGAGGGATTGAACCCAGTCTCCGTGGCCAAAGTGTCTACAGGGGCAATGTCAGTCTCCACAGCTATCCTTTTTTCAGCGTCCTCTGCAGAAGGCAGGGGTGTGGGGACAGTTGGCTTATCTTTAATGTCTTTAAGTAGGAAACTCCGTAAGCATTCATGAAAACTTTTACTACATCCTCCCTGGGGATGGACTCCTAGCCAATCTTTACCTGCATCTCCAGGGCTGGGGTTTTCTAGATTATCAATTGGACACAGGGTTTCGGGAGTTGATGTTTTTGATTGCCGAAAGGGGAGGATACCTTCGGTAGCTGTTTGGCACAATCTTGTATGGGTCCTTGATAATAAACACATCGGGGGCCATAATTTCGGGTTATTGTGAAGCGATGCAAAAGACTCCTTTCTTCCTTATCTCTCCTCTCCCTAGCACTATTAGGGTTGTACCCCCAGTCTTTACCGCCCTTAGGGAACTCGGGATGTGTGTTCCAACCCACAGCCCCCCAATAATCACAATTTTGCCCCCAATATTCATCAGTTACACATATATAATTGTGCTGGGGTTTCCATATTCCAGCATTTGCCTTTACAGTCGAACAGCGCACACAAGTCAAAGGTGTATGTTATAACTTTTGCTGATGTGTTATACCAAAATATAGGTATGCCATCTTCCCAGGTTACCTGGGTTTCTAGTGTAGACCTAATGTCTCTCCGATGTCTCCCCTGGGTAGAGATGTTCACCTCTAATTGTGGTTCTAGGTGAGTGGCATAGGGTGGCAACAGTGACCGCAAACTTAACAAATGCTGCTAACTCTTCCTAGCGCAGGGGGGTCATCCAGGCAGTTGCATACTATCCAGATGATAGAAATTATAAGCCAACTAATAATCAAGCATGTAAGTAAATGATTGGAGCCACATAAGAATCTCAGGAGCCAATGCGCTTGGCCCTTCTTCGGACCCTCTTTTAGCTGGGGGTCTGTTACCAGCTTCTTCTTGTCCCCTTGGTGGGACGTCTGGCTGTGGCCCTCTAGGTAGGGCGTCTGTTCCTCTAACAGCTTCTTTTTCTCCATCTCCTGGGATGTTGAGGGTATGTAACTTTTTAACCCTCGATGCATGTAACCAGTTAGGATATCCGTCCACTAGAATTGACGTGCGAGTGACAGCCGTCACCTTAGTCGGTTCTTCGAAAGGGAACTCAATCTTCGGATGATCTCCGCACTTTTTCACCAGCACTCGATCTCCCACTTTAAACTCGTGGTATGGTTTCTGAAATAGAGAAGGACATTTCTGGCAATTTCTTGCCTCATTATGGGACATAACCTGCACTAGAGCCCTAGTGTGTTCTTCCTGCCTATCCCCTAAGGTAGTCCCTTTAGTCTCAGATTGCACAATCATTTTGTGCCAGGGTAATGGGAAAGGTCTTCCCATAATTAACTCGTAAGGTGATAAACCAGTAATCCTGCTAGGGGTCATTCTCATTTCCGACAACACTGCCGGTAACTTATTCTGCCAACCCCTGTATGTCCCTTCCGTTGCCTTCCTAAGTTTGTCCTTTATTGCCCTGTTCGCTCTTTCTACCACCCCTGAACTCTGAGGATGATAGGGTATGTGGAATTGCCAATGTATGTTTAAATTCTCAGCTAGTTCCTTACAAATCGCAGCGGTAAAAGCCGGGCCATTATCTGATCGGGGCTGGGTGGGGCATCCAAATCGCGGTATGATCTCTTTAACCAAAATTTTAACAGTTTTAGCATTTTCTTTCTTTACTGGAAAACACTCAGGCCATTTGGAAAACATGTCTATCATTACTAACATTATGTCAGGTTTGTGGCCAGGAGCGGTGGTAATGTGTGTGTGGTCTATGTTCCAGTCCACACAAGGTTCTGTAGGGTACAGCAGATGATCATGTTGTGCTTTGTGGGGGATATTGGGATTGTTGCGCTGACAAGTTAAACAATTCAGTACAAAATGTTTCACTACTCTTCCTCTGTGTGTGAGGAAAAAGTGTCGCCCAAATTCGTCATATGTCGCCGGAGCACCTCTGTGTCCTATCCCGTGTGCCTGTGCTATGAAAGGGGCTGCACTCCTAACGGGTATGCAAGGTTTCCCCCCCCTGCTCCACAGTCCACTTTCCGGGGACTGGGTAGCACCGGCTGAAATCCAGTCAGATATTTCTGCTGGTGTGGCATATTCCTGTAAACAGCCTATAGTGTAGTCTAAAACTGGGTACAACAAAGTAAACATGGCTGTATCCGTGACGAGTGGCGGCGGCTGGGTGCTAGGACCCAGTTGGAATTGAGCCGCGGCCTTTGCTGTTTTGTCTGCTAAATCATTCCCAGCTGCTATGTCGCAGCGTGTCCGTGTCTGGCAGTGAATTATTGCGAGCTGAGCTGGTAGTAGGATGGCGTTTAACAAATTCCTGACTAGTGTGGCGTGGGAATTGGGCTTCCCGTCTGCAGAGACGAAGCCTCGTCTTTGCCAGATCATACCGTGGTCCCAGCAGACCCCGTGTGCATACCGACTGTCAGTGTACGCCGTCAGAGATCTACCTTCGAACAACTGACACGCGTGTGTAAGCGCGATGAGCTCTGCAGCTTGAGCGGATTTAAAAGGAATTCTCCTAGCTTCCAGTACTACATCTGGTAATTGGACAACTGCGTACCCTGTGAGAAAGACATAATCGCGGGGCCGGGAACAGGAGCCATCAACAAAGACAACTTCAGAATTGGGTATTGGATTTGATTGCAAGTCAGAGCGCGGAGATGTTTCACTCTGGATTGCCGCCTCACACTCATAGAGGGGAGGTATGTGATCCCCTTCCCCTTTTAACCCTAGCATGGCATTTAAAATAGGGGCCGGTCCTTCAGTTAAGGGAGCATATTTAATCTCCAAATGAGGGTTTGAGAGCAAAATTACTTCGTACCCGCTTAGGCGCTGGGCGGTCATGTGTTGGATGTGTATGTTCAGCAGATGTTTGACATTGTGACCAGCGTGTAAGACTGTGTGGTTGCCCAGAGTAACGGAGGTGGTCTGCTCAATAGCCATAGAACATGCGGCAAGCGCGCGTAGACAACCTGGCATACCTTGCACTTGTACTGGTAAAAGTTTAGAGAAAAATGCCATAGGTCTCAATTTGCCCCCATGCTCTTGGCATAACACAGAGGCGTAGCTGTACACATCAGCACGAACATACAGGTGAAAAGGTTTTACATAGTCTGGCAAACCTAACCCAGGATTACATGACAGAGCCTCCTTTAATTTCACAAAAGCATTTAACATAGCGGGGGACCATTCTATGGTGTCAGGCTGATCCACATGCGTACATTCTCTCAAAATCTTGTCATAAAATGAACAATCTGGTATCCATTGGCGACAGTAGCCAATCATACCCAGGAAAGACAACATTTCTTTCCTTGTTCTCGGGTGCACCAAGCCCGAGATGGCTGACACTCTTTTAGGGCTAATCCTTCTCTGCCCTTCTGACAAGACAAAACCTAGGTAATCAACCTGCTCCTGACACCATTGCAATTTAGCCAGTGAGATTTTTCAAACCATGAATACATAGACATTTCAGGAGGAGGATCCTGTCTTCCTGGGCGGTTGCCAAGTTTCGGCTTGCCAGGAGCACGTCATCTGTGTACGCCAGGACAACTGAGCCACGCATAGGTGTAAATGCCTTGAGCACTTCTCTAAGGACAATGGCAAAAACTACCAGACTGTTTAGGAACCCCTGGGGTAACCGGCTGTGAGCAAGGACACCACGTCCGGCACTACAGGTGCTAGGGGGACCACTAGTGAATTAACCACTCTGAGGTCTTGGACAAACCTATATGTGCCATCTGGTTTCCTTACCGGATTTATTGGAGAATTATAAGGTGACACTGTAGGCACCAACACTCCATTGGCTAGGAAACCCTCAATTAAAGGTCTTATACCCTCTTCTTCTCTTTCTTGATTTAGTGGGTATTGTTTGATGTAGCACGGGGTAGTATCAGGCTTAAGGCATGCCTGATACGGGGTGACATTTGTAAGACCTACATCGTATTCTCCCTTCGCCCAGACATCCGAGGGGACTTCAGGGTCCTCCCAGGGCAGCAGGGGAAAACACGCGGTGGGGACCAATACGGGCCTCCTTTTTCCATGTTGTGGGGGGTGTTAATGTGAACAGGGCACTGGTAACCTGTACTCCTCCGTTTGGGGTCATGCACAGTGAAATACCCATTTTAGCCATCAAATCTCTGCCCAAAAGATTTATAGGACACGTCTCCATTATTTTAAACATGTGTTTGATTGTTGGACCACCCCTGGTGTCACTAACTGTTAGGGGAGGTGATTCAAAAGTCCTAGTCAAAATCCCATTGATACCCATTGAAGGAGAGGCTTCCCTCTTCTGTCCCTTATACATGTTTCTCCCTATCACACTGCAGGTGGTGCCAGAGTCCACCAAAAAATTAAGTAATTTACCATCTACCATTAAATCCACACAAGGCTGCTGAGAAAAATGTTGGGACACAATTGGGAAAATGGGCATGCCTTCTCCTAGGCACCCCTATTGGGGACCCACGGATATCCAGTTAACATTGATCTTGGGTCCCATAGGAGGAGAAGGAGGGGCTCCTCCCGAGCTCCATTGTTCAGGGGGAGGAGGGAAAAAAGGGGCTTCTGCCATCTCTCCCTGTGGGGGGTTGTTGATGATGTGGGGATTGTTGGTATTGTCTCTGGTTGCCCTGATTCTGGTTCCTCGGATAGGGACACTCATTTCTCCAGTGGTCAGGACTGCCACAATTAAAACAGTATGACCCCTGAGGTGGGTGCTGGGGTGTGGATCTACCCTGCCAGAGCGTTCTAGGGTTGCTGCCTGGGGGGCGGTTTTGGTAGCCTCGGTTCTGATAACCCTGGTCAACCCGTTTTATTGGGCATCCTTTGCCCCTCCTCCATTATTGGTTGAGGAGGCGGCATGGCAGGGTATTGGACTACGGTCCCCTACATAACAGCATGTGTCATGGAGGATTTCGGTACTTCGAAACATCCCGTGGCATCCTTAGCCAAAATAACTTTCTCAAACTCACCTGTGCTCTGTGCAGTCCAGTCAGAGATTTGCTGCCTAATCTGCAACCCAATCCCTGGGAGACAATTGGTCTGATACGTCTGGATGCACAGGGTGTGCATCCCCTCCCCGTCCCCCATTTGGCTCTCACTTTCCCACACCTCCAGAAACTTCTTCCAAAACTCAGTAACTGACTCTCCCTTGCGTTGCTTACAACCCAGGGAGGGGGCCGTACTAGCACGGGGTTTGAAGGATTCCTGTAACTGTTGATAGACCTGTCCCCACATCCGATCCATATTGTTACCTTTGTACAACTCCATTTCCCCTGGTGGCGCTGACACATTAGTCTTGTCCATGTGTGCTATCTGTTTCCAATCAATGAGGTGACTTTCGGTCTACAACTAACTTAATGTCCCCTGGTATGTAGTTCTTTCCTTGTAAAGCTCTTTTTAAATATTTAATAGTGGCCCTTGAGGATTTGGAAGAATGGGGACAATTCTTTACAATGTGGTCAATCTCCTTGAAATCAGGTGGCGTTACTACCATTATTTCCCCTGCAGTAAGGAATGGATATTCCTCTGTACTCTCCTCTACCACTTTTTCCAACTGTTTCCTTTCCCCTTTCATCCTCTCGTCCATCACCGCGTTACTATCCAAATGCTGGTCTCTTTTTCTGGATGAGACGGTAACACTTATAGGGCTCAATTTGGGGCTAGGTCCCGGAGGACTAGGGGACTCCATTCCCGTCTCCTCTCTGCCCCTGTTACTGGCCTCCACCTGTCTCTTATGAGCCTCATAGAATACCGTACTTGCGGCAGCTTCACTGAGTCCCGCAAGAGAGGGGTACGCTCTCGTCGTGACAGTTTCAACTGTTACAGCCTTAAGTTTGCTTTTGTCCTCATAAGGAGGGGGCGGTGCATTGATTTTCTTAGCCCCGTACCTAGCTCTCTCTTGATCATACTTCGCTTTTAACTCCTTCTTGCTCATCTTACTCCTAAAACTCATCAGCCCTTTCTTCTGTACCACCCGGAGGCAACTTCCAACCATTTCTGGCCACATTCCCTCATGTAACCCATGTCCCAACTAGGATCTCCTGAATAATAGGGCCAAGCTTTATCTCCCAAACACAATCCTTTTATCATGTTTAAATGAAAAAAATCACTAGCACCATTCCGGGGAAACGGGTCATCACTACCCATCCCCTCTGTCCATCCTGCCAAATTGTCTACAAATGACAACGTATAGAAAGCCCCTCCAGTTAATCTCTCTACATAGTGAATACAATCCTCACCCACATGGGGCACTTTAGACTCAGACTGACCCATTATCAACGCAGCACAATAATTGTAAAATGTCTTATTACTTTAAGCAATTGTCTGGACCTTGCTCACCTTCAAGGTCGTCCAACAATACAACAAATAATCTTAACACTCTGTTTCAGAGAGAAAGAGAGAGAAAGGTTTCAGTGGTCAGGCAAGCTCACAGTAAATAGACACATCTGTTCCCAAACACAAATAACCACAAATAATCACAATTTATATAGCGCGCTTCAAATAACCAAGCGGCGGTTCCCTACGAACCCCGCAACACCTCACCAAGACCGAGAGAGGCACAAGGGCACAAGTCCTTTAACCTTCCCTCGGGGTTAAGTGTATAAATCACTTACCCCCTTCAAGGAGACTTGCCCCGCATAACTCCACCACTGAAAAAATATCTGCCCCTATTACCGGCAGACACCTAAGAGCGACTCCCACTGAGTCCTCTACCTGGGATTACCTTATTTGTCTGTAGACCAGAGTTACCTTCACACTTCGGAATTCCAGAGCCCACACCAAGCCCAAGAAAGACACAAAACAGCTATTCTCGGTGTGAACTGATTACATCACGATTTTCAGTATATAAAGCATGATGAGGCCTAGGCGGGGAAAAGCTCCTAATAAGGTTCTAAAGTGGACATTTGCCTTTTAATTGGAGTAGCTGTATCAACACCTTGCTGTCTGGGGTGTGTGCTGGGGGTGGCTGTACATCACCCCATTGTGTGTCATGGGATTTTCCAGATATTCACCTACCCATGGACATTTTCACAGAAACAGATTATGTTCTTCTGTCGGCACATTCCATTCCCAGAGATAACGGTCACTCCGTTATTCTCACCCTTGAATCTTAAAGCAATCCCCTTAAGCATAAGTCATGCAGTAGTCATTTTGTTACTTTGTACCTACACCCTCTCAGGAAAAGGGATGCCCCTTCTTTCAGGCGAAGCATTCAGAAGATGACTCTCCTTTCTGCAGATAGCCGGGATAACTCCCAGCCTTTTTTTCTATTTCTGCCTGAACTCCCTTATTTGTAATGCTTACTATATGCCTCCCAGCCTTGGCTGAATGGTTCAGGCAAGGGTAGATGCACCTTCGGGTGTGCCCTTTAAATCTCCCTGTGCCTTATGGGTTTTCCTGTACCTCTCCCCTTTGTCTCCTGGCCCTGCAGGGGTGAAAAGGAGGGGGGGGGTGCTACTATTGGAAGGGAGTGTTGCTTATATATATATGCAGTGTTTGGCATAACTGTTTGTTGTCTTCATTTTTGGTGAGGGATTTGAATTTCCCTCCCTTTTTCAGAGTAGCGTGTGGGTCCCGGATGTGGGCGTGGTTTGGCACGCGGCGCCGGGCCTCGCTCTATTGCGTTTTGCTTAGAGCTCTGTCTGGCTCGCCCCTCTGATTCCTTCAGCTCTGCTCAGATTGTGTACGTGGTGGGCAGAGCTAGTTGGCGTCGCATTTATCGTGCATTTCCGCTCTTCCCCACACGATTTGCTCTCGCTGCGCGCTGAGTCCTGTTGCTGGTTTTGTGAGTACCCTTTAGCTTGGCTAAAGGGATGTTTTATTGCTATTTTGCTCTATTGTATTGGTGCATAGGTTTACTTTTATTTTTTTATTCCAGGTGGAAACTCTTCAGTTAAGGGGTTTCTCCTGGTCCTTAATCAAATCCTCCCACTAGGGATTCTTAAAGGGGCCTCCCGGGTAGCTATTGCATAAATCCCACATACTTGGCGACTATAAATAATTAAGTATCTAAACAGACACCATATGGAGGCATCTCAGGATATTGGGCTTTCAGTTCCCTCAGGACAGACTCGGCAGTGTTTAGGACGTGGGGCATACCTTGTTGGGGATAATGCATTTCTCTGCATTTCTTGTGCACAGTTGACTATAATGCAGTAGTCAGGGGCCCAAGCCTCAGGATCTGCGGCTCCTGTCTCTTCTCCTACACCACCTTGTCTTGTCCGTTCCCGCAGTGATGTTGTCATGGGTGGAGAGTCTCTTTCTGATGTATGTGCCAGGTTGGCTCACATTGAAAAATGTCTAGCTCTGTGGCCAAAAAGGCCTCAGCTAAAAGGAAACATTTGGCTCCAGCCGTTCCGGCAAGTGAGTTTGACAATTGCGAGTTTCTTGATTGGTCGGAAGAAGGGGAATTTTGTGAGGAATCTGATATTTCTGATGCTCTGCAATTTGTGGGTACTGACGTTGAACAAGGAGAGGGGGATGTTTTTGACACCCCTAAAGCTCTTGCTCAATTGTTTGAGGTTTTGGCTATCACACCTCCAGAAGCAGCCCCTCCTCAAAAAGGGGAGTTCTTTGGAGCCTCCAAGCCTCGTTTAGAGTTTCCTAACCAGCAACATTTTGAGGATATAATTCTTAAGGAATGGGAGAAACCTGCACAGCTTCCTGGCATTCCTTTAGGCTGGGTTAAAAAGTATCCTTTTCCAGCAGACACAGTTAAGTGTTGGTCATCCCCTCCTGAGGTGGATGCCCCTGTGCTCAATTTGTCCAATTTCTCTGTGTTGCATTCTCCTGAATCCACTACCCTTAAGGATGGGGAGGACAAGTGTATTGATCAAATGGCGTGCCACGCTTTTGCTAGTGTTGGTTCGGCCTTGCGGCCTGTGGGTGCTTTGGCACTTATGGCAGTTGCTATTAGGTCTGTTGTTAGAGACCTATTGAATACCTCAGGGAATACCTCAGCCGCGTGTGCTTATGGATATAGTTGCCCAGAGAGCCTGAGCCCTCAAGTTGGGTGATAAACCATTCCAAGTCCTCTCTTTGTCCTGCCAGGGAGATTCCCTTTCTGGGCCTGATACTGGATACCTTTCAGGCCAGGGTATTTCTTCCTCAGTCCAAAATCGTTCTGATTCGTCTGTTCTTGTCCAACCCTCGTCAGTCTATCTGCCTGGGGATGAGACTAGTGGGGCTGATGGTGGCCACATTCCTTTTGCTCAGTTTCACATGAGGACGCTTCAACTCTTCCTCTTGGCAAAGTGGGACAAGTGTCCACTGTCTTTGTATCAGATTTGTCTGTTGTCGACTGACCCATTTCTTGAAGGGTCTGCCAGTTCAGATTCGGTCAGACAATCGAACAGCCGGTTGCATACATCAATCACCGGGAGGGACTCGCAGTTGGGGTGCCCTCCGGGAAGTGTGTCTGATCCTCCACTGGGCAGAGATCAATGTTCCCTGCATATCGGCGGTTTACATTCCGGGGGTAGAGAACATGGAAGCAGACTCCCTGAGCAGAGGATGTGCTCGCCAGGGGGAGTGGTCTCTCAATCCCAGGGTCTTTCATTTCCTTTGTCACAAGTGGAGGACTCCACGGTTGGACCTGTTTGCTTCTCGTCACAACCACAAGCTTCCAGCCTTTGTGTCTCTATCCCAGGATCCTCTGGCAGTGGCAGCGGATGCCATGTCTCTGGCCTGGAAGGATCTGGGGTTCCTGTATCTCTTTCCCCCATTCGCCATGATAAGCAAGGTGGTGCGCAAGGTAGTTCTGGAAGGGGCGCCAGCAATTCTGGTGGCTCCAAGGTGGCCCAGGCGCCTGTGGTTCGCAGACGTCAAAAGGCTGGCAGTGGATCAGTTCCATCTGCCTCTTCTTCCAGATCTCATCGCCCAGGGTCAACTCTGTTACCCCAATTTACCAACGCTGGCTTTGACGTCGTAGCTGCTGAAATCTCCATCTTAAAGGAGGAAGGTCTTTCTGACGCTGTCATTCAGACTCTTGTTAGAGCTAGGAAGAAATCTTCCTCTGTTGTTTACTACAGGACTTGGAGGTCCTATATTGATTGGTGTGAGTCTAGGGCCTTGCCCTGCAGAGTATTTTCCATCCCTAGGGTTTTGGAGTTTCTGCAACGTGGTCTGGATTTTGGGTTCCAGATTAGTACTTTGAAAGGGCAGGTTTCTACTTTGGCTATTTTCTTTCAAAGATCTTTTGCTCTTCATCCTTTGGTTAAGACTTTTTTCCAGGGGGTCACGCATGTGCGGCCTCCTAGAAAGTCCTTACTTCCAGTTTGGGATCTGAACTTGGTGCTTTCTGTTATGCAGGCTGCTCCTTTTGAGCCATTGGAGGATGTTCCTCTTCATATTCTTACTCAGGTGGTTGCTTTTTTGGTTGCTATTACCTCTGTCCGTTGGGTTTCAGAATTGGCGGCCCTGTCAATCCAGGCTCCTTACTTTGAGAGGCATCAGGACAAGGTGGTTTTCCGTTTTAAACCGGATTTCCTTCCTAAAGTGGTGTCTGCTTTCCACCAAAATCAGGATATAGTTCTTCCTTTACTGTGCCCTAATCCTACTAATGATAAGGAAAGGGTTTCACATTCTTTGAATGTAGTTCGTTGCGTTAAACATAATTATGTTACTACTTCGGCCTTCCGTAGGACGAATGCCTTTTTTGTTGTGCCTTCTGGGCCTAGGAAGGGTTTGGCGCCCGCCAAGTCTTTCATTAGTAAATGGATACGTTAGGCCATTATTGGGCCCTATTCTGCTAAGGGGAAAGTACCCCCTTTTCGTGTTACTGCTCATTCTACTCGTGCTGTTGGAGCGTCTTGGGCTTTTCAGCACCAGGCTTCTGTTGAACAAGTTTGCAAGGCTGCTACTTGGTCTTCGGTGTATACTTTTTCTAAGTTTTACAAGGTTGATGTGCAGGCCTCAGCGGATGCTGCTTTTGGCCGCAAAATTCTGCAAGCTGCAGTAATTTAAGTTATGCCTTATTTCCTTGTTGGATCCCCACCCTTTATTGATACTGCTATTGGATGTCCCAAGTGTCATGAATGTTGGAAGCGGGGTGTGTGACATACTAGGAATAATACCATTTTGTGAGTACTCACCTGTAAAATGGGTATTACGAGTATGTCACACACCCCGCTTCCCCCGTCCTTTTTGTTTTGGGATCCTTTATATGGTGTTCTTGTTAGTTTCAATTTTGCTATATAATTGGCTCTTCCTGGTTCTTACTGCTTTCTTAAGGACTGGGGAATAGTGGGAGGTCCCAGGTTCTTATGGACCAGGAGGGGCTCCTTTTTTCCATGTCATCTCTGCAAGATCGCCCTCTACAGGCCGGTTTCCCAAGTGTCATGAATGTTGGAAGCGGGGTGTGTGACATACTCGTAATACCCATTTTACAGGTGAGTACTCACAAAATGGTATTTTTTTTGGATGTATGCTTACAAAGAAATGTCAATAGGAATGAGCAAACCCCCCAAAGTTCGGGGAAGTTTGGCCAAACTTTGAATAAGTGTTCAGATCCACATTGAAACTTTGGGGGGGGGGGTGCAGAGTGTGCAGCAGTAAGTGTGCTGCTGTAACTCACCTCAGCCCATGAACCATTTCCTCTATGCAGCATAGGCGGCGTTTGAATTCGGCCCCAGCCGGGCCTACAGAAAGATGCCGCCTGCTCCCTGCTGGGTGTCACGGCCACCTCCTTACCTGGCCTTCGCTCCCCGGCCGACTCCTCTCGGCGGGCTGCACGTCTGTTGCAGCCGGCGGCGGGTCGGCGTCGCTCCTGCCCGCCCGCCGCTCGGCTGTCACGAGCAGCCGCTCAGGCGGCTTCCGGCTCTGCAGCGTCGGGAGCGGTCGCGCCACTCTCTGTGCGGTGCGCTCCCGGCGCGTGTCCTCAGACGCGCACGCATCTAACCTCTTCCTATGCCCTCCGGCGGCGCTGCGCACAGCGCGCCCGCCGGAGGTGATTGAATTGGGCCAATGAGCCCTTGTTATTAAAGGGCATGTGCCCAAACACAGTCCGCCTCCCTATATTAAGTTGGACCAATGAGCCCTTGCTATTAAAGGGCATGTGCCCTATTACACAGTCCGCCTCCCTATTCAAACTGGGCAATCAGCCCAGAGATCCCAGTTGCTCCAATCACTTCACTCCCCCCCTCAGCCAATCCAGTCAGCCCCCATCCTATATAGGTATACACCCTGCAGTTAGTCGTTGCCCGTTATAGCGTGCTACTGGGTGTGATTTTGATAGCTCATCTCCTTGTGATTCCTGCCGTGTTATTGACCATCCCTGATTTGCCACCTGGACCGACCTTGCTTGCTCTTCGACCACGATTCTGCCTGCTCCTCTGTACCGCGAACTTCTGACCTCCCGTTGTGACCCTTGGCTTGCCCTGACTACTCTTCCGTCTAACCCTTCTGTACCGTGCCTCCTCGGATTGACCACCCGTGTATGACCCCTGTCCGTTTATTGCTACTCAGTCTAGTCCCTGGATTCATCTGCCTTCCCCTGCATAAGTCAGCATCCTTTGTGCTAACAAGACCTGGGGGCAACCGTGTCCGGTGAGGCGTGTCTAGCGTCCCGGCAAACGGGGGCTTGCTATAGGAGAAGAAAGCAGCGGAGATTGGGGGTTGCTGATTTATTGGAAGGTGGGTGTCTCCGGGACCTGACACTGGGGACAAATTCAAATGCTGCTGCCGCTCTGCTTTCAATAAGGAACAGGGTCATGGGCTGAGGTGAGTCACAGCAGCTTCCTGAGGTACAGGAGCCCATCAACCAGCTTTTCCGTGTTCAGACCGAATGCTGAAGTCGAACACACATTTTTTGGCTAAAGTCTGTGTTTGGCTTTGGAAACCTGAACTTGCAAATTTTGGAACCCGAACTTTATGGTTTGGGTTCACTCATCTCTACTTGTCTACCTACAACACCTCCTTAGGCTATGGTATCTGCTTTACAAACCTGAGCTGTATTACACCCCTGGCTTGGAAGCAGATTTGTTGTATAGAGTCTTGTAAATGAACGACCAGCCAGGAGGCAGTTGTCTCCATCAGTGAGCCCTGGGCTGTACTGAACTTCCTAGATCCAAAAATGAAGACCCTAGTTCAAATATAGGTAATTCCTAGTAAAGCAGATTTTATGCTTTTTAATGAGCTTTTGCTATTAATCACAGACTGGCTGCTATTTTTTATTTGAACTAATAGTATAATCTTAGACTTTAAAAACTGTCTTGCGTCAAGCTGTGAACACGGAGCCTGGCGGGATACTTAAACTATTTTGTAACAAGCTAATGTTGTCTGCATATAAAGCGCAGATTACAGCATATCAACTGGGTAAATGCCGCAGTTCGTGTACTCATCAACACCACAGGGCACCACCAAGGTTCTCCGTAGCCCAATCATGCTGCCAAACAGCTTGATTGGGTAGTCTAATATAACTGAGCACAAAGCAGATGGCAGAGTAAGATCATTACAGCAAATGCGTTACGTCCTTTGATCTAGACCTCAAGCTGGGTAACCGTCAGGCAGAGCCACAATTCATTGGCCTTGTGATAGTTAAAGCAACTTTTTTTTACCACAGTCATTAGGGATGATCACAATGTTACACTGTATGCATGACAAGCCGGAGGGGTGTATTGATTTTACATGCAGATGTTAAAGGAAAAAAAGGTTGTTTTGATGTGAAGGTTATAATCTTGTCATATTGACCATTTAATGTGCATTACCATGTCCTCTTTTCAACATTGGAACATTGTAAAATGTGACCAACATAATCTCACGTGTCCTGATGCAAGTCTTGATGCAAGCTATAATATAACCCATCACTGGGGCTTTGCTAAAATGTTTAGGCAAGTCCATCAGCACTTAGTTAAATATATCTATATTTCATTATGATCGACACATTGATGTCACTGTACATTAGCTGGGGGCATTGAGTTCCATCCCATTTGTAGTTGACCCTAATCCACAGGATTCAGGGAACTACAGTGATCTTAGCAGAAGCATACTTTTTTTGTATTTAAGAGGCTAGATCTGTTAGTTTTTTTTTTGTCTATTTAGCCTCCCTTACTGTTCAACAGAAAGGTAAAAACATAGGTAGGAGCAACATAAGGGCCCGATGACCTCATAAGCCTTGATGCAGTTGCTACATCAGTGACACCTGTGGTTATGCCACCAGTAAAGGGGCCTTGTGCAGGAAAGCTTGTTATTACTTCAACTATTGTTTGTCAATTAAAAGTGTTACACTTTTAATTTTACTCATGAGAATATAACTCTTAGGATAGGATGTTGCTCAGAAAGGGATTTCATTATTGAGGCCAGATGCCTGCCGAAAGGGGAACACACACACAAGATTTGTCAGTTGCATGAGGAATAAAGAGGGGCTACCACCAACGGAAATGTAATTATAATATCTTGATTTTTTTGTCAGATACCTGCCCTTGAGACTGATTGATTTATTTAAAATTAAGTGGAGGAAGCTGTCTGATAAATGTAGATTGGTCATTGTCTATGGATGACCTGGACTCCTAATTTGCTAGTTGTTTTTCAGAATACTCGGCACTATGCATTCAGGTTGGCTTTTTTGAATTTGCACACAAGAAATCAGACTTTGATCTACCATATCCTAGATGGTGAACATGCACCACGCCAGTGTCAGAATCATTGACCACTGGCCCATGTGCTGATGCCCTTGGACATGTGATGGTTTAAAGGCCTCACTGGCATATATTTGATTTCATGTTGGCACACCTTACAATAAAATAGAACTCTTACTGTTCTAAATTAAGTTGTGATGAAAATGCACTGCAATGTGCATCCAAAAAGTATTTCCATGTCTTCATGTCTAAGTGATGCATTTCAGGTCTAAGGGGATCTTTAGCCACAGAATGGCTGTAAATCAGAGCTTTTCTCTGAATATGACTATTCTCTCCCCATGTGGATGGTCTGCATCCTATGACTTCGGGCTGTGTTGACTATACTGTGTATTGGACCTCTTGAGCTTTGGCTTGACCTCTGTTTCTGAACCACAGATGCCAACCTTGACTTTTGGGTTACGTAGCCATGTTGAACCCTTACCTGTGCACGTGACGTCAGCTTGGACTCTCGGTTGTTGCTTGCTCTTGTATGGACTGTTGTTGATTGCTCACTCATCATAAAAAATGACCACTGCTGCCTCTCACTTTGTACAATGTAACAAGCATTTATATTGTTAAATGCTCACCAGCTCCCTGCATTCTAACACCCAGGTACATGGCTGCTACATTGTAACAAGAGAAAACCCTGCTGAGTTACATTGTGTAGCAGCCATGCATCTGCTATTAAAATGTTATCCATTTACAGCTGACTTACAGCTTTCTGCAATGTATGACTGATTTTCCCATCAAGCTGTTGTGATTGTGATATAGAGCTTACTCTCAGGAATGTTTTATGAAAGTACCTTATAGAACACACGTCACTCCTGTAACCTACCTGTTAATTACCCGCAGCAGTGGTCACCCCCTCCCGATCTTACGGGAGTCTTGAGTCTGACATTTCAGCTAAGACGAGCTTGGATGCTCCTGTTTAAGTCCTGAGAGTCAGACTGACACTATCAGCATGATGCCATCAAGGCTGACCTTGGAGAATTACATATTTGTATGTTTACTTTATGCAAACGAGATGCTCTAATTGATCTCAGTACAAAATCCAATGCACCTAAACTGTTTACCTAAGAATTTTCCATTTCAAAATGCTTGAAGGAAGTTCTGGATTTTTTTTTAAAAGTGCCTCTTAAATTGATATGTTCAGTACAGTTCAGACAGGAACAGCAAACATTTAGGATTTAAATTTCCTTCTGCACTTAAGATAAATTGTGTTTGGACAGCGATGTGTCAGTTAGTGTATTATTCCAGTTGGGTAAGGTATGCTTTCTGGGCTGATGACATGTTGGCTGGGAATAGTGCTTTTCCTAGATCTCTTGAAAAGCAATGTCTCTTCCATTGTGTGAGTGTCAGTGCCTCATCTCATTAGACTTGTTGCTTGGCATATGTTAAATCACAGTTTCAATTTTATGAAGAATAATTGCCCAGGGCTAGTCTGTGGCTCCATAAAAATGTTAAAGGGTTTTGTAGGAGAGAATTTGAAATGATTATTCAAATTAAGCAGCAGAATAAAATTTATGAGGTTGCAAAATACTGCTAGCCATGAGCTAATCACACCTGCTTTAAAGAGGATAATTTTATGAACTTGCTTGAAATACTATGTTTAATGTGGGTTTTACTAATACTTCATTGTGATATATTCTGTGAGTTTAAATACTGTAGTGATTATGAAATGATATGAAAAAATATACATTTACATGGCAAACCTTTTGCAGAAGACCCATGCAGGTGTTAATATAACTTTTGTTGTGTATTGTGAGGGGTTCCCTTTCTTATCTAGAGTTATACGTCAAATCACACTGGACCGTGGAGATTAATATTTGATCAGAATTTACCAAATTAAGCATTGTGTACAGATGTGTAATTGTTACTTTTCTCATGGCTAGGGAATATCTATATAGTGAGATCTGTGTTGCAGATACCGAAGATCCCTTTTCATGGTTTTTGTTATCATGATGTCCGGTTGAATGGATATCCTGAGAATATGTCTTTACCTACATTCAAAATAAAGTAATGGTATATTTATCTGTATAAACCAGAGAAACAAAACTGCAGTTACATATCTACACCAATAGGACATCTTTGAATTTGTATGGATGCAGAATTTTTCATGGTCTCAAAATCACACAAAACATTGCAGAAAGATGTGAGTCAACTGTGAGCCGTTTACATTTTTAGCAGACTTATTGCTGCTTTATAATGTATGACAGCAGGTGTAGCTCTTGTTAAAATTTTTAAATCTTATTGCACAGTTGGGGGCCTGGCTGTTACAAGCAGGGAGCTGGCTGGCTTTCACAATGTAAGATGATACAGTGAAAGTAAAAACAAGTAAACATGAGAAAAAACCTCTCAGCCCGATATTCAGTGCATTCAGTTAATCTCTTTATGTAGTTTAAAATGTCTTAAATCCACATCATCCCCAGCAGAGAACAGTGTGCTTTAGAGTATTTTAAAAAAGTAATTTATATTTATTTTGTTGGGTATAGGTGAACCCCAACGTGGACACCAAAGCCTTTGGATCTGACCCCGCTCTATAACATATAGTTACTCACATTGCATCCTTGTTAAAAATCTTATTTATTTATTGATTTAATGCCTTTAAAAACAGTTAATTATAAACAGTACTGGTATATACCAGCACCACAGCTTATTAGTACCATAATACATACATATTGATTAATAACATCTTGTTAGTAATTATACTTTAACCACTTCTTGTTCAGCTCAAAAAAGCACATCGCTTGTACATTCATAAGAAATGTTATTGCAGCAATTGTGATTTAATGGGGTGTTGCTGGCAGACTAGTTTCGCCCTCTTTATGGGCTTCTTCTGCGCCAAAAATTTTTTTTCCAGATATTTGTATTTATTCCTAACAAGAAACAAAGGGTGAGATACATAAGGGAAGGAAAAAGGGACTCTCTCCTCCCTCCCTCCCCTGTCCTCCCTCTCCTCTCCCAATGTCTGTTATCAGGGCCCTCTGGCGGTGGGGCCCGCCCTTCCGTCACAGGGTGACGCTGTTCCGGGCGTGTAGGGCGCGGCTGTGCTCCACGCTGCCCGTAGCTGACGTCACTTCCGCTCCTTCGAGAGCGGAAATAGGCCATAGAGCGCTCTCTTTGAGCGCTTTAAATGGCCTCACACTCCTGGACTGAACCAGGAGACCATGCAGGAACGGTCAGAAATGGTGGCATATAGCACCTCTTGACCAGTCACCACCTTGCGGACGGGCAGTGGGATTGAGCCAGCCCAGGATTCAGTCATTGGGTCCATACATACTTCCACGAAGGTTAGTGATGGTAATTTTTTATACATGGTTATGTGGGGTGTGTGTGTTTTTTGGGATAGCTTTACCGGTGCCCATAATATCTAGGTAAGACTGGCATATTTCAATTGTCATTTCAGAAATGTGGTGCCCAAACTGCTGGCCCACAAGCATGTACATTATGTATGCAAAATCATGAACAGGTTTTGTTTTTCTGTGACTGTGTGTGCTACATGGAATTACTGATAAGGTACCCTACCCTTTTCTTATATTTTCATGTTACCAATATTTGGGTTGATGTAACATTCACTATGTATGTCTCAATACCAAGATCACAGCTCTGAATCCAGCTTTAATAACACATTTGCACTTAAATGGGAAAAAATTCCTTCCCCCCCCCCCCCCGTTTTTTTCCTTTTTCTCATTCCCTTATGTATCTCACCCTTTGTTTCTTGTTAGGAATAAATGCCAATATCTATTTTTTTGGGCGCACAAGAAGCCCATAAAGAGGGTGAAACTAGTCCGCCAGCAACACCCCATAAAATCACAATTGCTGCACTAACGTTTCTTATGAATGTACAAGCGATGTGCTTTTTTGAGCTGAACAAAAAGTGGTTAAAGTATAATTACTAACAAGATGTTATTAATCAATATGTATGTATTATTGTACTAATATGCTGTGGTGCTGGTATATATCAGTACTGTTTATAATTAACCATTTTTAAAGGCATTAATCAATAAATATATAAGATTTTTAACAAGGATGCAATGTGAGTAACTATATGTTATAGAGCGGGGTCAGATCCAAAGGCTTTGGTGTCCACTTTGGGGTTCACCTATACCCAACAAAATATGTATAAATTATTTAACAGAGGCTGTGTATCTGTACCAGCCATTTACCCATCTCAGTTTGAGGTTTTAGGGTCAATACTTACAGGGGGGTGCTGGTCACTCACAGGGACAATTTTGACAACATCCCCCTGTCTCTTTTTGTTTGCTTTTTATTTAAAAAAAGAGCATTTCCTATCCAACTCTGGCTGACATTTCCCCTGCCAACAGAGGCAGCTTCTTGGAGACTGCCTGCCCCTGCCAGTACTGAGTTCCTAGCCAGCCAATCTGTGTAGCAGCAGTGTGGAGTAGCAGCAGTGTTAGCAGAGGAGTATATTTAGATTGGACTTTCCACGGAAATGTTTGGCCAGAGAAAAAACCGTCTTCGCCTGCCACATACATTTTTCCAACCGTTAAAGTCCTTGTCGAAGCGCACACTCAACTCAAATGAGTAATTTCAAAGCATCTCAACATTTTCAAGTATATGCATATACCTTATGAATTCTGAGTCTTGAGCATGCTCTTCTGTGGTCAGTGACAGATGCAGGGCCAACATAACTTGCAGTGCTTACTTAGGCTGACAGCACCAAGAACAGACTGGCTGTTAGACCATTTCTTCGCATGGTCCAGTATAATTACAATTTAATGGAGGGCAAACTTGAAACCCTGCTACGGATTCTGCCCAGCATGGCAGGAAATAGAGGAGAGGGACTTAGGACATGCATGAGAGCATCTGCTTGCTGCCTTATTATTGTCATTGCGTGTACCCTTTAACACCTTACTCTCACCTAAATGGGGCATTTGACACCATAGTATGTAAAGCAAAATATTTTTCTGTATATACTTTAGTTATTGATTTAGTAACATACCAAGATATAGTCCTTACAAAATAATGAGTAGCATGGAGATTACACTGGCATTCTATAGACATTAAAAGTAACACAGCAGGGACAAGGTCATGAATGGAGAATAAAAGTCAGGGTAGATACACAGTTCATCACATATAAGAAGCTAAGAAAATGGATAAACAATGTGCCAGGTCAAGAGAATTTATACTAGTGAAAAATACATTTCTTTAAAAAAACGTGGACCAGCTTGCAAGGCACGGGTGCAATTTAAGCTAATGGCAAGTATGGATATTGGTAATTATAAACACCAATGTTACCAATAGAATCCAATTTTGGTAAAAATGATCATGAAAGTGGGCCTACATTGCATTGTGCAACCACATTACAATGCTGAAATGCTGTTGCAGTTTATGTAGAAAAAGCTTCCTCTCCACAGGGAAACCTTAAACCATTCTTTAAAAACAATATATAAACAATATTAAGTCTTTCTGTCCACTTGTTGTCGCACACACACAGAACTGAGGGTGACATTAGGTGGGGAGTATGATCTTTTCGGGCCCCAAAGTGTCTTGCAGGAAACCTTTTGAGATGTAAGTGTTGATAGATACTCTTCCACCGACTTCTCTGTGGATGTTGTCTGGCCTAGTCTATGCTTTAAATTTTTCCCAGCTCTAACAGTATCCTAACATATCCCTTCAAATCCGCCCCAAAGACTGACATTGTTGCAGCCTGGACCAATTAGACTCATGTCCTGCCCTGTGAGGAATCGGGCTCTAAGGACCTGGATCTATTGCTTAGCTAAATCATGTTGGCTAAGTCCATTGGCACTGTTAAAGGGGTTTCAACAATTTATTTGCCAAGCACATGGAGTATAGGGCAGTGCCTCTCTGACCATTAAGTGCCTGGCATTTATTTGCGCTACAGAAAATAATATCCCCTCCTACTGGGCTACTTCGCCAGGACTCCATCCACACCCCCCCCCCCCCCCCCCCGGGTTATTCAACAGGGCAGAGAATTTCCTGTCCTGGCTGGTGGCTCATGACCGGCCAGAGTATAAAAGGCCACTTCCCAGCAGCTGGAGATAGCTGTCAGAAGCCAGTAGTGATCAGCAGAAACTGGGAGCAGACCAGGGGGCTCATAAACATCTGCCCGGCTTCTGAAGATAACTTCCGCCTGTCAGAGAGCAGCGTGGGACACAGTGATGGTTGATTAAATTGTTGATTAAATCAAGGTACGTAGAAAAAAAATACATTATATCTTTGAATAGGGATCCCTTCTTTTCTCATATACAGTACCATTGCCAATGCACACATTAATCTGTCATTATTGATTTATCTTACATGAAGAGCCTGTACAGTATGCATTTATTTACTTTTTGTAACTTTGTGTACTTTGTGTAACTAATACACTAATATAGACATTTTTGTAAGCGGACTGTAGGTGTGTGTATTTTTCTTATTATTCTGACCTACAGGTTTCAATGGTCAGGTATCCCAGTCTACAAAAGGCTGTCCATCTTTACAAACAAAGAGTGAAACATCTGAGACTTATTTCACTTCTTATTTATTCGCAAGATTTGTTGTCAAAATAATTGAAACAAAAGTGCTGCAATGGGCCCAAAATGACATGTATGGATTAAAAGTAGGTCAAACTGATCCGATTTTGGAGAAGATATGTTGGTGTTTATACACACATGGTGGTATCTAAAGTGGTCACAAAATTCTCCTTTTAATTAGGAGTAGCAACAGGAATGGTGTTTAGCTGTCAAACTCATCCTCAATGAATCCCTAAAGTTTTGGTGCCATCACAAAATGTAGATAATTTCAGACTACATTTGATTTGTGCTGAACTGATTTGTCGTTCACTATTTGTTTTCCAAATATTTTTATGTAACATATATTATACATGCAAACCACTAAGCACCAAAAATAGACAAGCAACAGTTAATGCAGATAGCAAGTAATATTTACATGTTTAAGCTGAATCTTCATATTTGAAGTCTATCCTTCCCCTTTAGAAATTCCAACATCGGCACAACTCTGTGGCATATCAAACAGCCGATGAAAACTGTTGTTGACTGATTTAAAGTTGAAAGAAATCCACCGAGGCAGCAAAAGAAAGTGAAGGTGAAACATAAAGAAGGGCACTGGTGCTCGAGCTCCTGAATAGTTTTCTAATTTCCATAGAATGTTCCTGTGATGAGTCTTGAAACCTGTGTAGTTCTCAAGAAAATGCCTGGAGGCGTTGGTGGTTGTTTGATGCCTTCATTTAGTATTTTTAATGCAGTATGTAATAAAATATAAAGCAGGGACTCGGGGGCTATAACTGGCTGCATGACAAATGTGGTCATTCTTTGAAGTTGTTTCCTTGGTCGTGATTAATTCTAATTTTCTTTTTTCTTTACTTTAAAAATGATTAAAAAAAGCTATAAAGGTTTGTAGGATTTCATACAAAAGCTGTACACGTAATGTACATTTTTCCAAAGATTGCTAAACTTAAAACGAGTATGGGGAACACGTTATGTTTCAGAGCTACTAACATTCGCAACTGTGTGTATGAAAGAACTCCTGTTGGCACACTTACTTTAACTTTCGTATTTGTTTGACATTGCTTACAGCTGTGGTTGCTGTCATGCTGGCTAAATGAGGCTGTCAAGTGTGACACAGTATCTATTACTATGCTTTTACTATCCTTTCCTTTTACTGTAGGGTAAATCCTCACTTTTAACTCCACAAATCTGTATACAGGATAGTTCAAAGGGAATCTTTCAGGAAACTCGTATTGCGAGGATATAGGATCAGGCAACATGCTTTCCTAAGTTAAATATATATTTTAATGTGGTAAGCACACTAGGCAGATATACAGCCTTTGATATGGTGGAAATATTAAAAATACCCGTCTGAGAAGTGGGATAAAGATAGTGGAACAAAAACCTAGATACAACATAAAGTCAGGTTACCTTGATGCATTCAGATGAGAGGTTGGTAGGACAGCTACTGGGGGCATAAAGCAGCCTGCTGGACCCTGGAATCAATCTTTTACACTTGTCAGTAACCGCCTAGAAAATGGACCAGCTTGCCCTAGATTGGGGTCTGGTTTTTAACCCCCAGCTGCACACTCCCAATGACACTCTGGGGGGAGTGTCCAGCTCCTCCTCTGTGCCTGGAGAGTCCAAAGATGTAGTCCCTAAATAGGTGTCATAGATCTCTCGGCAAAGAGATCCCTTATTATAGAATGGCCAGAAATGAGGCTGCGAAACAGATGTATATGCGGCAAACTGTGTTTAATGGTGACTAACAATGAACAGAACACACATCGACCAGGCTGCTGTACATAAATATACACCTGGAGTCAGGGTACATACATACATAGGAATCCAAGGAAAGTCCAAAGGCAAATACAGAGCAGGAACAGGGAGACTAAATCACAAGGGCTATGGCAGGAGTCCAGATTTCAAGATTCCAGGGTTTCAAGGTACAAGATTCCAGGGTTTCAAGGTACAAGATTCCAGGGTTTCAAGGTACAAGATTCCAGGGTTTCAAGGTACAAGATTCCAGGGTTTCAAGGTACAAGATTCCAGGGTTTCAAGGTACAAGATTCCAGGGTTTCAAGGTACAAGATTCCAGGGTTTCAAGGTACAAGATTCCAGGGTTTCAAGGTACAAGATTCCAGGGTTTCAAGGTACAAGATTCCAGGGTTTCAAGGTACAAGATTCCAGGGTTTCAAGGTACAAGATTTCAGGGTTTCAAGGTACAAGATTTCAGGGTTTCAAGGTACAAGATTTCAGGGTTTCAAGGTACAAGATTTCAGGGTTTCAAGGTACAAGATTCCAGGGTTTCGAGGTACAAGGTTCAAAAGTCCAGGGTCAGGGTCCAGGTCTAGGTACAGAATTCAAGATACAGGGTTCTGGGTACAGAGAGAAAATTCAATGCTGATTAACTGGCTCCATGTGTGAATCAGCTTATATTGAGCAGGAAGTCACACATGTGCTGGTTGATTACCAACACCTCTGTAGGTCAGAGCCATCTGCTGGTGAAACACCATATAGCAGGAGAAAGTCAAGCTGTGGAGGAACTCCTGACCTGACAATAGGTCAGAACCTAAAATCTCTATTTCCTCAAGTTCCACACTAGATATGGCTGTGTATGGCCCCTATCCTTTGGAGTCCTTCCATGGTCTACAATAAGCAGAGCTGTGACCAGAAACTGCCACTCGTTCAATTTACAAAACACCATATAGCAGGAGAAAATCAAGCTGTGGAGGAACTCCAGACCTGACAATAGGTCAGAACCCAAAATCTCTATTTCCTCAAGTTCCACACTAGATATGGCTGTGTATGGCCCCTATCCTTTGGAGTCCTTCCATGGTCTACAATAAGCAGAGCTGTGACCAGAAACTGCCACTCGTTCAATTTACAAAACACCATATAGCAGGAGAAAATCAAGCTGTGGAGGAACTCCAGACCTGACAATAGGTCAGAACCCAAAATCTCTATTTCCTCAAGTTCCACACTAGATATGGCAAAATATGCACAGATGAAACTTCCATGCTGGTTTTCTACCAAATGGGGGAGAGGTTCCCACTGCCATGGCATATGAATAGTAAGTAAGGGATTACAAGTTGAGGGACTGATATTTTTTATTATCATAGATGGAACTATATATGGAAAGTATACTATAGTGATGGCAAGAGGTACTAAAAAAAGAAAAAATATGCTACTAATAAATAACAAATGGATTTTCAAAGCATGGTAATTAAGAAAAAAAGACACATTCTTAAAATTATATTTTGTATGTTTTTTTTTATAGAAAATTAAGGGTGCTTACAAAGCACATAAGAAAACACGTTCACAGAACAAACAAGCACCATTAGAATATAGTATTAATTGCAGTATTCTTCAACTTGTGTAGTGGAATAAAACAAAGCACCACTGTGACATTGAACTATATGTATTGTTTGTTCGATCGAAAACATTCTCTTTTTTAATATGGTGATTGTGGTGTTATTTTTGTCACAAGGAGTATTTTGCCATCCTGTAATTTTGATTCATTAACTTTTGAATAATTTTATAATTCTTGAGTGAGGTTTAATGTGTGTAGGGTTAGAGGTGGCCAACCTATTTTGTTTAGTATTGTTAATGAATTCCCTTCCTAACCAGCTCCCTACTATAGCAGGAGGGTGCCTATTTTCCACTAGGGCTATTGCCTGGTGGAATATATGTCATGAAAGCGTCTGTGATTTATTGGCACTTGCTTATTTCACAGAGCAGTGCTAATTCTCCTTCTGCGCAAATAAGCTTCCTGGACAGGCTTTTGTTACCAACATGGAAAGTTAAAGGGGTAGATCGGACATCAGACAATATATCTATACATAATATTTGCCCTATAACTCACAGCATCTGTAGGTAATATATATTCAGCTCCCTTGTCCTGGACACGAGCTGTAAAACTTGTCCATATTAATACCTGAACTTGGTGTCCTGTGTATGGCCCCTAGCCTTTGGAGTCCTTCCATGGTCTACAATAAGCAGAACTGTGACCAGAAACTGCCACTCGTTCAATTTACAAAAGGACAAACTTGGACTGGCACAATCCCTCTGCTGTGACAACAGAGGGTACAAACAGCAAAACAAGGCCTGTTGGGGCAAAAATATAACCCAATAGAATAATAAATCTAAACCCTGCATGTTCATATAAATTGTTTAAGAAAATATATGCATCCATGACAGGACAGACCATTTACAGAGATGTCTTCATTAGACCACAATCCAGTTATCTAATCTAAAACCTGTTTAGGGGGAGAGGATGGCTAAAAGATTGGAGTGTTTAAACTAAATATTGGGGTAGGGATTATGCACCTATAGCGGGGAAGGCAGGAAAGATAGAGACAGTGAGTGTAGATATAAAACTGGGGGTGAAGAGGGGGGAGGGGGAGTATATGTAGCAGGCTGAAGGGCAGCATACAAAATAACCATAAGCATTTGAAATGCATGCTTACAAATGCAAGAAGCTTGACAAATAAAATGGATGAACTAGAACGGATGATAACAGAGGAACAATATGACATAGTGGGGTTAACAGAGATATGGCTGAATGAAAGCTGAGTGGCCAGTAAACCTACAGGGCTCCTGTATGTTTAGGAGGGCCATTAGAAAACTATAAAGATGGAAAGACTAATTGCCAAAGAAAGTAAAACTAACCCAAATTTGTTCTTTAGCTACATAAAACATAAGTTACAAATCTGAATGTGTGGGCCCCATGAAAAGCTAGGGGGAACAACTATAGAGGGGAATTAGGAGAAAGCCAATTTACTAAACATCTCCTTTGCTTTCATATTCACAGAGGATTGTGATATGCCAGGTGAAATGCAGAGAAATATATCAAACTCTCCATTAGATGTCACTTGTCTAACCAAGGAAGAAGTGTGGCACCAACCTAAACAGATTAAAATAGTCAAATCCCCGGGACCAGATGGTATTCATCCTCGTGTTTTAAGGGAATTATAGACAGTAATAGTCATACCACTATTTTTAATAGTTGTTGATTCAATAATGGTGGGGGTTGTTCCACAGGATTGGCGCTTAGCAAATGTGGTGCCAACTTTTAAAAAAGGGTTAAAAGAAGAACCTATGAACTACAGACCAGTAAGTTTAACATCCATAGTGGGCAAGCTGTTTGAAGGTTTTCTAAAAGATGCTAATGTCTTATCAGCATTGATTCATGTGGAATCGCTCCTACTAGACAAACCTGATCAGCTTTTATGAGGGAGTAAGTTCACAACTGGATAAATATGAGTCTTTGGATATCATACATCTTGACTTTTCTAAATTATTTGATACTGTGCCACATAAAAGACTAGTACAAAAGATGAGAATGCTTGGACTGGGGAAAAACATGTGTACATGGGTGAGTAATTGGCTCAATTATAGGAAACAGAGGGTGGTTATAAATGGTACATACACGGATTGCATCACCATTACTAGTGGAGTACAGCAAGGGTCAGTCTTGGGCCCAGTCCTCTTTGATATATATATATATATATATATATATATATATATATATATATATATATACCATTTGGAAAGGAATAAATGGTAATATATAAATCTTTGTAGATGATATTAAGCTGTGTAAGGTAATCAACACAAAAGATGACGGTAGGCATCTAAGAACAGGTTTAGATGCACTAGAAGCATGGGCAGTAGAAAGGCAAATTATGTATTTAATACAGATAAATGTAAGGTTATGCACATGGGAAGGAGCAATTTGTGCCATGATTGCACACTATATAAGGAAATGCTTGGTAAAGCTACAATGGAAAAAGGCCTCAGGGTTTTAGTTAACTGTAGTGCCCAATATCATGGGGTGCATCAAGTGGGGCATATTTTATAAGTCACAGTTCAGACCCCATATGGAATTTTGTGCACAGTTCTGGACATCAGTTCATAAGAAAGACATGTCAGAACTGGAGAGCCTTCAAAGGCGTGCAACTAAATTAATAAATTGAATGCTGGGACTAGAGTACCCTGAAAGATTGTCAAAGCCATGTTAATTCAGTTTGGAAAGGAGACACCAAAGGGTTGATCTAATACCTATGTATAAATATATATGGGGTCAATACAAAGATCCCCCAAATGTCCCACATCCAGGTGTTTAACCATAGCCTGAGGGCATCCAAAAGGCGATTCCTCCACCGACACAGGAGGGGATTCTTCTCTGTAAGAGCAGTGGGACTATGGAACTCTCTACCAGAGGAGGTAGTTGGATGCCTTCTTTGCTTGTAATAACATTTCCAGCTATGGCCGCTAGACGACTGGAAGGAGATAAACAGGCTGACCTTGATGGACTAAAGTCTTCAGCCTTACATACTATGTTACTATGATCATTAATGGCAGAGACGAGACCTGTGATCCACGGAAGAACACTAACACAGAAAAAGGCAATTTAAACCTTCCCTTTTTCCCATTTCACCGTTTTGGATGATATAATTGGTGATTTAGAACCAAAGAAAATAAGCAGTTTTGCTGTTGTTAGTGTGTTGCTTTCTGCCTTATATTCTCACTACCAGGTGGGAAGGTTATGGTGCTTCAACAAAAAAAATGAAACTACTGCTATAATCCTTTTAAGGCATCACTCCAAATATTCAGTAGACTCCTTTTCTGTAGTATCAACTTACCTGGGGATTTCTTAAGCACTTCTGGGCCTTGTCCCTGACTCCTTCACAGTGACTGGAGGGGGGCAAAATCTCGGACGTAAATTTAGGGGGTGTAGAGGTTGCGACCGCACTGGGCCCATAAGATCAGGGGGCCCTATAATTGTTGTTTCTCTGCCTTACTTCTTAGAGTTTATTTTTTAGTTGCCTGGCTAGAGCCTTTATGCTCTAGGCTCAGGTCATATCTACTGTAGGGAAGCTATAGTGAGCATACGTTTTTGTTTCATGTCGGCAAATAAAATATCTTTTAAATTGAGACATGTAAAAATGTATGCTGTTTAGCAGCATTCCTTTTTCCTGTTTGCCCCCATCCTCTAAATTAATCAACCATTGTGGGTTTTAGCACAAGCAGACAGATCTGTAATTGATCAGTCATGAGTCTGTAACTACAGCTAATGCTATCTCAGACCCACGGGTTTCTAATTATTTAACCTTTACTTCATGTTCTGTTTTACTCTTCTTGCTTGTGTTGCAAATAAGCACAGAGAGATTTCTTGAGTGGGATATATACACTACTAGACAGGCATTTTTAAATAAATGTCTACATGGAACATTCAAAGGTTTCCTTACAATCCATACAAATGTATCCTGTATGTTGTTCACCAGTCCAACATTTAACCACTGCAGTCAGTTTTTCAAATCAATTGACTTGATTGAAGAAGTTTTCTTTTAAAGCGGAACTTCAGTCAATATTAACCCCCCCCCCCCCCCGCCCGGCCACCCTACCCTGAACCTAAGACAGGATAGAGGGGTCACAAAGAAAAATAGCCTTACCTTATTCCAGGGGACTGTGTCGCTCCTCTGGCGCTTCCGATCCTGGGTCCTGCCATCTTTGAAGTTAAACACAGAGCCACATCCCCCGGCTCTGTGCGTATTTCCTCCCACTCATTCAAGTGAATGGGTGTCGGGAGTGAGCATGGACCTGGGGGATTCAGCTTTCCTTTTTTACCTGTGGTTGCCATGAGAGACTGGAAGGAGTGGTGTGGGCCCCTGGGTTAAGGTAACAGTGTTTTTCTTTGTAACCCCCCATCCTACCTCAGAACCAGGGTAGGGTGGTAGGGTTAATATTGAATTAAGTTACGCTCCAAAGAGGCACACACTGCAGCCCTGTCTGCTGCTCAGAACGGCTTGAAAGTAACTAACATATAATGATGTATTGATGTATTGTCTGGGTCCCAAGCAAATTAAACACAGACTGTTAGGACTGTTTTCAAACCCATATATGTACTTGGCAGCCTATATAATTTATAGGTTCAGGATTTTTAGATTTCAAAAAGTCTTCAATGCGAGAAAGTATTGTTTAGTCGAATACAATGGATAAAACGTTTTAATGTTATTTTTACATTCTTCAAGGATTTTGTCTGAAGGCTACTCGGACATTCCAGTATCAGTTGATGTTACTTTCAATGTGATAAGTATATGGCCAGTATTCATGATGACTTTTATTGCATGGCAATTAAAGTGGCTGATTTAGCATTCAATGAAGAAGACCATACAAGGACAGAAATATGTGGATCAGAATAATAACTAAAGTATTACCTAAGCTATCAATGAAATTTAGCAAGCAACCCCTGTCTAGGACGCTATTATTAATTCTCAGGCTTCTTCGTGGAATGCCTTTATTATGCAACAAATGTAAATGTCTGAGTTTCATGTCAAAAAACTTTTAACCTTCACAATTTCTGAAGTTGTTCTCTATTGCAAAGATAATAAATCTTCTGTATCAATAACCATATTTTACCTAAGTCTTGGTTTAAGTGATCTAAATCTTCACATTAAAGTCCTTCTCAACGACTTCATGTTGACCTTCTGAGTAGACAAGCGATTAACATAGCTTGAAAAAGGAATCTTGACATTGCACTTAGAAAATCAAGTACGCAATGTTCAAACCATTTTAACACTCTACAATTATTGTATGACATGCTCTGTTTGATCATGTTGCCTCCTGTAAAAACAAAATTTAGTGTTTAGTTTACTAATGGCCTTCATCCTGCGTCTCCATCTGCTAATTTCTTTTTTTAGTTTTGTAGACCAAATCAAGTTATTTGCTTTCACATTCAAAGGATGTAGGGACTTGTTTTGATATGGACAGGTTTATTGTAACCATTTACAAGGTATAGTGGAGGGTAGAAACCTAACTACGTAACAGAAGTTGCAAAGTTTGTGTTACATGTACATTGCCACCAAACATTGGGGTAATCCAAAAGACTTGGGTGAGACAAGTCTCATTTTTGAAGTGCCTTGCAAATTCTTCTGGATTCATGTTTCTGTATACATGTGCAGTAAACTGGGAGTGTGCTTCCTACACAAAAAGCAAGCGCAAATAACTTTTTAACATTTTTTCTCCTGGCGGGTAAGGTGCAGATATTTTTTCAATGAGGTTTCAAGCTTGTAAAAAAGAAACATTCCTAGTATGTCTCACACACCCCACTTCCAAAGATCCAGACACTTGGGAAACCGGCCTGTAGAGGGCGATCTTGCAGAGATGACATGGAAAAAGGCGCCCCTCCTGGTCCATAAGTACCGGGTTCCTCTCACTATTCCCCAGTCTTTTCGTCTCTGCAGTCGGCGAAGCATTCAGAAGAGGACTCTCCTTCAAGCTGCAGGTAGCCGGCCTTTCTCTATTTCTCTGCCTGAATTAAAAAGAAAACCTGTTTGGTTATATTGTATGCCTCCCAGCCCTGGCTGTATGGTTCAGGCAAAGGTGGATACACCTTCTGGGGTAGGTGGCTTCCGGGTTGGTGTTCCTGGCATGGGATGCCCCCTGTCCCTTTATAAATCCCCTTGTGCCTGATGGGTGCATTTCTATCCTCTCCCCTTTAGTTCTCCTTTAACCCTGCTGGGTAAGAAGGAGGGGGGGGGGGCTTTATTTGGGCTTATTGGTCACTATGCAAGTAAAAAAAAAAAAAAGGGATATATATATTTTACTTATATATTATGTATTTGGAAGATTACAGTTAATAGGGAATGTTTGTACCTAAAATTCCCTATCTCTGACTAAACATCATTCATTGGCATTGTTCATTTTTTTGAATTTCCCTCCATTCTCTTGGCATCACGTGATTCCGGAAGTGGGCGGGGCTTTCGCGTGCAGTGTCATTTTAGTCATAGAGCACGCTGATGTGCTCTGTGTTCCTCGCTTCTGCTGACATCAGGGGGCGGGGCTTCGGTGCGCAGCGCCATTTTAGTCATAAAGCTCGCTGATGTGCTCTGTCTTCCTGGCTCCTGCTGACGTCAGGGGGCGGGGCTTATCGGTGCGTCCTTCTCTTAGCCGCTCCTTGTGGTCTTCCCTCGTTGTGCAAGCTGGTCGCCTGGTGCTGTGTGTACCCATCAGCTTGTCTGAAGGGAGTTTTCTGCCATTTTTAATGCTTTGTTTATTTATTGTATATTTTGTGCATTGGTGACTGTTTGTTTTTTTTCTGTAGGTGGAAACTCCTTATTTATAAAGGGGGTTTCTCCTGGTCCTTAGCCCTTAAGCCTTATTTGGGGGTCCATTTGTGTTTCAATCCTCCCACCTGGGACTATTTAAAGGGGCATCCCAGGTAGCAATTGCGTAAAACCTATATATACTTGGCGACTATAATCAATTATAGTATAATACTAAACATCATATGGAGGCATCTCAGGATAATGGGCATGCAATTCCCTTGGCACAGGCGCGGCAATGTTTTGGATGTGGGGCATCCCTTGTTGGGGATAACGCAATTCTTTGCGTCCCTTGTGCACAATTAACCATTATGCAGCAAACTGGGGCCCAGGCTTCAGCCTCTTCTCCTACTCCGCCGTGTCTTGTCCATACCCCCAGTGATATTGTCATGGGTGGTGAATCGCATTCTGATTTATGTGCCAGATTGGCTCATCTTGAAAAATGTATGTCTACCTCTGTGGCTAAGAAGGCCTCAGCTAAAAGAAAGCATTTGACTCATGCCGTCTCGGCAAGTGAGTTGGACAATCGCGAATTGCTTGATTGGTCTGACCCTTCTCAGTTAGAAGGGGAATTATATGAGGATTCAGATGTTTCTGACGAACAGCAATTTGTTGGGACAGAAATTGAGCAGGGTGAAGAGAGTGTTGTGGATACCCCAAAAGCTCTTGCCCAGTTATTTGAGGTTTTGGTTATTACTCCTCCTGAAGTAGTCCCTCTTAAGAGGGGAATTCTTTGGAGCCTCTAAACCTCGTTTAGAATTTCCAAATCAAAAGCATTTTGATGATATTATTCTTAAAGAATGAGAGAAGCCTGCGCGGCTTCCTGGAATTCCCTTGGGCTAGGACAAAAAATATCCCTTCCCAGCTGATACGGTTAAACGTTGGTCATCACCTCCTGAGGTGGATGCCCCTGTACTTAATTTATCCAATTCTTCTGTGTTGCATTCTCCTGACTCCACTACACTTAAAGATGGAGAGGACAAACGCATTGATCAAATGGCGTGCCACGCTTTTTCCAGTGTAGGCTCGGCCTTGCGGCCTGTTGGCGCTTCGGCGCTTATGTCGGTGGCTATTAGGTCTGTTGTGAGAGACCTAATGAATAACTCAGGGCTTGATCCGGCCTCTGATGAGTACGCCGCTCTTAAGCGATGTGAGATGTTTGCATCTTTTGTATTTTCTGCTTTAGATGATACTCTGCTCATGTGCAGCAGAACCTCTGCCTTGTTAATCACCATTCGGCGGTCAGTATGGTTGCGGCAGTGGGCGGCGGATGTTGTAGCCAAGAAATCGCTTACAGCGCTTCCGTTTGTGGGATTGCGCCTATTTGGAGAAAAATTGGATTCTGTCACTAAAGGAGATAAATTACCTCAGTGTAAGAGACTCTCTTTCGTGGAGTGGCTTCCTTTAGCCCTTCCTTTCGGGGGTCCAGATCCGGTAGAGGATCGGCCTTTTCAGCCTCTAGAGGGAATGCATGGAATAGAGGAAGAGGACGTGGCCATCCAAGTCAGAATTGGGGGTCCAAAACCAAATCTGCCCCTAAGTCTGCTCAACAATGAGGGGACGCCCTCACCCTTACGGGTGGGGGGACGGCTGCGGTTCTTCTTCCAGGTCTGGGTTCAGGAGGTATCAGACAATTGGGTTCTGGAAGTAGTTTCTTCCGGTTACAAACTGGAATTCGAGTCCCAGCCTCCTCCCAGATTTTTCATGTCCCGGATGCCGTCAGATCCGGCAATTGCGCAGGGACTGCGGGCAGCAGTAGCGAATCTGTTAAACATGGCTGTCATCTGCCTAGTGCCTCCAGCAGAAAGGGGTTTGGGGTTTTACTCCAACCTATTCACGGTACCCAAGAAGGACGGCTCTGTTCGGCCTGTCCTAGACCTAAGGAGACTCAATCAATTTATCCATTTCAGAAGATTCTGCATGGAGTCTCTGCGATCAACGATCGATGCTCTCCGTCAGGGGGACTTCATGACATCCATAGACATCAAGGATGCTTATTTGCACATTCCTATTTTTCCGGGTCACCAGAGATTTCTCAGATTCTCGATAGAAGACCAGCATTATCAATTTGTGACCCTGCCATTCGGCCTTACCTCGGCCCCAAGAGTCTTTACCAAGATGCCGGCAGGGGTGATGGCTATATTCAGGGTCCAGGGCATCCGCATTGTGCCTTTTCTGGACAATCTTCTTATCGCGGCCTCCTCCCTCGAACAATCAGAGTTGGACACCAGGACGGTGGTCTCTACACTAGAGAGATTCGGATGGGTAATAAGTTATCCCAAATCCTCTCTGTCCGTCCAGGGAAATTCCCTTCCTGGGCCTGATTCTGGATACATTTCAGGCCAAGGTTTTTCTTCCTCAGTCCAAAATGGTTCTGATTCAGGACTTGATTTGTCTATTCTTGTCCAACCCTTGTCAGTCTATCCGTCTAGGGTTGAGACTAGTGGGATTGATGGTAGCTGCATTCGAGGCAGTCCCGTTTGCCCAGTTTCACATAAGGATGCTTCAGCTCTTCCTCTTAGCAAAGTGGGACAGGTGCCCACTATCATTAAATCAGACTTGTCTATTGTCTCCCCACGTTTTGCAGTCCCTTCAGTGGTGGTTAATATCACACAACCTCCAGAAGGGCAAGTCATTTCTGACTCCGTGTTGAGAACTGGTTACCACGGATGCCAGCCTGGTGGGCTGGGGGGGTTTCTGGAAGAAGCATCAGTTCCAAGGATTGTGGGGGCCTCAGGAGGCTCATTCTCCAATCAATGTATTAGAGCTTCGGGCCATACGTCTTGTTCTACTTCGACTGACCCATTTCTTACAGGGTCTACCAGTTCAGATTTGGTCAGACAACCGGACAGCTGTTGCATACATCAATCACCAGGGAGGGACTCGCCGTTGGAGTGCCCTCCGGGAAGTGTCTCTAATCCTTCAGTGGGCAGAGATCAATGTTCCCTGCATATCAGCAGTTTACATTCCGGGGATAGAGAATGTGGAGGCAGACTCCCTGAGCAGGGGATGTTCTCGCCAGGGAGAATGGTCTCTCAGTCCAAGGGTCTTTCAGTTCCTCTGTCACAAGTGGGGGACTCCACGGTTGGACCTGTTTGTTTGCTTCTCGTCACAATCACAAGCTGCCAGCTTTTGTGTCTCTATCCCAGGATCTTCTGGCAGTGGCAGCGGATGCCATGTCTCTGGCCTGGAAGGATCTGGGGTTCCTATATCTGTTTCCCCCATTCTCCATGATCAGCAAGGTGGTGCGCAAGTTAGCACTGGAGGAGGCGCCAGCAGTTCTGGTGGCACCAGGGTGGCCAAGACGTCTGTGGTACGCAGGCGTAAGGCTGGCATTGAATCGGTTCCATCTGCCTCTTCTTCCAGATCTCATCACTCGGGGTCAACTTTGTTACCCCAATTTACAAACGCTGGCTTTGACGGCATGGCTGCTGAAGTCTCCATCTTGAAAGAAGGTGGTCTTTCTGATGTGGTTATTCAGACTCTTATTAGAGCTAGGAAGAAGTCTTCCTCTGTCATTTATTACAGGACTTGGAGGTCCTATATTGATTGGTGTGAATCCAGGGCTTTGCCCTGTAGAGTATTTTCTATTCCTAGAATTCTGGAATATCTGCAACGAGGTCTGGATATGGGATTCCAGATTAGTACTTTGAAGGGGCAAGTCTCTGCCTTGGCTATTTTCTTTCAAAGGTCGTTTGCTCTTCATTCTTTGGTTAAGACTGTGCGGCCTCCCAGAAAGCCTATACTTCCTGTTTGGGACCTTAACCTGGTGCTTTCAGCTATGCAGGCCGCTCCCTTTGAGCCTTTGCAGGATATTCCTCTTCCTATTCTTACTCAGAAGGTTGCCTTTTTGGTTGCTATTACTTCTGTCTGCCGAGTTTCTGAACTGGTGGCTTTGTCTATTCAAGCCCCTTATTTTGAGAGGCATCAAGATAAGGTTGTTTTCCGTTTTAAACCGGATTTCCTTCCTAAGGTGGTGTCTGCTTTCCACCTAAATCAGGAGGCAGTTCTTCCTTCCTTGTGTCCTAAACCTAGTAGCGACAAGGAAAGGGTCTTACATTCTTTGAATGCAGTTCGTTGTGTTAAGTATTATTTAGTTACTACCTCGGCCTTCCGCAAGACGGATGCCTTTTTTGTTGTGCCTTCTGGGCCCAAGAAGGGTTTTCCTCCTGCCAAATCTTCCCTTAGTAAGTGGATACGTCAGGCCATCATTGGGGCCTATATGGCTAAGGGGAAGGTTCCCCCTTTTCGTGTCACCGCTCATTCTAGTCGTGCTATTGGAGCTTCTTGGGCTTTTCAGCACCAGACTTCTTTTGAACAAGTTTGCAGGGCTGTGACTTGGTCTTCTGTGCATACTTTTTCTAAGTTTAACAAGGTTGATGTGCGGGCCTCAGCAGATGCTGCTTTTGGCCGCAAAATTCTGCAAGCTGCAGTAATTTAAGTTATGCATTATTCCTTGGGGATCCCCACCCATTAGAGACACTGCTATTGGATGTCCCAAGTGTCATGGATGTTTGGAAGTGGGGTGTGTGTGACATACTAGGTGTGACTATTAGGTGGTTATTACGAGTATGTCACACACCCCACTTCCCCCACCCTTTTTGTTCTAGGGATTCTTTATATGGTGATTATTTTCAAATTATTTTTCATTTATTGAATATAATTGGCTCTTCCTGGTTCTCACTGCTTTTGAAAAAGACTGGGGAATAGTGGGAGGAACCCGGTACTTATGGACCAGGAGGGGCTCCTTTTTCCATGTCATCTCTGCAAGATCGCCCTCTACAGGCCGGTTTCCCAAGTGTCATGGATCTTTGGAAGTGGGGTGTGTGACATACTCGTAATAACCATTTTACAGGTGAGTACTCACAAAATGGTATTATCCTGTGGGGGTATCTAAAAATATTTGTTTTTACAGGATATGACCTAATACAGATTATGACCCAGGCTCATTGCACTGGTATCCTGAAGCAGGTACACCAGAAGCAGACACTCCCAAAGTAAGCCTCATCTCTCCAAATGTTTTGGATTACCACCAATATTATGACATTACATCTTGCATCACATAAAGGAAAAGGACAGCAATCCCAGAATGCAGAGCGCACAGTCAGAAGACACTTCCTGTTTGCAGACAACCTGTGCCGCCATCTTGGATGTTTAAAAGCTCAGAAAAAGCAGCAGGTGCAGGTAGCATGATTTTTAATGTGGGCATTCTGTATGTACAGTGTGGGGGAAACATATAGGATAGGCTCTTATTCGGGGTGAAGGTCCAGTTTAAGGACACGTTTTCTAAAAGAAACTAATCAGCAAATTCTTCCAAATTGTTTGAGACCAATGCTAGATATGAATCTAGTATTTTAATTGAACTTTCTTAAAATGAATGTCTAGTCTTCTGCAGTCAAAATATAATATATGCACAGCACAGTACAGAGACATATCTGTACAGTACACAGTACAGAGACATATATAACTGGAAATAAGGCAGATAAAAAAGAACATTTTTGGGCAGGCTAATTTCTTACTTTAACTGATATCTCTTTACATTGACGCCCGGCGAACACAAAACACACATTTTTGATGAAAAGGCTGTTAATAAAGAAAACATTTTTTATGCTCCTCTGATGTTCAGAGTTTGATTTAAAACAATAAACAAAATAGTAAAATGCCATCTGGAATCGTCAGCCCATTATATCTAAGGGAGTAGCAAGCTTTATGCCAGAAAAACAGGCACAATGAGAGGGCTGCACTGCTGGGCACCGCTGGATTAGTAAATAGCAGTTTCATGGTGGGTTGGTATCACCAGCCTCATCACTGGGGGTCAGGCAGTAGGGTTGGGAATCTGGTATGTGCTCCATGTTGGTTGCATCTTCATTTTTTTATTGGCCGAGTGTGTTACATCTGGCAGATATCCTATTTAAATGGCAGTCTGCAGCTCAGCAACACTCTCTGGTGCAGTCACCATGGAACATGTGTATAGCCGCTGGAACTGCTGACACTTAGATCACTTATCTTGCACTTCATGGATTACCTTTATTAAGTGTACTGTACCTGCACATTTGATTGTATGGCATTTTTTGGTGGTTTTGGTAGTTTTAGTATTGCAGTAATTTTGTCTTGAATTAAAGGAAGTATATTCCTTTCTAATTTTCTGATTTTATATTTACTGTATGTCATAAATAGCTTCAGGTCCAGGCCAAAGCTGAATTCCACCCAGATCTTGCTGATCCGCTTTGGCTGACACTATTCTGTATCGTTAAGATCCATGTCCAAGTTATCCGCCATGCCAGCGCTGCTAATGCCAGCAGATGGAATTCCAAAAATCACTACAGTGTAAACTGGTATCTTACCAGTTAACTGTTAAAAAAATAAATAAATAAATAAATAAATATATATATATATATATATATATATATATATATATATACTCAAATTTTCATCATTTATCTGTCCTCTGCCAGGTTGCATACTCTCTGCGTGTCTGTCGGGTCTGGGCTTCCTCCTGGTCTACTGGGCAGTGACCTTCTTCATACCAGAGAACTATTGTTCCAGCCACACTACTGGTACCTGTACCAAGGGCTGTTCTACTCCTGCCAAGCTAATCCTGGCCCAACCGTGGCAGGGAGGCATACATACCACAGAGGAGAGACCTCTGTGGTTCCCCCATTTTACTCTGGAGTTGTATATATCACTGGAGTGAAGGGATATGGAGGGAGATTCCCTTTCATGTACCTTCTCTCCAGTGACCTCATTAGTCATCACCATCATTAGTCAAATGGGGGGGATTGCACAGTCTCCTCCTCAGTGGGGCGCTATTAGGTCGGCAGGAGTACTGAAATGCCTGGATACTGGGGATTATCCAGCTGGTGGGCTTCCAAACCAGCTTGTCCTTGCTCTGGCTCATCACTATTCATTATTTCTTTTGGAGTATAGACTTCTCAGGAGATCCTTTTTTACAGTAGTCCTCAAACTTCCTCCTCAAGGGCCGAGACAGGCCAGGTTTTGCAGCTCTCTATGCTGATGCACAGATGTAATAATTAGGGCTATAGCTCTGTCTGAGCACCAGTTAATTCACCTGTGGAGTAGCGTGGAGAGCTGCAAAACCTGGTCTGTCTCGGCCCTTGAGGAGGAAGTTTGAGGACTACTGCTTTTTTACTTTAAAATATTTGGGTATTTATCCTCTGTAGGGACTTGTATTTACTATTTTGACTACAATGCACTGATGAGGTCCCCACCGATAAATATATTTTTGTAATCTGTTCTTTTATCTGGTTAGTGTTGTCTCATCATGCTTGTCAAAAAATATATCTTTTCTTTATTTTCCGTTTAATAGACCACCCCTTTTTTGCAAGGCTTTTCTTGTGATTTGATATTGAGAGTTCTTTTCCATGTTTTACAGTCTTCATGTATCAACTTAGAACATAACTTTACATACAAACAGGATTACAACCAGCCAGGTTGTCTGTAGTGAATTGTTCACCTGGTTAACTGATTAAATTATTCAGTTCACCCATAAAATACATGTATTACCAGTGTGTTTTGTATCATTGTATCAATACATTTATATATGCATTGCATGTTTTAATTACTGTAGATGATTTAATAACATATATACAGTAAATGGGCTGGGAGATTGGCTGTGGACACAATTAGATCTATGTTGTCCCCATATATTCTGCTTACTGTAGATGTTGTGTTCAGTTTTGCTAACCATATGCAATAATAGGAGACATTTTTAGACATAAATACCAGTCATTTATTTACTCCTTTCATCATATTATATTGTAATCACATAACCCATATGCTTTATTGCAGATGGCACACAACTAAAGTGAATAATTGCCATTTACGCTGCCACCGGTAGCCTACCAATAATTTATAAAAAAAATGCAAGTATTTATTTGAAAACAAAATAACTGGCAGCCTACTCAAATGTGGCAAACAATTCTATTTAGTTTAACAGCAGAAAATGCCAACACTAAAGAGATATAGTTATTTTTTGTTCCCATTTGCAGAGAAACTGTAAAAAAAAAAAAACTAAATTAGTCAATTAATATTTTTTGCATTGCCAAGTCAGTACAATGGTGACCTATTTTACTCATAGGAAAACACAATACTTCACTTTGTTTGGAAGCCAAATAATCATTGTAATTTTGAAAAATTCAAAAATTTCAGTAAATAAGAAGCTGAGTGGGCTTACTTATTTTTTAATAATAAACTTCAATAGAGAGTTTTCCATTTCACTTTGCCAATATTTACTAGATATAACTTTAAACTACAATTAAGTGCAAACAATCAGTGCATTTTATATCCCCAACACTTATTTAATTTTATTGCAAATGTTTAGAGATAGGAAAGTATTTTTATACTTGAGTAACCCCTCCCCTTCACCTGATTTGGCATTTATCAAAATAGAGGTTGAATAGTTCCATAAAACTTAAATAATAAACTTTTGGGTGGGGCACTCGCGAGCAGCCGACTAAGATGCGCGCAGCCTAACGCGGCTCCTCACTGCACGGGGCTTCTCACCTGCCCAGCAGCGGCACTGACAACGATTCCGGGTTGGCCCGGCTTGCAGATGCCCCAGGACCTCTTGGCCAGCGATCAAAGGAAAAGGAGCCAGCTGGCGAGCAGACAGCCCAGTCATCCAGCGTCAGCAGCGGGTCCTGAACAGGAGCCACGGACTGAGATCTGAGTCGCCGCATCCACCACAGTAAGCAGGGGAGGGCAACTCCCTGCATAATCCAGGTCCACCCAGGCAGCAAATAGGGCGCAGAGACAGGGGGAGGCCATCAAATACCCCCAGGCGATCGACACACAGCCAGCTCAAAGATGGCGGCCACAGCAAAGTATATTAGCAGGCTGCAGCCTTCCTCCTCTCCTATACCCTCCCCAGAGCTGCTGGATTCCCAGCCAGAGTCACAGCCCAAGTCACAACTGGTGACTCCAGAACCCCTACCACCATCATCTCCTAACCCGGGCATCAGGCACGCATAGCTGCTGGAAAGATTCAAGGCGGTACTACATCAGGAGCTGGAAACGGCTACTGAGAATTTCAGCCACATCCAAAAATGGAGCTTTGAAATCTGAGAGCCCGCACATCCAAACTGGAGCACCAAATAAACACCAACTAAGATGGCCGCAGCCTAACTTGACTCCTTGCTGCACTGGGCTTCTCATCTGCCCATCAGTGGCACAGACAGTGATTTCAGGCTGGCCTGGATTGCAGACGCCCCAGGAGCAGTTGGCCAGGAATCGGGGGGGGGGGGGGGGGAAAGGAGCCAGATGGCGAGCAGATCGCGGATGGCGGTCATCCAGCGTAAGCAGCCAGATCCAAAATGGTCCTGAATAAGAGCCACGAATTGAGATCTGAGTCGCCGCATCCAGCACAGTAAGAAGGGGGTCTGGGGAGGGCTACCCTCTGCATAATCCAGGTCCACCCAGGCAGCAGATGGGGCACAGAGAGAGGGGGAGGCTGTGAAATGGCCCCAGGCGATCAATACACACGGCCAGCTCAAAGATGGCGGCCACAGCAGAGTATATTAGCAGGCTGCAGCCTTCCTCCTCTCCAATACCCTCCCAAAAGATCACAGCCTGAGTCACAACTTGCGACTACAGAACCCCCACCACCTTCACCTCCTAATCTGGGCATCAGGGAAATGGAGCTGCTGGAAAGATTCAAGGCAGTACTGCATCAGGAACTGGAAACATCTACTGAGAAAATTTCAGCCATATTCGAAATGGAGCTTAGAGATCTGAGAGCCCGCACATCTAAACTGGAGCGCCAAATAAACAACTCCTCTCCTGTGTTAGAGGAGCATGAAACTGAGATTCTAAACATTAAATCAGACCTATCCTTGGCCCACCAGAATATAGAAAACCTAGTAAAAACCGATCCAGGCACTGCAATCTGCGATTCAGAGGGCTGCCAGAGTCCATCACTGACCTCAAATCCACTGTGACAGCCCTGGTACAGGAGTTAATCCCAGCAATTCCCATCGAGCGACTGGAGATAGATAGGATCCATTAAGCTTTAGGTCCGCATAGAACAGATGGAGAACCCAGGGATGTTATTGTCAGGTTTACATTTTATAATACCAAAGAAATGATAGCTCAAGCAGCCGGACAGGTGCTGACCTGGTCTTTCAATCCCATAAGTACCAAGTTTATTTTGATCTAGCCCCAGTGACACTACAGAAGTGGCATCAGCTAAAACCATGCCTGCTTGTTCTCCAGTCGCACCAAATTGCCTACAAATGTGGCTTTCCGTTTAAGTTAACCTTTACCTATAAGCGTCGCCCCTACACAATTACAAGTCCAGAGGAAGCCTCTGAGGTACTGGACCGCCTCCATCTGACCAAGTCTGCTGATGCCTCCTCTCTGGCAGAGCCACCCCAGGAGCAGCACCCTAGGCACAGCCGGTGGGACATCCGGGCCAATGACCAGCACCCCTATCCCGCGCTGTCACCCTCTCAAGCAATCAGGAGCCGCCAATTGTATGAGGAGTTTCGGGAGGCACTGACTTTCCACTCCTGGAGAAGAGGAGAACTGACCAGGCTTGAAATACCTCAGGACACCCTGGATCCTCAAACGTTTTATTTTTTATTTTATTCTAAGTATACAGCACGTCCTGTTCCAGAATATTCCTTACTCTTGGGTTATACATCCAGTAGATGGCGCTGGACTGCAGAGACAGAAAAGTGGCTCCTCCCGGCCCCATATATACCAGGGACCTCCTACAAATTCCCCAGTTCTTCTCTGCAGTCTGGGCTGCGATGAATAGAAGATGGCTCTTTCTACTCACAAGTGAGCGGGGCTTATTAGCCTGCGGCCCTGTAGGACTATTCCCACCCGTTCCTTTTCACTGCCTCCCAGCTTAGGCTGCGCTGGTCGGGTGATGGTAGGCAGCATGCTCCAACCGCAGTCCCCCACCAAAGGGTAGATGGTACAGGCCCGTGTTGAGCCTTATGGGATGTCCCTCCCGCGGCCGTTTGCCCTTCGCTCCCTGTCCCCTCAGGCTCCTCTTAGGCCGGCCGCTGCTTCATCCTTCGCTCTCCCTGGGTGGATCTCGGGGGGGGGGGGGGGGTGTATGTATTAACTATGTATTTATCCATGTTGTGATCCCGCTTTGATATGGTTGCACTGGGTTTTTATTAACGCTGCCGCACGCTTGGTCTTCGCTCCGTGGACGGTGGCGACATTGCCTCAGGCGCTGCTGTGCCGTCATTGGCTGGCCTTGTCATGTGGGCACGTTTTCGCCCTCTTCAGGGGGGGGGGCTTGTGGATAAGTGACCCTGCGGGCTGGCTTTTCTTTGTATTTCATTGCATTATGCTTACGGGATCTTTGCTTTATGTCTTGCAGGCGGCTCAAACTTTTTTTTGTGGTTTCTCCCGGTTCTATCCCCTCTATTAAGCATTAACTCCTTATTGGAGGACTATTGTGATCCATTATCTCCCACTTCCCTAGGGGGCTATTGGGGAATCAAAGAGTGGGAACGGCCTAGCCGGCTTCCCGGTGTACCAAAGAGTTGGGATAAGAGGTATCCCTTTCCCGCTGAGATGGTTAAACGTTGGTCATGTCCTCCCGAGGTGGATGCACCAGTTCTGGGGTTGTCCAACACATCCGTCATGCATTCCCCTGACTCTACTACCCTGAGGGATGGGGAGGACAGGTGCATAGATCAGCTGGCTTGCCATCCCTTTGCCTGTGTGGGGACCGCGCTGCGTCCGGTCTGTGCCTCTGCCATTACGGCTGTTGCTATTAAAAGCCTGCTCAAGAGTCTCTTAGATGGGGCCCCTGGTGATGCAGGTAGTGAAGAGTATAGAGCTCTTCTGCGTTGTGAGGAATTTGTTGCATATGTTATCTCTGCCTTGGATGATACCATTAGAATGTGTGGCAGGGCATCTGCCTTGTTGGTGGCGATACGCCACTCGGTCTGGCTGTGCCAGTGGGCAGCTGACAATGCTGCTAAGAAGGCTCTTACTGGTTTCCCCTTCAGGGGCTGTGCCTCTTTGATGAACGTCTGGACTTGTTTGTTAAGGGAGGCAAGTTACCTCAGCGTAGAAGGCAGCCCCGGTCCTTTCGGGGTTCAGGTGCCTTTCTTCCTTCCCTCCGTGGTTCCAGAATTGGACGGAGAGCTTCCTTTGCTGGAGCCCACGGAGATTTTTGGTGCAGGGCAGAGGACGTGGCCGCCCTGGTCCCGCCTGGGGTCCCAAGCTTAAGTCCTCCCCCAAGCCCCCTCAGGCATGAAGAGGCGCCCTCACCCATCCGGAGGTGTCTGGAGGTGTCATGTCAAACCAGTGGATTCAGGAGATAGTGTCCTCCGGTTACAAGAGTTTGCAGCCTGGCCGCCCCCAAGATTCATCAGATCCCAGTTAGCTCAAAACCCCCTGTCAGCTCAGGGTCTGTCCCTTGCTGTCCAAGGCCTTCTGGAATTGGGGGTCATCTGCCAGGTGCCCTTAAGGGAAAGGGGCAAAGGCTACTATTCCAACTTTTCACTGTTCCCAAAAAAGACGGGTCCTTCCGACCCATCCTGGATTTAAAGCGCCTCAACAAATCTGTCAGATTCAGACACTTTCACATGGAGACTCTGCGCTCCGCTGTGAATTCTCTACGCCCAGGGGACTTCACGCCCTCTGTAGACATCAAGGATGCTTACCTTCACATACCAAGGTCATCAGAGATTCCTCAGGTTCGCTCTGGAGGATCAGCACTACCAATTTGTGGCCTTGCCCTTCGGTCTCACCTCAGCTCCCAGGGTATTCACCAAGGTTCTGGCAGGAGTGATGGCTCTGCTGAGATCTCTGGGCCTTCGCATTCTTCCCTACTTGGAAGGACTGAGAAGCGATAAGCACGTCGTCCAACAGGCAGAGCTGGATACCCAGCAGGTGGTGTCCACACTGGAGTCATTCGGCTGAGTGATCAACCACCCCAAATCTTCTCTGTCTCCTTCCATGGGGAAGTCCTTTCTGGGCATGATTCTGGATTCATCTCAGGTCAAGATCTTTCTTCCTCATCAGAAGGTGGAGAGTCTTCAAGAACGAGCACAGCTCCTTCTGTCTTGTCCTCATCCGTCCATCAGGCAGGGAATGCAGCTGGTGGGCCTGATGGTGTCCTGCTTCAAGGCAGTTCCGTATGCTCAGTTTTACATGAGACCTCTTCAGCTTCATCTCTTGTCAGTATGGGATCGGGACCCCGGGTCCTTTGATCAGGGGTTTGTTCTGTCCCCTCTGGCCAGGCAGTCTCTATCATGGTGGCTGGACTCAAGGAACCTGCTGGGGGGCAGATCCTTTCTGGCCCCTTGCTGGGAGACTGTCACCAGGGATGCCAGTCTGACAGGTTGGGGGCCGCTTTTGGAAATCCCTGAAATTCTCTCAGGAGGCCCACACCCCTATCAACATTCTGGAGTTGAGGTGATCAGGTTGGTTAAACCCACACCCTCTGGGTCGGGCTCTTCAGGTCCGCTCGGACAACCAGACCGCGGTTGCCTACATCAATCAGGGAGGGACTCGGAGCAGGAGGGCCCTCAGGAAAGTGTCTATGATTCTGTCATGGGCGGAGGACAAGAGAATGGTCCCTCAGCAGCACAGTGTTTCGCTCCCTGTGCCACCGCTGGGGTCAGCCGGATGTGTATCTGTTTGCGTCTCGTCACAATCACAAGCTTCCAGTCTTTGTCTCTCTGTCCCAGGATCCTCTGGCATTAGCCATGGATGCCTTAGCAATGTCTTGGATGAGTTTTCAGCTCCTGTATGTGTTTCCCCCGTTTCCCCTACTGGGCAGGGTGCTGCGCAAGATAGCTCAGGAAGGGGTGCCAGCCATACTGGTGGCCCCCAGTTGGCCAAGAAGAGTGTGGTTCGCAGACATCATGCAGCTGGCAGTAGATCAGTACGCCCTGCCCGGGGTTCCAGATCTGTTCACTCAGGGGCACCTACGCCACCCCAATTTACAAACGCTGGCTTTGACGGCCTGGCTGCTGAAACCTCCATCTTGATGGAAAATTGGCTGCCTGCCTCGGTTAATACTATGATCAGGGCTAGGAAAAGGTCCTCTTCTTCCATCTACTATAGGGTTTGGTGTACTTACTTCCCTGTCGTGTGTTTTCTATTCCTAGGATTCTGGAGTTTCTGCAACATGGTTTGGATCTGGGTCTTCAGCTTAGTACTCTGAAAGGTCATGTTTCTGCCTTGGCCATTTTCTTTCTAAGATCTTTTGCTCAGCATCCCCTGGTCAAGACCTTCCTCCAGAGGGTTACTCATGTGCGTCCCCCACGTAAGACTATGTTACCAGTCTGGGACTTGAACTTGGTCTTATCTGCCCTGCAGGGGTCTCCCTTCGAGCCCTTGCAGGGGGCCCCTTTGTCCATTCTTACACTTAAGGTAGTCTTTTTGGTTTCATCTCAATCAGGACATTGTTTTGCCTTCTCTGTGTCCTAATCCTAGTAACTCTAAGGAGAGCGTTTTACACTCTTTGGATGTGGTCAGGACTCTGAAGTTCTATTTGGTGGCTATTGAATCCTTCAGGAAGACTGATGCTCTTTTTGTGCTCCCGTCTGGACCTAAGAAGGGTTTGGCTCCAGCTAAATCTACTATCAGCAAGTGGATTCGTCAGGCTGTGATTCAGGCCTATTCTGCTAAGGGGAAGAATCCTCCCTTCATTCCACTCGTGCTATTGGTGCCTCTTGGGCTCTTCAACACCAGGCTTCTGTTGAACACGTTTGCAAGGCCACTACTTGGTCTTCTGTTCATACCTTTTCTAAGTTTTACAAGGTTGATGTTCGGGCTTCAGCTGATGCTGCTTTTGGCCGCAAAGTTCTGCAGGCGGCAGTGGTTAAAACTGTTTGCTCTAACTTTTTGGGGATCCCACCCTACCTTACGGGCACTACTATTGGATGTCCCAAGAGTAAGGAATATCTTCTGGAACAGGACGTGCTGTATACTTAGAATAATACAATTCTGTGATTACTCACCTGTAGAATTGGTATTATACGTATACAGTACGTCCTGTTCCACCCCGTCCTTGTTATTATTTTTAGTTACCTTTTTATGGTGATTGTTCTTATGTTCAATATTTGATAATGATTATAGTTCTCCCGGCTTCATTTTAACTGCTTTTCAATACTGGGGAATTTGTGGGAGGTCCCTGGTATATATGGGGCCGGGAGGAGCCACTTTTCTGTCTCTGCAGTCCAGCGCCATCTTGTGGATGTATTACCCAAGTGTAATGAATGTTCTGGAACAGGACGTGCTGTATACGTATAATACCAATTCTACAGGTGAGTAATCACAGAATTGTAGTGTTCTTGCCTATCCTAGCTAAGCCTCATTGAAATGTTTGCACTGAATTTGACCACGACATCTGAAAGCTATGTTGGGCTTCTGGCGAGGGTACAAGATCTCATGGGTAGGGAGAATAAATGCAGTGAAAATGACCTTGCTGCCCAAGATGAGGCACCCCTTTTGCATACTTTTGAGGGATGTATACTGGAAGTGTTCTAAACAGTATTATGAAGTTTATTTGGCCAAGGGTTGCCAGAACAACCATGTTTAGGCATAGGAGGGAGGGGTCCCTTGTATCGGTGGGTATTATCAGGCGGCACAGCGCAACTCCATAATTTGCATAACCAGGTGGAAATCCCTCTGTGTGTATCACCAGAGGCCCCTGAATGTGACCCAAATTCCTGTGGATATAGTTTGATAGTTTTGAAGCGGAACAAAACCTGGGATTTTGACTTTTGGGGTTTTTTCCTGTACCAATGGGGATCCCAAATTGGGTTGCCCCAATGCATGTGCTTTCATCCAATCAGAGCTGTTTGCAGCAAATATGTCATTTGGCAAATGTCTCTGAAAGGCTTCAATGGGAGTGGGAGCTGGTGTCCCAGTGGTGCCCTCAATGGCTGGGACTGGAAGCCCGAGGATGCAGCTTGCAGCGAGGTGGAGATTGTGGGGGACGTTGTCATTGGCATGTAGTCCGTGTTTTGATATTCAATGAATTTCCTCTGCCTTTTTTAGTCTGTTTTGGTATTAATTATTGGATTTGTTTTGTATTGCACTGTGTACTATTTATTTTCATGGAGATTAGAGAGCCCATACTTTGTTGTTTAATTGATTTAGCTGATCTATTGCACAATATATTGCACTTTATGTAATTTTGCACTCTGAGGATTTACTTGTTGGTATTCATAGCACTTTAGTGATCCATTTCACAGGCGTTGGATATTTATAGTATATAACATTGCCTCCACCCATCTCCACCTCTTATTTGTGTTTTGTATTAGGTGCATCATTTGTTTGTTTTTGGTGGTTTTAACTCGTCTTTGTGATTTTCTGGTAGCATCTTATTTTTTTATATATATTTAAAAACTCTCACACCTGCTTAGGCTTTATGCTAAAGATGGTTTCCAACATGGTAGGGAAGTAATTTCATATGTAAGAAAATACGTTTTAGAAAGTATTTAACAAAGTTTAGAAAACTGCCTTACATAGGGTGGAGATTTCATCCAGCCAGGTCTCTGTCACCCCCACTATGTCATATTGTTCTTCTGTTATCAGTTCTAGTTCATCCATTTTATTAGTCAAGCTTCTAGCATTTGTAAGCATGCATTTCAAATGCTTATGATAATTTTGATAATTTTGTATATTGCTCTTATTCCTCCTAGATGTGCTAACCCCTCCCCCTCTCCACCCCCAGTTTCATGTCTACACCCACTGTCACTTTCTTTCCTACCTTCCCTTTGTAACTGCTTTTACCCTCCCCCCAGTGCTTAGTTTAAACACTCCTCCAACCTTTTAGCCATCCTCTCCCCCAGAACAGATGCACCCTCCCCATTGAGGTGCAACCTATCCCTGCCAAAGAACCTGTAGCCCACTGTGAAGTCGGCCCAGTTCTCTAAGAACCCAAACCCCTCCTTTTTACTCCACTTTTTGAGCCACCTGTTTACCCCTATAATCTCCCGCTGCCTCTCTGGTGTGGCTCTTGGTACTGGTAGTATTTCTGAGAATACTACAGTTGAGGTCCTTGCCTTAAGCTTATGGCCCTGAAATCATTTTTAAGGACCTTCACCTACTTCTTCCTATGTCATTTGTGCCAATATGCACCATGACTGCTGGGTTCACGCCAGACCCTCCCAATAATCTGTCAGCCCGCTCCGCGACATGCCGTACTCTTGCTCCAGGAAGGCAACACACTGTTCAGCAATCCCGGGCTTTGTGACAGATTGCCCTGTCTGTTCCCCTAATAATCGAGTCACCCACTACCAGCACCTGTCTTGCCTGCCCTGTTCTCCCATTTCCCCTCCCTTTCTTACTGGAGCAGACAGATGTGTCTTGCTGCAGCTGTGCTATCCCTGAGCTAACATCCTCCTCGTCTGCCAACCGGGCAAACTTGTTGGGAGGTGCCTGTTCAGGGCTAGCCTCCCTGTAACTTTTCCCCATACCCCGCCATCTAACTGTTATCCAGCTAACTGCCTCATTTTCCTTCTTTTCCTCTCCCCCCATCCTAACACTCTCCCCTGACCCATTGAGTTCCAGCTCGGTGAGATCCAGACTCTTTTGCATAACAATGTCTCTGTGTTGCCAATTGCTTCTTTAGATCGTGAATGACGGCTTCCAAATCAGCAATTCGCACGCATCCGGGGCATAAGTATCCACCATCGACCGATTGATCAAAAAGTGCATACATAGCACAAGATGTACACTGGACAGCATTGTTAGGCATGGAACCCATTGTATCAATTTGTTGGAACACCGAGTGAAGAGTTTACAACACTTAAAATAACACTCTGAAATCAAAGGTAGATACTTACAGCTTTAGCACTTTTGCTTGTAACTCCGGCTTTAACTTACCAAGCAGCCTCCAGGAGGAAGCTCCACGAGCTGTACAATGGCTTATAACACACCTGCTTCAATTAGGCCTCAGCAGGAATCCAGGAGAGACACTTTTTTTTTCATTTTGTTTAAATTTGTGCCAGCATTAACACACTGATTCACAAAAATAAACCAACTACAGTTTGTAGTATTTTACTTACCAAATGAGCCCAGTTTCCCAAAGCTTACCACAGGAGTTCCTGCTTTAACTCACCACTTACCAAGCAGCTACTTACAGAGTCAACAATGAGGATTCTATTATCACAGTCTCCTTTATTTGCCCAATTTTGAAAAAAAAATTTTAGTTGCTAAAAAACAAAACACAATAACCAATGTCTCACAGTTAAATAGTAAGAATAAGAAATATTGAGTCATACCTTGTTTCTTTTGCCACAAAGACTAAGAAAACAGTTCTATCTTCTTTCCTGAACCGCATTTCTATGCCAACTGGTTACCAACCCAGTCTTGTTTTACTACATTAATGTTGTTGATGACCCTTGCTCTGCCCAACCACATCCTTGTCAAACCCTGCAACACATACAGTGCCAAGCATGTTCTGCATGTTAGATTATCAGTCCATCAGTACAGGCCATAGATCTGGAATCGGTTGCTATGAACTAGACAGTTGCTGTTGAGCAGGCCTATTATACAGACTGTCCAAGGTACATATATTATGTACCATATTGCAGTGTGATATCGGTTACATAAAGTGTACTTTTTGTTTTGTTTTGAGACATTTAGGGTTGATGTGAGTTTAGAATTGTGTGGTGCCAATATTTATTTTTTTTTACTTTTGTAGACCTGATGTAAAATAAGGATAATTACTGGCAAAGAGAGACAAGCCTGTCTTTGGACCAAATGGGGACATTTGGGAGCTACCAACATTGTTTTTTACATTCCTATCTTCTCTTCTTTATTTTCTGCTTGAAATAAAAATGACTGGCTTCAATGTTCAATATTTGCCGGTTATGTGAATGTCATTCCACTACTTTTTGCTAATTTAACCTTCTATAATTGCGTCCAGGCTGCATGCAAATAATGTGCCACAATTGGAGAGACACCAATGAATTCTCATTAGCGGCAGTTATTGTCACCACTTATTCCTCACACATGTTGCAAATTTCTCTCTTTCTAGTTTAAGAAGGGACTGAACCTTGAATGGCAGTCAATTAGAAGGGAAGTCTGGGCTCTGTTCCTTTTTGGTCAGTTTTCCTGCTTCATGGGATTTTATGTTGATTAGGGAATCAGAGGCTACAATCTGTTTGGGAGGCTGACAACATGCTCCTGCTGTAGATGTTTCTGCTTTTTCTATTCAATTAGGCAGCTCGCTCATGTTTCACTGAGTGCAAAACAAGCAACTTGGATGCCTTTTTCCATAATGAACTTCAAAGCTGAAACACCTGCTTTCAGGAGCTAGAGCCGCAGATGCTCTTTCACCCAAACAGAATACTGTGATACCGATTTCATTTATAGCATGCAATCTACTAAATGTGAAATGCTGCTGTGTGACAATGTGAATCAAATTATTTTCCTTCACAAAATAGATGCTTGAGGGTGCAGTCAATCCAGCTAAATGTGAAGGGGCTTCCAATGAGTCCAAAGAAGCAACACAACTTTTTTCCATTAGAACAGTTAAGCTAGCAGAGAGTGTGCAGACATCATTTATTTTTATTTGCTTGTTTCAGTAATGGAGAGGTTTGTGTAACCCAAATGAACTTCCTCAGCAGTAAACTGTCAAAATTACAAAAACCTTTTATTCCTCATGAGGGTTGGGCAAACCTTAGTTTAAGTAACCTTAGTATAAGTACTCGGATAGTTCTGCAGCAGTGTCAGTACTGTGAAATAGCCTCTCAGTGTCAGTACTGTGATATAGTACTGCAGCAGTGTCAGTACTGTGTAAAAGCCTCTCTGTAAGAAACTTACCTATATCGGGGGACCCCAGAGCAGTGCTCTCCGACTGCGTGTTGCAGAGCACACTCGCTGCTTCCGGAATTCGAGGAGCGCGGTGTGCCGCTCTGGCAGCCTCCCTCGCTCCTGTCTAGCTGTATGGGCTCGAGCCCCGCAGCCCATCAGATTTACTGCAAGGAGGCGCTGCACTGCAAAGTGGCAGGTGGTGCAGCATCCTCCACACCTGACTGAGATCAGGGGCTGGTCAGTCTTGGGAAATGTATAGCTAATCTGGCTGAAGGTTGTAGTTGCACCAATCACTATACACTCCTTCCCTGGTTGCCATTGGTCAGTCACCCCATAAATATGGAGATAGCCCCGACCTTAGGGCCTGTTATAGTTTCTTGAGCTTAGGGTGTGTTTTAACTTCTGCTCATCTGATACCGACTCGACTTGACTAACCTTCCCAGTTTGCTGCCTGAACCAACCTATGCTTGCCTGACCTTGAACCTGCCTGCCCCTTTTTGGATACCTCACTAGCTCTGACCTCCTGGCTTGGCCCTTAGGCTACTCCCAACTATGCTCCGGTCTCATCCCAGTGTATTGATGCATCCTCGGACTGACTACCTGTGTATGACCTCGGCTTTGGGATACTCTTGTGGTTCATCTGCCTTCACTGTAAGCTGACATCCTTTGTGCCTTTTTAAGACCTGAGGGCAACCGTGTCTGGTGAGGCGTTTCAAGTGTCCTGGCAAACGGGGACTTGACTATAGGCAGAAGTGGCGGCAGAGATTGAGGGTTGTCAGCTCACAGAAGGCAGGCATCACACTCTCAGTATAAGTACTCTGATAGTACTGCAGCAGTGTCCGTACTGAGTAATGGCCTCTCAGTGTCAGTACTCTTTTATAACATTTGTATCGACAGTTTAACTAAAGTCTTTGTTTTTGCTCTTATAAATAGTAAAAGGTCAAGGCAACTCTGTTTGGGGCCTGTTAATAGTAACAGCTCAATGCAACTCAGTTATTGCTTATTTACACCAACTGTTGACTATCCACTGGTTCACTGCACTTAAAGTGGACCAACCTTCAAAAATGAATTAAACCAGACCAACACAGCAAACGGTGCTTATATGCATCCCTCCTCAGGGCAATATAGATTGCTGCACATAAAAATTATTTACCTTTTTCTAATGTCTACTGGGATGAAATTTAAAAAAACAAGCTGGCAGCTCATGGGTTTGCAGGCCACCTGAAAACAGGAAGTGCTTCTGGCAAGAGGAAGAGGAAGTTTCAAAATGGCCGCTACCTTTCTTTTCCAACTGTGCCAGGTTGTTGGTCTGGTTTAAGGGGCATTTTCCTGGGTCTTTATTTTTGTATCTGTCCATTTCCTTGCGCTGTAACTGCACGTTGTTAACAATGCAGAAAGCAAAAAAAAATGGACATGGCGGTGGTGCTAGTGCAGCCAAGAGAGGTCGTGTTTCATCCTTGCTTGCTACACCTCGCTCTGGTGCAAGCAAGCGCCAGTGTTTGGAGCACATTTTGTAGACCCCAATACTGCTGGCACAGTGGTGAGGCAAATACAATTTGAGACAGTCGTAGATTATATGGCACACAGTGGTACCAGTTCCATCCCCCCACTGAAGTGCTGAGCCCTCCACCTCACCCCCCTTAAAGTCAGCAAGGCCACCCCACCCACAAGTCGGTGTCAGAAATGCTCTACTAACATATCGTAACCCATCCACCTGCCCTATTTGCAGACTGAGGGTTCCCAGATGCCCAACAACTTATGTTGGAGTATGAGGACGTGGCCAGCAGGCCATCACAGGACATGATGATGAGACTCAAGTGCTGGCTGCTGCAGCTTTCTGCAATATTGAGGCTGAAAGGGAGGCTAGCAGGAAGGAATAGGATGCCAGGGAGGATGGCGAGGTCCTAGACCCTACGTGGACTGAAGGCCATCATAGTTTGGAGGCAGAGGTGGTGGTCACACAGCCCCAGTTAGCCAGCATAAGAGGGAGAAGGCAACCATCGGTCAGCCCATTGCTGCCACTTCTCACCATGCCCAGGGACTGAGCGCGCCAAGGCAGGCTCAAAAAATCTCACCAGCGTGGCATTTTTTAAGCAGACAAGACAGAGGTCATTTGCAAGCTGTGTCAGCAGTGCCTGAAACAAGGTAAAATAATTAATAATCTCCACGTCTATGATCCGGTACCTGCAAGTCAAACATGAGCTGCAGTGACAAACACCTGAAAACCATAGAAACATCTGAGGCTCACTCTGCTGTTTCCGTTGACTCAGCCGCTAGCCCCGCTCCCCAATGACAAGGCCACCTGTTACCCCCAAAGGGAGGATGTGGGTCCTCCAGCGCCAGCAGTAGAACAGTCACCAAACCAGTCAACACCAAGCCAGGGAAGTGTTCAGCCTTCCATCCCGCAAACTTTGCAGAGAATGCGGGAGTTTAGCCTATCCCACCCATGAGCCCTGTCCCTGAATGTGAGCATTTCCAAATTGCTGACCTTTGAAATGCTCCCATTCTGCCTGGTGGAGACGGACAGTTTTTAAGATCTCATGATGACTGTCTCACAATATACTGTTTCCAGCTGCTACTACTTTTCTTGCCAGGTCATCCCTGCCCTGCACCAACAGCACTGGGCAATGCCATCAGTTCTGCTCAGGAGCTCTGGACCAGCATCCAGGAGCAGACATATTAGTGGCTGCTGCCGTTGCACATGGGCATAACCTTGTATCAGCCTTGGAATGAGCCGGGTTGACGCACATCCCTTGCCTGGTGTATGTGCTTAGCTTGGTGGTGCAGAGCCTCCTGGCCCATTATTGCGATATGCCGGAGCTGCTGCCTCTGCTTGCCTGACTGCACTGCAGAGAAACTTTGGACTTCCTCAGCAGTGCCTCATATGTGACTTGCCCTCCAGGTGGAATTCCACGTTGTATATGCTGGAAAGGGGTTGTGAGCAGCAGGCAATAGTGGCGTTTCAGCTCTAAAATGCTGTGTGAGTAAAAGTGCAGACCAACAGCACTTCAACACCAATGGACCAGTGGGCGTCCATTAGGGGAAATCTGTGCAATGCTGTCGTGTTTCCAGTATGCCACTAATATGGTCAGTGCTACCATCCCCATTCTTTGCCTGCTACAAAAAACCCTTCAGGCCATGATGAAGTCTCCAATGCAGCAGGGGCACCAGCACCACCTCACAGGGGACTGTGAGCATGGCCACAATGTGGAAAAAAATATTCCATTGCCTGCCGCATCCACCACCATCAGATAAGGCCCATAATACCAGGAGGCATGATGGATGACTACCCACCACATGTTTCCTGGTACTAAGCAATAGTTCCCCCCCCCCCCCCCCCATTCAATTTCTGGGTCGCTAAATTGGACATGTGGTCAGAGCTTGCCCTTTAATCTGATTTTTACTCCCCTGTACCTATGATTGAGCAGTTCTGCAGATGAGATGCAACATTTTTCCAATGAGAATGTTTTCTTCTATATTTTCTTTTATAAAGAACAGCCTATAGATTCAGACACATTTTGGAGATGCTCACATTAAATGGCTTTGAATGCTGAATAGAGGGCTGTTTTTTCCAAATGTGTATAATATCTCTCTAAAGGTTCTCATTCATCCAGGTTATACTTAATCTGTATGAATAAGTCAAGGCAACATTTTCTTCTTCACTAGCTGTCCTAATAGCTTTCTCAATTCAGAGTTACTTGTACAGGAATCTAGCATCAATAAGCGGTCTACATAAACCGTATGGAGTTGATGTGTGGATTGCATAAGCATACCTGGAGTTACTAGGTGTTAGTAGCTGTCTTTTGTGTTACCACAAACCTGTAAGTCCAAGACAATAAGTGTCACAGCCCCCTGCCTCTTAAGTTTTGAATCTGTATATTCTTGGTGTGCCACACACCCCGCTTCACTTCTTAAATATTCATTACTTCATGGGTTAATCACCTGCAGGTGACGTAGTGCAGAGAGGAAGTCTTGTAACGAGCCCCACCTTCCGGCCTATATATACCTGGTACCTCCCTTCAATCACCAGTATTTTTCTCTCTGCGTGACAAGCAGAGGTTGGAAGTTTCCTGCTTACAGGTAGGTCGGGGCTTACCCCGCCACCCCCCTTTTGGTCTATTTCTGCCCGGTTTGAGTTGTATACCTCTATGGTGGATAGGAAGCCTCCCAGCTTAGGCTGCTCACCGGGTAATTGGTAGATGGCACTATTGGTGCCTAGGAGCTTATCTCCTCCGCTCATCCCCCTCTTTTGGGGGCAATGCGGCAATCCGGCATGGTGATCCGGAAATGGGATGCCCCTGTCCCGAGGGTCCCCGTAGCCCTTTCTCCCCCGCTCCGGTCCTTTCTCCCTTCACTTGGGGGGGGGGGGGGTATAGAGGGTTGTGTATCTTGTATGATGTTTTCACTGTGTGTTATTTCTGTGTGTTCACTTTTACATAGTAACTGTTTTTTGACCGGGGCTCCGGGCAGATGCTTTAGGCATGGCCAGTGTATTTGGTCTGCTTTATGGGGGCGGGGCAGCGGACCGCGCTCAGCTAGCCTCAGTTGGTTCCCTCCCGCCTCCCTTCCTACCCCGCTGCTCCGTGCGGCAGCCTGTGTGGCTGCGCTTGTGTCTCTCTTTTCCCCTCCTCCTCCTCCGCCGGCTCGGTGTCAGCCAGCGCAGCTGGTGGCATTCCCCCGTTGATTAGAGCAGGGCGGCTCCCTGTGACGCGGGGGGGCGTGGCGCCGGCGGAAGCGGCGCCGGCGGAAGCGGCGCTCGGCGGCCTCAGCCTCACTTCCTTCATGTTGCGGTGAAAAGAGGTCACGTGGGGGGGGCGCGCGCTGCAGCAACACATGAGTTTGTGTGCTGCGGCTGCTACATGTCCCTCCGGCTGGCTCCTGGCGTCGGTAACAGGTAAGCGGTCTCGCTTTTGTGGGGCCAGAATGAGTTTTACTCATGGGGCTGACTTTTAAGGAGGCACTCTCTTTGTTGGACTATTGTGAACATGCTGCTTTGTTTCTCTCACAAGGGATCTGATGGTTTGTTTTTTCTTTCCTTTCAGATCCTGGGATCCCTCTTTTACTGCGGCCTCCGGCTCTATATTGCCTGGCTAGTCTTTCTTGATATAAAATTGCACATTTTGGATATATATATACATATATATATGTATATATATTTATTTTGAGACTGTTAAAGGGGACCTTTTTCTCTTAAAAAAAAAAAAAAAAAAAATATATGTAAAAATAAAAACCCTCCCTTCCGGGACATTCTTATAAAGGGGCATCCCGGGTTGGCTTATGCCTTAAAAGTCCCAGTATTTGCGATACCATAAATCACCAATATGGAGGCTTCTGTTACTACCGGAAACGACTCGTCAGAGCCGTCCAGGGGGTGTGTAAAATGTGGGGCTGCGCTCCCTGCTGATGATATCTTTATTTGCATTTCTTGTGCAAGGCAGATTGTTGCGCGTCAGTCTGTTGATCCGGCGGCTGACCCGTCGCAACCTCTATCATCTCCTGCCTCTCCCTCCCTGTTCCGGACCCCGCATGACATTGTCAAGGGTGGGGATTCGCAATCCGAGGTGGTGGTAAATTCAGCCAATCTTCGGGAAGTATTGCCCGTTAAAGCGGGGCTAAAGGCCTCTGCAAAACGGAAGCGCCTGACTCCGGTTTCTTCGGCTCCTCAGGACGAATTATGTGAGCCTGTGGAATGGTCCAATGGCTCCCCGGATGAGGGTGAATTCCTCTTGGAGTCAGATGAGCCGGCAGGTCAGCTTAAGGCTGATGCGATTGGCGATTGGTCGGCGGGGGTTGCCCTTGACACCCCCTCCATTCTGGCACAAATGTTTGAAATTTTGAATTTAGATCCGCCTGAGGCTGTCACCCGGCCAAAGGGTCAGTTGTTTGAAGAGCCTCAGCCGCGTTTGGTTTTTCCCAGACAGCACCACTTTGAGAGGGTGGTCCTGAAAGAATGGGAACATCCCACACGGTTATCTGGAATCCCTCCCAGTTGGGAAAAGCGTTATCCTTTTCCGCCAGAATTGCTGAAGCTTTGGTCCGTCCCTCCTGAAGTCGATACCCCTGTGCTAGGGTTATCTAGCTCCGCTATGGTACAGTCTGCTGAGACCTCTGTCCCTAAGGATGGGGAGGATCGTAGGATTGACCAGTATGCTCGCTATGGCTTTGTTTATGCTGGGTCAACAATGCGCCCCTTGTGCGCTTCGGCCCTTCTTCTTTTAGCGGTAAGATCTGTTATCCAGGGGCTATGCGAGGATCTCAATCCCGCCTGTGATGAGTTCGCTGCGCTTAAGCAGTGCGATTCTTTTGTGTCTTACGTTCTATCCGCTCAGGACGATGCGCTGGCTATGAGTAGCAGGACAGCGGCAATGCTGGTCGCTATTCGTCGGTCAGTATGGCTGCGACAGTGGTCGGCGGACTCAGCTTCTAAAAGGGTGCTCACAGCTCTCCCCTTTTTGGGGCTGCGGCTGTTCGGGGAGAAAATTGATTCAGTCGCAAAGGGTGGCAAGATGCCACAACGCAGGAGGCCTCGACGCCCCTTTAGAGGGGCTGTTTCTGGTAGGCCGTCCTTTCGAGGATACAGAGCGGGTAGGGGGACTTCCCTTCCCTCTACCAGTCGTACAGGTTGGACGCGGGGGAGGGGCCGTGGCCGTCCCGCCCAGTCCTGGGGCTCCAAGCCCAAACCTGCGGGTAAGCCCACTCAGCAATGAGGGGCCGCCCTCACCCGTGCGGGTGGGGGGACGATTGCGACACTTCTCCCAGGTTTGGAACCGGGAGGTTCCGGACAGGTGGATTCAGGAGATAGTGTCGTCCGGTTACAAACTGGAGTTCGAGTCTCGCCCTCCTTCACGGTTCTTTCGGTCTCGGGTGCCCATCGATCCTTCGGCCGCACAGGGGCTCCTGGTGTCGGTAGAGAATCTGTTAGAGATGGCGGTCATCCGGCCGGTACCGCGTTTAGAGATGGGCCTCGGTTTCTACTCCAATCTGTTCGCTGTCCCCAAGAGGGATGGGTCGGTTCGTCCCGTCCTGGACCTGAAGTTGCTCAACAGGTTCATCCGTTTTCGGAAGTTTCACATGGAAACCTTGCGCACTGCCGTCGGCTCTCTTCGGCAAGGGGACTTCATGACGTCTATAGACATCAAGGATGCTTATCTGCATGTTCCCATCTGCCTCCCTCATCAACGCTTTCTTCGATTCATGATGAAGGATCGGCATTATCAGTTCGTGGCACTTCCGTTTGGCCTTACCTCAGCTCCAAGAGTGTTCACCAAGGTGCTGGCAGGGGTCATGGCCATTTTCAGAGCTCGGGGCATTCGTGTCGTACCTTATTTAGACGACCTTCTTATCATGGCTCCGTCACCCGATCAATCGGAGAAAGACACCAGGGTGGTGCTCTCCACGCTGGAAAGTTTCGGTTGGGTGATCAACCTCTCCAAGTCCTCCCTCGCTCCGGCCAGGGTGGTGTCCTTTCTGGGGATGCGGTTAGACTCTCATCAACACAGAGTGTTTCTCCCTCAGTCCAAAATTCTTCTGATTCAGGAGTTGGCTCGGGTCCTACTCTCCAATCCTCGGCCGTCCATCCGTCTGGGGATGAGGCTGGTAGGGTTGATGGTTGCCTCCTTCGAGGCAGTTCCTTTTGCTCAATTCCACACGAGGACGCTTCAGCTTTATCTGTTGGCGGCTTGGGACCGGCAGCCTCGGTCGCTGGATCAGCCCTTCCAGTTGTCCTCCCGGGTCCGGCAGTCCCTCCAGTGGTGGTTGGTCTCGACCAATCTCGTGAAGGGCAGGTCTTTCCTGGCCCCCCTTTGGGAAATTGTCACCACGGACGCCAGTCTGTCGGGATGGGGCGGATTCTGGAAGGAGCTGCAGTTCCAGGGGCAGTGGGGACCTCGGGAGGCCCTCTTACCCATCAATATTCTGGAACTGAGAGCCATCCGTCGGGTGCTTGCTCTCCTGACTCAGCACGTTCTGGGCCTTCCGGTCCAGGTGCGTTCAGACAATCGAACAGCGGTTGCTTACATCAATCATCAGGGAGGGACTCGCAGCCTGAGTGCTCTCAGGGAGGTGTCCCTGATCCTGACCTGGGCAGAAGCCCATGTTCCTCGTCTCTCGGCGGTATACATCCCAGGAGTGGAGAACCTGAAGGCGGACCGCTTGAGCAGGGGCTCTCCCCGTCGGGGAGAATGGGCCCTCCATCCTCGGGTATTTCGCTCACTGTGTCGCCAATGGGGGACTCCAGAGGTGGACCTGTTTGCCTCTCGTCACAATCACAGGCTCCCGAACTTCGTATCGCTCTCCCAGGATCCTCTGGCTCTGGCAGTGGACGCCATGTCCCTGAACTGGGGCGATCTGGGGTTTCTGTACCTGTTTCCTCCGACACCCATGCTAGGCAGAGTGCTTCGGAAGTTGGCTCTGGAAGGGGTGTCCGCCGTCCTCGTGGCCCCAAGGTGGCCGAGGCGAGTGTGGTTCGCAGACATCGTTCGGCTGGCAGTGGACCAGGTCGTTCTGCCCCTTCGGCCCGATTTGCTCACTCAGGGTCAATTGTGTTACCCCAATTTACCAGCGCTAGCTTTGACGGCCTGGCTGCTGAGACCTCCATCCTAAAGGAAGAGGGTCTTTCTGATTCTGTCGTTAAGACTTTGATCAGTGCCCGAAAGAGGTCTTCTTCTGTCATCTACTATAGGACCTGGAAAGCCTATATCGCTTGGTGCGAGATGAGATCTTTTCCTTGTAGGGTATTTTCGGTCCCCAGGGTTCTGGAGTTTTTACAATCTGGGCTGGACTCTGGTCTTCAGCTAAGTACGTTGAAAGGGCAAGTTTCTGCCTTATCTATCTTTTTTCAGAAGCGTGTTGCGCTTAAGTCTTTAGTTAAAACCTTTTTCCAGGGGGTTACGCATGTGCGGCCTCCCAGGAAACCATTACTCCCGGTTTGGGATTTGAATTTGGTTCTTTCTGCTCTTCAGGCTCCTCCTTTTGAGCCTTTGCAAGGGATTGCCTTGTCTACCCTGACTCAGAAGATTGTCTTCTTGGTAGCGATCACTTCGATCCGGCGTGTCTCGGAATTGGCGGCCTTGTCTATTCAGGCGCCCTACTTCGAGAAGCATCGGGATAAGGTGGTCTTTCGATTCAAGCCAGACTTTCTTCCTAAGGTTGTTTCTGCTTTTCATTTGAACCAAGATATTGTTCTTCCCTCCTTGTGTCCTAATCCTAAGAATGACAAAGAGAGGGGTTTGCATTGTTTGGATGTAGTACGCTGTGTTAAGTGCTACTTGGTTATCACGTCTCCTTTCCGTAGGACGGATTCCTTTTTTGTTGTGCCCCATGGGCCTAGGAAGGGTTTGGCACCAGCCAAATCTGCCATTAGCAAGTGGATACGTCAGGCCGTTACTGCGGCCTATTCTGCCAAGGGAAGAGTTCCCCCTTTTCGTATCACTGCTCATTCCACTCGCGCTGTTGGGGCGTCTTGGGCTTTTCAGCACCAAGCTTCGGTTGAACAGGTTTGTAAGGCCGCCACTTGGTCTTCTGTTCACACTTTTTCTAAATTTTACAAAGTTGATGTGCGGGCCTCAGCGGATGCTGTTTTCGGCCGCAAAGTTCTGCAGACTGCAGTCGTTTAAGTTATGCTTCACCTGGCCTTGAGTTGCCCAGCCCTTGTGGACACTGCTTTTGGATGTCCCATGAAGTAATGAATATTTAAGAAGTGAAGCGGGGTGTGTGGCACACCAAGAATAATACCATTTTGTGAGTACTCACCTGAAAAATGGATATTGTTGGTGTGCCACACACCCCGCTTCACACCCGCCCTTTTCGGTATTACCGAAGCCTTTATATGGTGAAGCCTTTTTTATATCAAATTTGATTTTGAGGTTACTGGTGGAATACTGGTACCTTGTATTACTGCTTTGTTGATTATACTGGTGATTGAAGGGAGGTACCAGGTATATATAGGCCGGAAGGTGGGGCTCGTTACAAGACTTCCTCTCTGCACTACGTCACCTGCAGGTGATTAACCCATGAAGTAATGAATATTTAAGAAGTGAAGCGGGGTGTGTGGCACACCAACAATATCCATTTTTCAGGTGAGTACTCACAAAATGGTATTTTTCACATAAATGGATTCTTTCACACCTATGCTTCAGTATCTAAATTGTGAAATTGATGTTTGAGGAATGCCCTGTGTCCTGCAGATGCAAGTACGCAGTGGAGTTGGTATTCTGTGCTGTGCCATCCGCTGGTGTAACTGCTGTTTGTATTCACCCACATACCTGTCCAGGCACTGCTCACTGCACTGTACATCATACCCAATGTTCCCCGTGTTTCAGGTGAACTAACTTTTTCTTGACTGTGAATGTTTTTCTCCCAATCCATTCCAGACACTCCTTACACTTGGGATTACCTCCTTGCCGATTGGATGTGACTGCAAGACAAAAAAGGGCGCGGCCCCTCCCAGCCCCATAAGTAGCACTTGCCTCCTAACCTAGATCAGTTTTCTTTCTTGCAGTTGCAAGTGACTGTGAAGGTTGTTCAGGAATTCACTCTCAAGGATTGGCAGCAAGCGGGGGATTGCACCCTGTCTGCTTCCTACATAGCCTTATTCCCACGGATCCCCCAGACCCAATTGTGCCTCCCACAGCTTCTGGCTGTTCTGGGGTTCGTGAAGGTAAGGTGGAAGCGCCGGGGTCTTGGGGCGCTTACAGAGTGTATATGCTCTGGGCTGCAGGCTTTTTGAAGTAAGACAGCCGCAGGTTTCTCTCTAATGTACCTGCTGTGGAACATTTTTTATTTTCTTAGTTTCAACCCGTCCTTCCAAGTTAGGTAGGCGTTTGTTTTTTCAAAAGAAAAAAAGAAAAAATGTTGGTATGCCTTTAAGGGGCTGACGTCATGCAGGGGGCGGAGCTTAACACAGAACCACGAGGCCGTGTTACTTCAGTGTGTCTCTCTCCGGGCTGGAGGGAGGTCGTGTTCAGGCTCCCCTGCACCGTTCCAGGTTAGTGTACAGCAGCCTGGCTGACATGAGGCTGCTATTGTGTTTGCATTGCGGCTGCGACGGCAGCTGCCACCGCAGGCCAGGCCGTTTGCTGGATTTTGACCATGTTGAGCATAAGGGCTCTGGGTGTGGGGATAGCGGCCGCATGTGGCAGCGGCAGTGGCGGCCATCTCGGGCTGGGCCGCTGGTTCCCTTAATCCCATACTTCTTCTTGGAGCCTAGGGGTTCTTTGTGTGCAGCCTTTGCAGAGTGCGGCTTCGGCGGCAGCCATTGTGGTTAGGTCACTGGCCTTCTAAGAGACCTAAGAGGGGTAAGCTTAGGGGCTTATGGATTGCGGGCTGGTTCCGTTGTTTTTATATATTTATGCAGCTTCTTGGCCTTTTGCTTCAGAATATATTTATATATATATTTATATATTATGTGTCCCTTATTGGGTTAAGTTGGATCCCCTGGGTAGTTTCAGCACGGTTTGTTCCGCTTGCGCCATGAGAATTGGTTTAGACCATAATAGAGCGATGGCTCGGGTCTCTAGCCCAGCTATTGCTGGTGGGAGCGCGACAGCTCACCCATCCCTTACATCCCCCGGAGAGGGGGAAGGCAGTGAGGCACAGGCGGATGTGGCGCACAGGTTGGATAACTTAGAGAAACAGTTATCCTTGGTCATTCCTAAGAAAGCTACCTATAAGAGGAGGCATTTGGAGCCTGTTTCCGAGGAAAGAGATTTATTTGCCTCCTTTGGGTCTGAAGAGGAGGAAGACTATTTAGATGAGCAGCTCTCAGAGGACGAGTTAGTAATTCTATGTTGTTCTCTTCTGATGAGGATCCCCTTCTCTGATGAGACAGAGTGTTTACTTTCATAAGTTTTTGAAACCTTGAATATTACCCCTCCTGAGGGAAGGACGACCTGTTTAAGCCAGTAAGGCAAAGGCAGGTGTTCCTGGAACAGCCGCATTTTTCCAGGATGGTGTTAAAGGAGTGGGAAACGCCTAACAAGCTGCCGGCTGTTCCCAGGATCCTAGACACTAGGTATCCTTTTCTGGCAGATATGATTAAACTTTGGCCTTTTCCACCCGAGGTGGCTTCTCCAGTATCAGGCTTGTCCAATGCTTATATCATGCCACCGGCAACTATGAGATCCTTAAGAGAGGTCTCCCACAGAGAGACAGCTGGATCAATTGGCCTGCCATGGTTTTGCTATGGTAGGTTCCTTTCTTCGCCCTGTTTGTGCCACGGCTATTGTGTCTTTGGCTTCAAGGAAGAAGGTGAAGAAAATTTTGGCCAGGGCTAAGTCTCGCAGGCTTATTCAAGAGTCCAAGGATTTTAAGGTTTGTTTGGACTTTAATTATTTCGCTATCACTGCTATGGATGATGCGGTCAGGCTAGCTGCTAGAACTTCTGCTCTTCTTGTTGCCTTGTGCCGTTCCTTATGGCTAAGACAATGGTCTGCGGATGCCGCCACTAAGAAAGCTCTTACAGATCTATCTTTTTTAGGGAGCAGACTCTTTGGAGAAAAGCTGGACCATATGATCAAGGATGGCAAACTTCCTCAAAGGAAGAGGACGACTCGGCCTTTTCAGAGGCCTTCATCATAACGGCCCTTTCGGAGTGGCAGAGGTGCCTTCCGTCCTTGCTCCCGTAGAGATTTTTGGGGCAGAGGCAGAGCTCGTAATAGGGCAAGAGGGGCCTGGAGAAGTAGGCCCAAACCTCCAGCCAAGCCCACTCCAGCATGAGAGGGCACCCTCACCCGAGCAGGTGGGGGGATGGCTCTTGCATTTTACTCCTATCTGGAGACGCTATGTGGTGGATCTTTGGATCCAAGAGGTGGTGTCATCAGGCTACAAGATCGAGTTGGCAGCCAGACCGCCCGCAAGGTTCCTTCGGTCAGGGGCATCGCGGAACCAGCTAAAAGCAGATGCCCTGAGAGCCTTTGTGCAGCATCTACTTCAAGAAAGGGTAATTTGTCAGGTACCCTTTCAGGAAGGTCAGAGATTTTATTCCAACCTGTTTACAATTCCCAAAAAGGATGGGTCGATTCATCCCATTTTAGGGTCTCAACAAGTATATCTGGGTGAAACATTTCTGCATGGAGACTCTGAGGTCAGCGGTAACATCGATTCAGCCTGGAGATCTTATGACTACAATAGACATAAGGGAGGCGTATCTTCATGTTCCGATTTTTCCAGGGCATCAGAAATTCTTGAGGTTTGTCCTGGAAGCCCAGTACTTCCAGTTTGTGGCATTTCCATTCGGGATATCCCTCGGCTCCAAGAGTATTCGCCAAGGTCTTGGCAGGTCTCATGGCCATTTTCAGAAGCCAGGGGATATGCATCATCCCATATTTGCACGATCTCTTAATTTCAGACGGGTCTCCTCAGCAGATCACGAAGGATACGCAGACGGTCCTATCAACTCTGGAAGAGTTCGGCTGGGTGATCAATTATCCGATGTTCCATATCATTCCGGCGCCAGTAAGGAATTTCTTAGGAATGACGCTGGACACAGTTCAGGTCAAGGTGTTTCTACCAGAGCAGAAGGCTCTGCTAATTCGGAATCAAATAGTCCTTACTGGCCTGCCGACAGCCGACCATTCAGCTAGGCATGAAACTAGTAGGCCTTATGGTGGCCTGCTTCGAGTCTGTGCCTTTTGCCCAGTTTCACATGAGGCCTCTTCAGTTGAATCTGTTGGCAAGCTGGGATCGAGCCCCGCGGTCGCTGGATCAAGTCTTTGTTCTGACTCCCTCGGCCAGGCTATTTCGGCTGTGGTGGTTGGACCCTCTGCACCTATCGGTAGGCAGGTCCTTTCTGACATTGCAGTGGCAGATCGTTGCCACGGATGCCAGTCTTACAGGCTGGGGGGGCATCTGGCAAGCCCAGAAGATCCAGGGATAATGGGTTCAGAAGGAGAATCGGCTTCCCATAAATATATTGAAATTAAGAGCAATCCGACTAGTGCTTCAGTATCTGACCCCCAGTTTAAGGGGACAGGCTGTCCAGGTCCAGTCAGACAATCGGACGGTGGTAGCCTATATCAATCACCAGGGGGGTACTCGGAGCAAGAGTGCTCTAGAAGAGGTAAGCCGGATTCTGATTTGGGCAGAGGAAAATGTTCCCTGCATCCTGGGGGTAGAAAACCAGGAGGCCAACGCTTTGAGCAGGAAGGTACTGCATCGGGGAGTATGGTTTTTCAGTTAGAAGATCTTTCAAGCCGGGTGCCTTCGCTGGGGGTGTCCGAAGGTGGATCCTTTTGCATCCAGACACAATCACAAGCGGACAAAATTCATGTCCCTGTCAAGGGACCCTCTGCCCATAGCAACGGGCGCCCTGTCAACCTCTTGGGCAAGGTTCAAGCTCCTGTACGTTTTTTTCCCGCTCCTGAGCCGGGTAATAACAAAGATAGCTCAGGAGGGGGTACCAACCATTCTGGTGGTTCCTCGCTGGCCAAGGAGAATTTGGTTTTCAGACATAGCAAGGATGTCGGTAGACCCAGACCTTCTCACACAGGGGGCGCTTCGGCACCCGAGTTTACAGATGCTGGTTTTGACGGCCTAGCTTTTGAGACCTCTATCTTAGCAGAGAGAGGTTTATCGGCTAAGGTTATTCATACCATGGTTCAGGAAGAAGTCGTCTTCCATGATTTATTACAGGGTCTCAAAAGACAAAAATTGTAATGCACAGCTATTTCACTTAGGAGTGCAGGCCTCAAGGCACCGAGATACACAGTATCATCTATTAGATATACCAAGAGAGTGAGCCTGCCAGCACAAGCCCAGATGGGCACCTTATAGATGAGACCGCACAATCCAACAATTAAGATAATAAATCAAGTTTAATATCAAAAAGTACCATGTGTGCGCAGACGGGCCAGGCACCGGTATTGGCTCAATTGAATTTTCATCTACTATATAAGGCTGGAGGAGACAAGCATCGGTATACAGCATCCTGAGGAAGTGGGCGGGGCCACGTAACGCGTAGATGCCGGCAACCCCTCGGTGGCATCCAAGACTCGTTTATACAATGGTGATATGAGATTTGTTTATACTTTCTTTCTTGCCTGACCTTGTATACATACCTTCAAAAACGGCATTGGGAACCGATTAGATTAGTCTGTCCATCCCATTACATACACTCCTTCACTTTTTTCTATTTAACAGCATATGCACTTTTTTTGTCATTTTTTGGTCACTTTCTTAGTTCAGATAGTTTTTAGCACATGGCACTTTATGATTAGGTTGGGTTTTTGTAGATGTTTTTTTGCACATTACTACACACACTGTTTGGTCTTTTTGGCACTGTGGGTATATTTATTTATTTAATCATTTTTTGTCTTGTGTATCTATTTATAATCAGAAGTTAATCAGCATGTATATTAGATTACATTATGGATTTTCAACATATTATTAATTGAAGTGGTTCCCATCCATTATATTTATCATTAGGCAGGTAGTTAATATATATATATTTTTTAATTGAGTCATTAAGAGTTTTTGGCCACCGGAGGGCACTGTCTTTCATGTTTTTTAATTGTCTTGTCTATGTATGTATATATATCCCCTTTTGGTTATGGTACTTTTTGATATTAAACTTGATTTATTATCTTAATTGTTGGATTGTGCGGTCTCATCTATAAGGTGCCCATCTGGGCTTGTGCTGGCAGGCTCACTCTCTTGGTATATTTATTACAGGGTCTGGCGAACGTTCATATCCTGGTGTGAGGCTAGGAAATTTTTATGTAGAAAGTATTCGATTTCTAGAATTTCTACAAAATGGCTTAGAAATGGGCCTACAATTAGGCACCCTAAAGGGGCATGTATCGGCCTTATCTATTTTTTTCCAGAAGTCTATCACTAGCAATAGGCTGATTAAAACTTTTTTTCAGGGAGTCGCTCATGTCCGACCACCGCGCAAGTCTATTTTACCGGTGTGGGACTTGAATCTGATATTATGTGGCAATCGCCTCGGTGCGGCATGTTTCTGAGTTAGCCGCCTTATGTATGAAGTCTCCATATTTTGAGTTACACAGAGACGAGGTAGTTTTTCGGTTTAAACCTGATTTTTTACCTAAGGTCGTTTCTCCCTTTCACCTTAATCAAGAGGTAATTCTACCTTCTTTATGCCCTGTTCCGGCTAATGCTAAGGAAGGGGCGCTTCATTTTTTAGATGTAGTCCGAGCAGTAAGATATTACATGGCAACTACAGATTCCTTCCGCAAGATGGATTTTCTTTGTTATATCGGAAGGGTCGAGAAAGGGGCTTCCGCCAGCTAAAGCCACTGTCAGTAAGTGGATTTGGCAGGCAGTAGAAAAAGCCTACTCGGCCAAGGGGAAGGAACCCCCTTTTCGGGTCATGACCCATTCTACTAGGGCTATTGGGGCTTCCTGGGCCTTTCAGCATCAGGCTTCACTGGAACAGGTTTGCAAAGCTGCCACCTGGTCTTCGGTTCATACATTCACAAAGTTTTACAAAGTGGATGTTAGAGCCTCAGCTGACGCTGTTGTTGGTCGAAAGATTCTTCAGGCGGTAGTGAAATGAACTACCTGCTGTTCTGCGCTGGGTGTCTGGAATGGATTGGAAGAAAAAACGCAATTCTGTGAGTACTCACCTGTAGAATAGTTTTTCTGGGAAATGCTCTTTTCCCTTGTGCATAATATAGCTATGCACTAATATTGCAATGCCATTTGACTGTAAGGGCACGTCTCTTTCTGTTGTATCCTGTTCTCAAAGCATTTGCTTTGCAAAAAAATATATATACAGAAAAAATAAAGGTCTAAAACAAATAATGATCATAATGATTCAATCCTTATGCCATTTGCTTTGAACTTTATAGCAGCTGGAGCTTAATAGTCAATGCACTGTATGTTTTACCTTGTTTATAATTATATCTATGGAAGAGGGTGGTGCTATACATGCACATTTGCTTTCCAACATTTAGTAGAAGGAAGGGCAGGGAGCCAAGAGAAATACTAGGTAGCAATTAATAGTAACAAAAGTTCTTAGATAACCCTCACAGAATAGTATTTTAAGTTATAAAGTAAGGAAATCTATTCTTCTCATCTTCCTGCTCTTCAAGAAAGGTTGCAATGTGGTAACATCGTATGGAAGAGCTTTGAGGTATCGCAGTACATGGCAACACAACAACCTTTGGATGGAGCAGCAGAGCAAATCCCGGAGGATCATAGCACAGGGCTGTGAGTATACTGCAGCACCTTGCTCCAAACGAGTGACACAACATATGTGACAGCTGTAGGGGGAATATATTGTCTGACTGCACAGTTCCGTTGAACTTTTTTTGCATGATTTGTTTTTTAAAGCCGATCAAAACCCTTTTGTCTTACCTAGGGCAATGCTGCTGGCTTGTTGGTGGCCCGGATAAAAAAAAAAAAGTTTTTCCACTGCTGAGGTAACACCCACCTGACAATTTTCGGATCACCGATTGGCTGATCTTAATTTACCTGAAGACATTCGGCAGCTGGCTGTCCTCATCCCCAGCTTCTTTCTCCAGCATGCAGCTACAGGGATGAATGGCTGGGAGGGGGGGAGCATCTACACAGCATCGCATGAGCCGCCGGTGAAGGTGATTTTACCCGCCACTCACAGCAGTGCATTCCATTATAGAATGCCCCAGGAGCAGGCTAGCAGCTGGCCCTGAAGTCTTGTAGATTCCGAGGACAGCCCCAAAAGGCTTTGATCTGCTTTAAAGGGGCTTCTCTAGTGGTTCACCTACAAGGTAGCTGATCTACCCTGCTGTGATTCTGCATAAGGTTTCTTCTGCTGATTTTAGGCAATTTATATATGTGTGACATATTTCATGTCTTTGCTTTGTTAGCAGCAAATGGTGGACTAATCCTCTCACCTCCTGCGTAAAACCATATCAGATTAGCTTCTTCCCAGATTTTGTTTTTTAGTTCTCTGCAAATTCACTGCCAACAAAAAAGGAATCCTGTTACATGTAAGTTTTTCTAGCCTAAAACAGACAGGTGGAGAGAGAGTCCCCCTACCTTTCTTTTATACACTAAATGGAGAAATTCAGTCTGTGGTGTTGATTGGGCTTCTGTGAGAACACAAAAGGCTTGGAGGTAGAACTGGAAGCCATGGTCAACAACTGCTAGGACTTGCATAGTCCAACTGCCCACTATGATAGGAAAGATTTTACATAAGCAAAGACAAAGGAAAAGCACATATCAGGATGTCTACTGCAAAATAGTTCTTTGCCACTTTTTTATGGTGATAAAGGTACAGTGGACAACAAGCTTTTTGGCAGGGCCCTTTTCCAGGTCAGCATAATGAAGATGGGCCCTGTCCAAAAGCTTGTCATCCACTGTACCTTTGACACCTTTAAACACGGGACAAGGACCCCTTTGGCAGCAGACGTTCTGGTATGTGCATTTCCTTTCTCTTTGCTTATGTGAACCTCCTGGGCTATTAAGGGTAGCCAATTGCACATTTCTCTATATGGCAAGTGGAAGAGATGGCAAGCAATCCATATGTCATGTATTAGTGAATACATACATTGTGAATTACCTAGACAGGGAGAGTTGAGTCACCAGTAGCAAGGGTCTATGAGGAAGGTCACAGACAGAAAGTAAATAAGGAAAGAGATGGGGTGACCTGAGACAATGAGTGACATGGTCATACAGCACATGTATAAAATGAATTACAGAAGGATTACAATTTGTATAATGGCAAGCTGAACCAGACATGGCTCACCTTTTCTTTGTTCAAACTGTAGAATGTCCAGCTTGTGTGTGTAGGATAAAACGTAACCTTTAATCCAATACGTTTAAAAGAAACAGTAGTGAGTCCACAAATCAATAAGCTCCATAAGATAGCCAATAGTAAAATCCAGTGACAATCAGGCAGACCAGCATACAGTCCTCTCTAGCATGGACCCGCGACGCGTTTCGGGCCAGGCACAGCCCTTACTCATACTATGAGTAAGGGCTGTGGCTGGCCCGAAACGCGTTTTATTCTACACACAAGCTGGACATTCTACTGTTTGAACTGAGCTAAAGATCATACCAAGAGACCTTCAAGTCCGTGCTCTTGTGTGGTGCTGGGTGAGCTGGTTTCTCTTTGTTTTGCCTCACTTTTTCTTTGTTTGATTTACGTATGAGTATTGTAGTTAAGCAATTATCAGCCAAGTGGAATAGCGATTCCACCATATAAGGTAAATGGCTCTCCCACATTATGGGACAAGCTTTCCCACCTTGCCTTTGATCCAGGTAAGGCTGCAGCCTTAGAGTTTTAACATTTACCAGTGTACCAAGTCACTAATTTTTCAGGTGTGTGCCTGTTAGCTCCAGGAGTTGCATGCTGCCTATGTCATAATGCTAAAGCTAGCAGCACTGTTAATTGTCTGAGGCAGGGGTCTTGTTTTTTTCAGTACATGCATATTTGAAGTACAGGACAAGGTCTCCTTGATAAGTACATTTTAAAATGTATGTCCTTGCCAAATTGGTTGTGTGGGAGTTGAGGTTTTTCTTTATATTTCAAGTCTACAAATGCCCCCTTTACCTGGGGTAAATACTCAAAATCAAGGGGTAAATACTCAAAATCAAACAGTTGGCTATGGCTCTGCGGGTAGAAATATATTCAAAAAGATAAAGAATAGATTTTTTTTTAACCTGCAGAACGGATACTGCAAATTATATTTGTTGCATTACCTATCTGTTGCATCATTATTTATCTGTGTTTCTTTGCTGTGGTATTAGGGTTCAAAGAAAGATGTCTTTGAACCCTAATCCCATAGCAAAGAAAATACAGATAAATATAAATTCAAATATTTTATTTCTGCTCCGTACATGGAAAAAATGACATTGGGGGGTTTTATATTTGATTGTCTGCAAAGAGACTGCTCGTGTTTTGGAATTACATGTGTTGTAAAGTGTTTTTTTCCTTTTCTCATTTAGTGTAGTGGGAATAGAATTGTATCTCAGGTCATCAAAGGTGAGAGATCAGCAAATACAGTCAAAAATAGGTGAGGAAAGTTTAATTCCCAATTTAGCAACATGCCAAAAGTAATGGCGTTATAGCACAAGTATAAAGTGAACTGTTAGAGGTCTGTTTATTGCATCTGTATAGCAGAAATGAAGTTTGATTTGAAATACCAGCTGTACTGTATGATCAGTTTTTCATCCACTTTATCTGGAGGTAAGAATACAATTTATTTTCTGACCTACAGTACATAACAAATATATGTGGATACAACTAACTTGTGGTCACAATTTTTTTTAAAATGCTAAGAATTTATTTCTAGTTGAGCCCCATCTGTCTTGTAATAACAGTCCCTTGAATTTTAGAGATTGTCTCTAATTTAGTTCTCTGCTTCATGTGGGAGTGATAATTGTCCATGTGTTGAACTTTACCATTCCAGTTGGCATTCAATAAAATGCATCTATAGCTACACACTACTAGTTACTCTCTGTAATAGCTCTCAGTACTAATTCAACTTCAACATCGTTTTTAATCTAGTATTTTAAATATATGACAGTAGATCAATCCCCTCTACACCTGGCAGTCAAGGGGAATTGCAGCCCACAGAGCCAAGAAACCTTTACTGATGGTTCTAGAAGTAATCATGGTTGATACAGTTTCTTTTAGATGACAGTGATGTATCTCAAAAAATATTTATAGAATAATCTATCTTACATTTCCTGGAGCCATGCTATATCTCATCTATATTTTTTGTATTATGTCTTCTGAAATGTGAATTTGGAAGAAAATCTTTGAACCCAGTCAAACTTATGGATCAGGGTCAGATTTTCTGAGTCTTTTGCTGGATTTGATTAAACATCTGGCAGACAAAAGTCTGGCTTAGTGTGTGACATCACCTGTGTAGTTAGTCTAGTGTCTTAGTGTGTGACATCACCTGTGTTAGTTAGTCTAGGATAAAATCATAAAGTAATTTTGCTTTTAAAAATGAGACCTGTAAATCAGGGAGGGGGGGTACCAAGCTAAAAAAGAGATGCAACAAAGCTAAGACCAGCTACAGGTTATGCTATTCTTTAACATGCATAGTCCAGAGGGAAAATTCGATATTTGTTGGGATATTTCTCAGTGTTTGCTAATTTATCACTTAGAAAATATTTACTCATAATAGTAAGTCCAGTTCTGATCATCTTAAGCTGAATGAGCTCCGGTCATGTTGTGTTAGTAAAATCAAACTCCTACAACTATTGATTGTAGGTGACTGAGCTACCAGCATGATATTACATTGGTGCAGTACAGATTGCAGGGCTCTGTAAAGTCTTAAAAATACAAGGAAGCCATCGGGCCCAGGTGGAATATCAACACACAGTCTAAATGTGCCATGCAATTGTCTCCAGTATTTGCAGGTATTTTCAAAGCTATAATATGCCTTAAAAATCTACCATCATACCAGTACCTATGAAGACTCCTACAACTGAGATGAATGACTACAGATCCATCGCACTTACCTCTGCAGTCATGATGATTTTTGAGTGGCTGGTGTTGATTTACCTGAAAAAGACTACAGATTGCAGAGCCTGTCGCACTCTTCCTCTTGATTGCATGCTGTCCCTCTGCTTGAAAGGACCTCAGAGGGAAACTTTGTAAGTCTCGACCGGGGGGGTCTCAAGAAACTAGCGCAGGGTACATAACATATATTATATATTTATAACCTATATAAACTTTATATATATATATATATATATATACTTTTGGCACCAAAGCCAGGGTCCCCTTTGGTGATGGAGGCCCTGAACATTTGACTGGTTTTCCAGCCCAAATAGCCTCCGAGTTAAGCAGACAACATTCTTATATGCTTCAGTGATGCTCTGCAATGTCCCCACTACCCTGGGGGGCCAAAGAATGAGCACAGGGTACGTAAACATATAGATACTGGATACGACTGTGGTGTTGGTACAGTATTTCAGAAGTTCAGGCCCCACCTTTAATTTTGCCTGGAGTCACACTTAGTCTAAAACCATCCCTGTATACCATCAGACTGGATTTGTTACATAGTTAATATGGTTGTAAAAACAAACATAAGTTCAGCCAAAGAAAGTGGTTTTACACATCACGGCTAATGGCAGTTAAAGGAGCAGTATTGCGAAATTTGCATTAAAATAGATAAATAATTAAATAGCCACACAATAGCTTCTAACATGTGTATAAATAATCTGGCGATAGAAAAAGATTGGATTGTATTTAGTGAGCTGCTTCATTTAGCCCACTGGTCTCCTAGCAACACTTTACCTCAGAGACTGACACTGTAATCAGTGGTAACGGCTGTGTGTGTGTGAGGTGCTGCTTTTGTTATGAGACCAGGTGACTCAAATGTGTAAAATCTATACAAAATAAACTAAACTGACTGAAAACGACTGAAATTCTTCTTTGAATAACTGTGCAGGAAAATCTAAAGGTATTAAAGTGGAACAAAACCCTGAGTTGCCGACCCTGAAGTCTATAAGACCCGGCCATTGACCTTGCCCCTTGGGCATTCTAAATCAGGATGCCCACTGTGTGAAACAACCCCTGGATAACCACAGATCCCCCCCATTTTTCTGGCGCGCTCACGCAGATAGTCATTTAGACAGGCCGGGGGCGGCCAGGAAGGTTACTGCTCAGGCTCCCCATCTGCGTGCAAACAGAGTTGATTGGATGAGAGCCCGCGCATGCGCTGTGGGACAGGGAAAGGTACGTTTTCACAGGCGAACTTGGGGATTTCACATATCAGGGCATCCCAAGGGCATCCTCAGTATGGAACAGGCCAGAGTGTCGGGCCCCGACACTCAGAAGACATAAACATGAGCTATTAGTCTCCAGCTGCTCAACACAGACATCATTTTTTTCTAAATTTGTAATTCTTACTCCAAAACTTACCTACATTCAAAGTACCATTTAAATATAAGTCACCAAGAAAAATTTGCGATACTGCTCCTTTAATGCTGTATTCTTATAAAAAAAACATTGAATCTTTTTTCGAAACTGTCAGCTGTCGATGCTGTAAAAAGCTTGCATGAGAGGCTATTCCATAGATTATAGTTCTTATGGTAAAAAGGGGTGCCCCCCAAGGATTGTTTCTTTTTATTTTCCAGATGGAGGGAGTGTCCCTTTGTCTTCAGCAAGGATTTAACCTGAAATAGTTGTTCTGCATATTTTTGGTGTAAATCGTTTATATTTTATACAAGATTAAATACATTTAATTCCCATTATATTTCTTCATAACAAAGTTCCTTCATTCCCTTTCTCAGTTTGATGGCTCTCCTCTGCACCCTTTTCAAAATCTGGGCATTCCTTTCTATGAACTGATGCCTGCAACACCAGGAGTCTAGATGAGGGCCATCCATCATCCATTGCCTTTTACAGAGACGGTATTCTATATCCCTATCTTGTAATTCCATACCTCTTCTTTTCCTTTTTTTCTTTAATACATGAACATTTCTAGTAGTGTTGGAAGAAGCTGCACAATGTTGTGGCCTACCAGTGTCCCCAGATCATTCTCAAAGAGTGACTTTTCTAGGTTTACTCCCCCAAATACATATGAGACCTGCAGGTTATTTCAAACCATTCTGAAGCACTTTAAAATGATTATGTAAATACCTGATGTACTCTAAGTAAAGCAACTTTTTCACCTCAATTTCTGGGTAATGTCAAAGCTGGGAAGGACATGTCAAGACACAGCTTTGGGTCTTGAGCTAGCTCTGTTGGAGATTGGAGACAGCTGTGGGGCCACTGTGGCTTATCATGCTCACTCACGCTGAGAGACAATAGAAACAAATTATATCGCACAGCCTGATTCATTAATAAGCCGGGGTGCAAACCCCTAATTTACAACCACAAAGAGCAAGTAAACTAGAGATGAATACCAGCTATAGGGAAAGTTTATTGTTACAATATCACCAAAACATAAAACACATGAAAAGCACAATGTCCGACATACACATTCAAATCAGGGCTAGAGGTCCTCCCAACGGCAACTGGACCAATGAATCTGATCTCTAGCTAACTGTGAGGTCAGTACTAAAGTATACATAATGCAAACCCAGCAGATCAATATATCAAAAAAGGAAAGCCAGTGCATACAACAATATTGAATCACTAATACAAAAAATCCCACATTACAGAGCGGGTAAAGTTTGGTGCATAAATATCGATATAAACCTTAAATACTGCAAAATTAACATAAACACTGTAAGTAAAGTTAATGAACTATCTAGATAATAAAGTGATCCCATTCATATGAATATGTTAAACTCCAAGTACATACTAATCAAAAAGAAATAAATATTAAATGTGATCACCATGAAGAGTAAACCGAGCACTACAAATGAACCAAAAATTAAGCATGACCTGAACTGGCATGTGTGCTGTGTCTAAAAGCAGTCAGGATGAGCGTCTCAGTTGGCACCCATGTGCTCTGTGCTTTCCCACACCATTGCGGGGGATAAGGCAAGTGTCCAATGTGCCATGCCTGTATTTGTCTTCAAGGGCGCACAGGAAGTCAGCCCCACGCAATCAAGGCAAATATGTTGCACCAAATTATTAGATGGTGTGCAGTTACAGCCAGTCGTGGGAGCTCATGTTGAGAGCATTAAGGGACAAAGCGACTGTTGAACACACTTTTTTATGTGATCCTGGAGAAATGAAATTGGAAGGAGGGCAATTTTCTGAGCCCTGCTGCAGCTTGTATCTGCACTGCAGAAAATGGTGAAGAGGCAAATCAGATGGGAATCAGGTAAGCTGCTTGCTACCTTAGTCCCAGTCCATAAATATCCAACTTTTCATTGTGTATTGCAGTTCAATGAATACCTGCAAAATAGCTGCTTTTTATGAAATACAGTGGTGGCTACAAAACATTGGATGCCATTTTTTTTTTATTTTGCAGTTGAGTTGAGATGCCTGCTTTTGTATAGTATATGTTGTATTTTATGGTGGCGTTTAACCTGTTAGCTTAAGTTGTACTTTTACACTTGGGCGGTAAAAAGTGTTAAATGGTACATCTCTTGCTAATTAGTTGCTTCTGCAGGATTACTAAATACATATATCCTAAGTATTCAGTAGCTCATATTTATACCTCCAGACATTAAAGGTGAGATAGAACGTACTAATTTATGAGTATAAATTGATTTACTATACAATGTCCAATAGTCAATTGATTCTATAGAGGCCCCTATCTTATGGACAGTCCATTCCATGATGAGTATTACTTTAAACATAATGTGTTTTGTGATATGTAGCAGTCTTTAAATATTTGAGGATAACCGGCACATTTTGGTATCTGTCATTGGTTTGCAAAGCAAGGTTTACATAAGGAAATAAGGAAAGTGTGTTTCTAGTTTGGGGAAAAAACAGCAGGTCAAAAAAGATTAAGAAGACCTGTGTGCAGTCAGCGGGAGATGGAGTTTCTGCTCTATTTGGTTTACGCTGATCAGCGAGTGTTTTTTGCTGCATGCAAATCCTAGGATTACGGGTGTAAACCAAATGCAGAAAAGATACGCACTATTTTATACTATATTCCTTGATTTTCCAAGTGCAGAGTTTTGCCAGTTTGAAAAATGAAATGTGACAAATTAGGAGTTTTCACTTTTTTTATTGCAAGTCTTTTGTTTTCACTTTTGTAATGGTCAGTGGTTAGACTTGTCTTTCTAATAAAAATGTATTTGAAAAAAAAAATATATGGTGTGATCTCTCTCTCTCTCTCTCTGTGTGTATATATATATATATATATATATATATATATATATATATATATATATATATATATTCTGATCCAAAAATAGTTATTCTTATAATAACCTTTCCAAATACATTCTATATACATTACCAACACCCATTTTACATAAAATCAGTACACTTGTAGGGATGCACTGACCTGTGCAGAGTGCAAGCTGGGAAGTGTGCTCTTATACTCATTCTGACTTCTGCATTCTGCTACTTATCGTCCATATGTCGGGCCAGTTATGTAGGTGCCACATGATGGTATATTACTTGCATGGCCCCCGGAGGAGATTGCAGGAGCTGGGGGTATGATGGCATGTAGAGATGAGCGAACTTTTGAAAAATTCGATTCGACTGATTCGCCGATTTTTCCGACAAAAATCGTTTCGACCCGAATAAATTCGCGACGAATCGCTATTAAAAACGGCTATTTCTGAGCCTCCTACAGCCTCAATAGGGTTGTAAACCATTCAGCCTTGCTGTAACACGCACAGGATGCGTGCTGGGTTAGTTAAATAATACTTTGAAGAAATATCACATGCAGATCAGAGGCATCGCTAATAGAATCGCAGAGCGGCACAATTGCAGAGAGTTGAAGTGGCATCACTATGAGGGGCAGAAGGAGCCCAAATATACACTGGAGTTGGCCTCAGGAGCCCAAAAATTGGATGAATCACACCCTGGAGTTGGCAGAAGTTGGCAGCAGCAGCAGCAGCAGGAGCCCAAATATACACTGGAGTTGGCTTCAGGAGCCCAAAAATTGGATGAATCACACCCTGGAGTTGGCAGAAGTTGGCAGCAGCAGCAGCAGGAGCCCAAATATACACTGGAGTTGGCCTCAGGAGCCCAAAAATTGGATGAATCACACCCTGGAGTTGGCAGGAGTTGACAGTAGCAGCAGCAGGAGCCCAAATATACACTGGAGTTGGCCTCAGGAGCCCAAAAATTGGATGAATCACACCCTGGAGTTGGCAGAAGTTGGCAGCAGCAGCAGCAGGAGCCCAAATATACACTGGAGTTGGCCTCAGGAGCCCAAAAATTGGATGAATCACACCCTGGAGTTGGCAGGAGTTGACACCAGCAGCAGCAGGAGCCCAAATATACACTGGAGTTGGCTTCAGGAGCCCAAAAATTGGATGAATCACACCCTGGAGTTGGCAGAAGTTGGCAGCAGCAGCAGCAGGAGCCCAAATATACACTGGAGTTGGCCTGAGGAGCCCAAAAATTGGATGAATCACACCCTGGAGTTGGCAGGAGTTGACACCAGCAGCAGCAGGAGCCCAAATATACACTGGAGTTGGCTTCAGGAGCCCAAAAATTGGATGAATCACACCCTGGAGTTGGCAGAAGTTGGCAGCAGCAGCAGCAGGAGCCCAAATATACACTGGAGTTGGCCTCAGGAGCCCAAAAATTGGATGAATCACACCCTGGAGTTGGCAGAAGTTGGCAGCAGCAGCAGCAGGAGCCCAAATATACACTGGAGTTGGCTTCAGGAGCCCAAAAATTGGATGAATCACACCCTGGAGTTGGCAGAAGTTGGCAGCAGCAGCAGCAGGAGCCCAAATATACACTGGAGTTGGCCTCAGGAGCCCAAAAATTGGATGAATCACACCCTGGAGTTGGCAGGAGTTGACAGTAGCAGCAGCAGGAGCCCAAATATACACTGGAGTTGGCCTCAGGAGCCCAAAAATTGGATGAATCACACCCTGGAGTTGGCAGAAGTTGGCAGCAGCAGCAGCAGGAGCCCAAATATACACTGGAGTTGGCCTCAGGAGCCCAATAATTGGATGAATCACACCCTGGAGTTGGCAGGAGTTGACACCAGCAGCAGCAGGAGCCCAAATATACACTGGAGTTGGCTTCAGGAGCCCAAAAATTGGATGAATCACACCCTGGAGTTGGCAGAAGTTGGCAGCAGCAGCAGCAGGAGCCCAAATATACACTGGAGTTGGCCTCAGGAGCCCAAAAATTGGATGAATCACACCCTGGAGTTGGCAGAAGTTGGCAGCAGCAGCAGCAGGAGCCCAAATATACACTGGAGTTGGCTTCAGGAGCCCAAAAATTGGATGAATCACACCCTGGAGTTGGCAGGAGTTGACACCAGCAGCAGCAGGAGCCCAAATATACACTGGAGTTGGCTTCAGGAGCCCAAAAATTGGATGAATCACACCCTGGAGTTGGCAGAAGTTGGCAGCAGCAGCAGCAGGAGCCCAAATATACACTGGAGTTGGCCTCAGGAGCCCAAAAATTGGATGAATCACACCCTGGAGTTGGCAGAAGTTGGCAGCAGCAGGAGCCCAAATATACACTGGAGTTGGCCTCAGGAGCCCAAAAATTGGATGAATCACACCCTGGAGTTGGCAGGAGTTGACAGTAGCAGCAGCAGGAGCCCAAATATACACTGGAGTTGGCCTCAGGAGCCCAAAAATTGGATGAATCACACCCTGGAGTTGGCAGAAGTTGGCAGCAGCAGCAGCAGCAGGAGCCCAAATATACACTGGAGTTGGCCTCAGGAGCCCAAAAATTGGATGAATCACACCCTGGAGTTGGCAGGAGTTGACAGTAGCAGCAGCAGGAGCCCAAATATACACTGGAGTTGGCCTCAGGAGCCCAAAAATTGGATGAATCACACCCTGGAGTTGGCAGAAGTTGGCAGCAGCAGCAGCAGGAGCCCAAATATACACTGGAGTTGGCCTCAGGAGCCCAAAAATTGGATGAATCACACCCTGGAGTTGGCAGAAGTTGGCAGCAGCAGCAGCAGGAGCCCAAATATACACTGGAGTTGGCCTCAGGAGCCCAAAAATTGGATGAATCACACCCTGGAGTTGGCAGGAGTTGGCAGCAGCAGCAGCAGGAGCCCAAAAAATGGCCTAAAGACATAAATATGTTTTGCACCATTTGGAAAGTGTAAAACGTGGCACCATGCTGAATCTAGTCGCATGCATCAGGCATTGGTGGGTGGAAATCCTGGCTGATCCATCCCTGATTCATTTTGACAAAGGTGAGTCTCTCCACATTTTTAGTTGACAGACGAGTTCTCCTCGCCGTAACTATGGCCCCCGCCGCACTAAACACCCGCTCAGATGGCACGCTACTTGCCGGGCAGGACAGCTTTTCCAGGGCAAACTCTGCTAGTTGCGGCCACAAATCAAGTTTGGCTGCCCAGAAGTCCAGCGGATCCTCAAGGTGTGTTGGCATGGTCATGTCAAAGTATGACATGACCTGCTGGTTCAGGTCCTGCTCCAGGTCTTCCTGCTGCTCATGAGTAGCCTCACTATGCGGGTGTAGAAAGCTACTCATTAGCGACTGAAGACTGAGGCTGCTGCTGCTGATGGAGCTTCTGCTGCTGCTGCTGCCAACCCCCCCAGCGGCCATGGCAGTGGAAGGTGAGCGCAGAGGTCCCCTCGAGTCAGACCTGCGAGAGTATGGACCATGGCGCAGATAGGCATCGGCCAACTGCCTACGTAGAATGTCTTTGTAGTAGTTGAGTTTGTCCTCCCTCTCGGTGGGTTTAAAAAATGCCCCCATTTTGTGCCGGAAGCGAGGGTCCAATAAGGTGGACAGCCAGAAGTCATCCCGCCGACAGATGGAAACAATTCTGGGGTCACTACGCAAGCATGTGAGCATGCTTCGTGCCATTTGCGCAAGTGACTCGGATGGACTACCTGTCTCCATCTCCACTGCATACTGCCACGGTGTGCCCGGGTCCTCTGTCTCTCCTTCCTCAAAAACCTCTAGCTCCTCTGGCTGCTCCTGCTCCTCCTCTCCTGTCCGCTGACTAGATAAACCAGCCATTTCGCCAAGCCTAAACTGTGTTTCGCTGGGCAACTCCTCCTCCTCCTCTTCCTCCTCCTCCTCCTCCAGTTCAGCTCCAACGGGGTTCATGTGGCCGTAAGATGTAAACGCCATGTCTCCAGTGCCCTGACCAGCCATGGTTTCCAACATGTGCTGTAGTACATGAAGCAGTGGAATCACGTCGTTCATCCCGTAATCCTGCCGACTGACAAATAAAGTGGCTTCCTCAAAGGGCCTGAGCAAACGGCAGGTGTCACGTATGAGCTGCCACTGGTTGACATTGAAGTTACACAGGGGAGTCCCCCTATCTGCTTGGATCATCAGGAAATCCGTGATGGCTTTTCTCTGTTCATATAATCGGTCCAACATGTGAAGGGTGGAATTCCAACGGGTGGAAACATCGCAAATCAGACTATGTTGGGGGATACCATTCTGACGCTGTAGCTCAAGAAGGGTGTGTTTGGCGGTGTAGGAGTGGCTGAAGTGCATGCAAAGTTTCCGTGAAGTTGTTAGGATGTCCTGCAGATGGGGGGAACACTTCAGAAACCGCTTGACAACCAGATTGAAGACGTGAGCCATGCAGGGGGCATGGGTCAGGCTTCCTTGGCGCAGCGCAGACAAAATGTTCTTCCCATTGTCGGTAACCATGATTCCCATTTTAAGTTTTCTCGGAGTAAGCCATGTTTGGATTTCCTGATGAATACATTTAAGCAGTTCCTCCCCTGTGTGACTCCGTTCGCCAAGACAAACCATGTGAAGCACTGCGTGACACCTCCGTGCCCTGCACACATGGTAGACTGGAGGGGCACTGAGACTTGAGCCTACAGTGGAGGGTGAGGAGATGGCGGAGGATGAGGAGGCCGAGTCGCACGGTGTCACAGGCCCAATGGGCAGAGAGCGCGGAGGCCGAAGCGGCGTGACCTGTCCAAGTTGCTGCTGCAAAGGGACCACATTCACCCAGTGGGCCGTAAACGACATGTACTGCCCCTGACCGTAGTTACAGCTCCAGATGTCGGCGCTGCCATGTATTTTGCTACACACCGACAGGCTCAAGGACTGGCCCACCTTCTGTTCAACAAAAGTGTGCAGCGCTGGTACTGCCTTCTTGGCAAAGAAATGACGGCTTGGGACTCTCCACCTCGGCTCGGCACAAGCCATCAGTTCTCTGAAAGGTGCAGATTCCACCACCTGAAAAGGGAGCGACTGCAGCACCAGCAACTTGGACAGGAGCACATTCAGCTTCTGCGCCGTAGGATGAGTGGGCGCATACTGCTGTCTCTTGGACATGGCTTCGCTGATGGATTGCTGGCGGGATGCATGACTTGGAGGAGGAGGAGCAGGAGCGACAGAGGATGGGTATGACGCACAGCTGCCTTCGGCTGAGGTGCTGGAGCCTTGGCTGGCAGAAATTGGGAGCTCACTTGGTGAGGAAGCAGACTGGACCACCCCTTGGGAGCCTCGGTTCTCCCAGGTCGTTTTATGGTGACGCATCATATGTTGACGCAGGGCCGTGGTGCCAACATTTGGACCCTGGCCACGCTTCACCTTTTGCCTACATATCTTGCATGTGGCCATGTTACCCTCCTGCGGATGCCTCAGGAAAAACTGCCACACTGCCGAGTAGCTACTTTTCCCACCCCCTGGCCTCACTGATTCACTGCTGCTGTTGCCAACTCCAGGAACCCCTGCTCCACTACCTCCCGATAAGGTAGACTGCCGCACAGCAGGTGCTCTACCCCGGCCCCGGCCCCGGCCGGCTCCAGCCTTTGGAATTGTGCCCCCATGCTGACTGCTACCACCTTGCTGCCTCAGCTGCTGACTCCGGGGCAACCTTCTCCTGATGATGACGATGAAGCCCCTTCATCACCCGGCTCCCAAGTGCGATCGGCTTCATCGTCATCATCATCATCATCACCGAGTTGTGGCTGTACGTCACTGATGTTCGTGGATTCGTCAACAGTGTCTGGCGCAGGAGCTGGAACGCTCGCAGCACCCACGACACTGTCCACATCACTATTTGTCTGCCTAGCTAAAGAAGCCACCTCCATTTCTTGGCTGGGCAGTAGCTGCTGACTGTCCTCTATCTGATGGTCCTCCTCACTAAAGAGTGGAGCTGAACCCAAAGCATAGGATACGTCGCTGGGGGAGGGAACGGCGTAGGCCAGAGGCAATGGGAGGACAGGGACTGCTCTCGGGGCATGCCAACTCAGGGTTGTGTCAGAGGAACCTACCGACCCTAGACTGGGGGTCTCAGACGTAAGTTGTGATGATGTTGTTGATGAGCGCGTCAACCAATCTACCACGGCAGATGCGTTACTGGTGGAGACCCGACCGCTAGCAGATACTGGCAGATTAGGTCTCTCAGCGTGACTCCTGCTGCTACTGGCCCCCAGTCTGATGCGAGCTCTGCCTGCGGAATCTTGGCCTCTGCCACTCCTCTTTTCACTTCCAGGCACTTGTCTGCCCGACATAGTCTAACTGGCGTGGTAGTAGGTGATATTTAAAAAAACCCCGGGCAGCGGTGGGTCTATATGAAACAGAATATAATGCACACCAAAAGTGAGCAGTAACACTCAGCCTCCAACAGGCCTGCTTAGTGTAAATAAGAGAGCTGCTTAGTGTAAATAAAGAGGGGTATGCTATGTTACAGAATGGGATGCCTCAACAGAAGTGCACCTGGCAGGCAGCAGTAAGCCTATGCCCAGCAAAAGTGTCTTATAATATAAATATAATAAGAGCAAATGCTTATATGGTCTTAAACAGAGGCTGCTTTAGTCACAGAATGGGATGCCCTGGGCAGGAATGGACCTGGCAGGGTCCAGTAGTGCTTTGGCCAGCAAAAGTGTCTTTATCAGGCCTAATTTCAAATATGATAAGAGCAAATGCTTATATGGTCTTAAACAGAGGCTGCTTTAGTCACAGAATGGGATGCCCTGGGCAGGAATGGACCTGGCAGGGTCCAGTAGTGCTTTGGCCAGCAAAAGTGTCTTTATCAGGCCTAATTTCAAATATGATAAGAGCAAATGCTTATATGGTCTTAAACAGAGGCTGCTGTAGTCACAGAATGGGATGCCCTGGGCAGGAATGGACCTGGCAGGGTCCAGTAGTGCTTTGGCCAGCAAAAGTGTCTTTATCAGGCCTAATTTCAAATATGATAAGAGCAAATGCTTATATGGTCTTAAACAGAGGCTGCTTTAGTCACAGAATGGGATGCCCTGGGCAGGAATGGACCTGGCAGGGTCCAGTAGTGCTTTGGCCAGCAAAAGTGTCTTTATCAGGCCTAATTTCAAATATGATAAGAGCAAATGCTTATATGGTCTTAAACAGAGGCTGCTTTAGTCACAGAATGGGATGCCCCAACAGGAATCGACCTGGCAGGGTCCAGTAGTGCTTTGGCCAGCAAAAGTGTCTTTATCAGGCCTAATTTCAAATATGATAAGAGCAAATGCTTATATGGTCTTAAACAGAGGCTGCTTTAGTCACAGAATGGGATGCCCTGGGCAGGAATGGACCTGGCAGGGTCCAGTAGTGCTTTGGCCAGCAAAAGTGTCTTTATCAGGCTAATTTCAAATATGATAAGAGCAAATGCTTATATGGTCTTAAACAGAGGCTGCTGTAGTCACAGAATGGGATGCCCCGGGCAGGAATCGACCTGGCAGGGTCCAGTAGTGCTTTGGCCAGCAAAAGTGTCTTTATCAGGCCTAATTTCAAATATGATAAGAGCAAATGCTTATATGGTCTTAAACAGAGGCTGCTGTAGTCACAGAATGGGATGCCCTAGGCAGGAATGGACCTGGCAGGGTCCAGTAGTGCTTTGGCCAGCAAAAGTGTCTTTATCAGGCCTAATTTCAAATATGATAAGAGCAAATGCTTATATGGTCTTAAACAGAGGCTGCTGTAGTCACAGAATGGGATGCCCTGGGCAGGAATGGACCTGGCAGGGTCCAGTAGTGCTTTGGCCAGCAAAAGTGTCTTTATCAGGCCTAATTTCAAATATGATAAGAGCAAATGCTTATATGGTCTTAAACAGAGGCTGCTTTAGTCACAGAATGGGATGCCCTGGGCAGGAATGGACCTGGCAGGGTCCAGTAGTGCTTTGGCCAGCAAAAGTGTCTTTATCAGGCCTAATTTCAAATATGATAAGAGCAAATGCTTATATGGTCTTAAACAGAGGCTGCTGTAGTCACAGAATGGGATGCCCTGGGCAGGAATGGACCTGGCAGGGTCCAGTAGTGCTTTGGCCAGCAAAAGTGTCTTTATCAGGCCTAATTTCAAATATGATAAGAGCAAATGCTTATATGGTCTTAAACAGAGGCTGCTTTAGTCACAGAATGGGATGCCCTGGGCAGGAATGGACCTGGCAGGGTCCAGTAGTGCTTTGGCCAGCAAAAGTGTCTTTATCAGGCTAATTTCAAATATGATAAGAGCAAATGCTTATATGGTCTTAAACAGAGGCTGCTGTAGTCACAGAATGGGATGCCCCAACAGGAATCGACCTGGCAGGGTCCAGTAGTGCTTTGGCCAGCAAAAGTGTCTTTATCAGGCCTAATTTCAAATATGATAAGAGCAAATGCTTATATGGTCTTAAACAGAGGCTGCTTTAGTCACAGAATGGGATGCCCTGGGCAGGAATGGACCTGGCAGGGTCCAGTAGTGCTTTGGCCAGCAAAAGTGTCTTTATCAGGCCTAATTTCAAATATGATAAGAGCAAATGCTTATATGGTCTTAAACAGAGGCTGCTGTAGTCACAGAATGGGATGCCCCAACAGGAATCGACCTGGCAGGGTCCAGTAGTGCTTTGGCCAGCAAAAGTGTCTTTATCAGGCCTAATTTCAAATATGATAAGAGCAAATGCTTATATGGTCTTAAACAGAGGCTGCTTTAGTCACAGAATGGGATGCCCTGGGCAGGAATGGACCTGGCAGGGTCCAGTAGTGCTTTGGCCAGCAAAAGTGTCTTTATCAGGCCTAATTTCAAATATGATAAGAGCAAATGCTTATATGGTCTTAAACAGAGGCTGCTTTAGTCACAGAATGGGATGCCCTGGGCAGGAATGGACCTGGCAGGGTCCAGTAGTGCTTTGGCCAGCAAAAGTGTCTTTATCAGGCCTAATTTCAAATATGATAAGAGCAAATGCTTATATGGTCTTAAACAGAGGCTGCTGTAGTCACAGAATGGGATGCCCTGGGCAGGAATGGACCTGGCAGGGTCCAGTAGTGCTTTCGCCAGCAAAAGTGTCTGTCAGGCTAATTTCAAATATGATAAGAGCAAATGCTTATATGGTCTTAAACAGAGGCTGCTGTAGTCACAGAATGGGATGCCCTGGGCAGGAATGGACCTGGCAGGGTCCAGTAGTGCTTTGGCCAGCAAAAGTGTCTTTATCAGGCTAATTTCAAATATGATAAGAGCAAATGCTTATATGGTCTTAAACAGAGGCTGCTGTAGTCACAGAATGGGATGCCCTGGGCAGGAATGGACCTGGCAGGGTCCAGTAGTGCTTTGGCCAGCAAAAGTGTCTTTATCAGGCCTAATTTCAAATATGATAAGAGCAAATGCTTATATGGTCTTAAACAGAGGCTGCTGTAGTCACAGAATGGGATGCCCTGGGCAGGAATGGACCTGGCAGGGTCCAGTAGTGCTTTGGCCAGCAAAAGTGTCTTTATCAGGCCTAATTTCAAATATGATAAGAGCAAATGCTTATATGGTCTTAAACAGAGGCTGCTTTAGTCACAGAATGGGATGCCCTGGGCAGGAATGGACCTGGCAGGGTCCAGTAGTGCTTTGGCCAGCAAAAGTGTCTTTATCAGGCCTAATTTCAAATATGATAAGAGCAAATGCTTATATGGTCTTAAACAGAGGCTGCTGTAGTCACAGAATGGGATGCCCTGGGAAGGAATGGACCTGGCAGGGTCCAGTAGTGCTTTGGCCAGCAAAAGTGTCTTTATCAGGCTAATTTCAAATATGATAAGAGCAAATGCTTATATGGTCTTAAACAGAGGCTGCTGTAGTCACAGAATGGGATGCCCTGGGCAGGAATGGACCTGGCAGGGTCCAGTAGTGCTTTGGCCAGCAAAAGTGTCTTTATCAGGCCTAATTTCAAATATGATAAGAGCAAATGCTTATATGGTCTTAAACAGAGGCTGCTTTAGTCACAGAATGGGATGCCCTGGGCAGGAATGGACCTGGCAGGGTCCAGTAGTGCTTTGGCCAGCAAAAGTGTCTTTATCAGGCTAATTTCAAATATGATAAGAGCAAATGCTTATATGGTCTTAAACAGAGGCTGCTGTAGTCACAGAATGGGATGCCCTGGGCAGGAATGGACCTGGCAGGGTCCAGTAGTGCTTTGGCCAGCAAAAGTGTCTTTATCAGGCCTAATTTCAAATATGATAAGAGCAAATGCTTATATGGTCTTAAACAGAGGCTGCTTTAGTCACAGAATGGGATGCCTCACAGCAGACTTAAGATCAGTTCAGTATATATGCACAGTTAGTTACTATAAGCAGCCTGAAAACGCTAACAAAGGCTGGATGAAAAAAAAAAAATCTCCCTGTCAGCCAGCTCCGTTTTTCCTACCTTTCCCTGGCTTTCTGTCTGTCTCCTGTCTGTCTCCTGCCTGTCTCCTGCCTGTCTCCAGCCTGTCCCTGTCTGTCCCTGTCTCCAGCCTGTCTAACTGCCTCAGCTACACAGCGTTCTGTCTGTCACGAATGCAATAGAGAAATGAGGAAAAGCAAGATGGCCGCCGTTAAATACCGCTGTGTGACGTCACCGGGCTTGCTGGCTGCTGATAGGCTGCATGTGACTGCCCCAGCTTGCACTGGCGCGGGATACATGTCCAGACATGTCCCGTCCGCCATCTTAGAATGCCTGTAAATGTAAATGAATGGATGTTAAAGGAAAACTTCGAGTGATCGAATCGCGGGGAAATTCGGATTCGATCCGAATCGAATTTTTCCTGAAATTCGGATCGAATCCGGGTTCGTCCGGATCGATTCGCTCATCCCTAATGGCATGCTTCCCAGACATACTCTGCTCACATCAGTGATGCACCTGTATTCCACAAAGGGGGAACGTGCTCAGAGCTAGAAGGCAAGACTCTGCTGTCAGCTTAGCACCTTCTGCTTTTCTGGTGCCCTGTGCGATGGCACTACTTGCTCTGATTAAGTCTCTGTCATCTGTCATACACAGCAAGGAATTTGGCTTGACAAGCCCACATTGGCTGATAAAACACAAGAAGTTCTTGACAATGTAAAGGGAAATGGAGTAGGGATATAGGGATATGATATATTTTTTTACACTTTGAATCAATACAACTATTCAATGATTTTAAACATGGTCAAAGTAGTATAACTACACCAAATGAGTCTGACGGTCCTCTGGTGTTAAGTAACTGCATGGCTCCTAGATAGAAGTGGCTTCCAACGCCACCCATTCTATATCAACCATCCAGGTATTAGGCCGCAGCTGTGTTTTTGGAGGTAAGGCAGTCTGGTATAATTACAGAGTAGAGCAGAATTTGTGAGGTCTATAGGAGGAGTAAAAATATCTGAAGATCGGGTTGTACTAACTGCAATTTGTCTATTTTGGTGCCATGATTTGGGTCTGCATTTTGCTATGGAGGCACTGACAGTGTTTAGCTAAAGCCAGAAAAGCAAAGGGTTATTTGCAAAGCTTTGTTTCTGTTTGTGCCTGACAATAAAACTGTCAGGTTGCACCAAAAATCTTGTTCTTGTGGACTGCAATGGCCATTTGTGCCCGTCTATCAAAGGACAACTGTACAACATGTAAAACATTAGGAAAAGTTCTTCAATGTTGATCATGAAATAAAGCTGGACCTGAACAGAAAGTCTAGTATAGTACCCCCCAGTAAGTAACTGTAAGATAAATATCTACCCTTGTTAACAAGGGGTGGAGGCTTTGGTCTGCCCACCCCCATCTTAATATGGCTCTGGGACCTGGCAGAGTGACGAACATAATCCAGTGAGAAATTGTTGTATAGGCCTAAAAATGGCTCTTTGTCATCTATACCCATACAACTCGCCTTGAGCACCTTAATAAAAGAGAAATGTGGATAGACTGCATTGTACAGATTCTTATCTGCACAGGCTGTAATTGCGTAAGGCTGCAATTGTGCATCTTCAGTTATTTGTTTCTTCTGCTTGTCAGAGATTTGTTTTGACTTTGAAATTAAAGAGTCTATTTTAGTTGATTAGTGTCAAAAAATAAATTAAATGGAATGTGATTTATTGTTTTCCCATGAAGATATTAATAAAATAAGACCCTGAAGGGGATAGCTGGCAGCTTTATTATATTACAACTAGGAGTGTTGCACATATTTTTAAAGCCACAGTTGTTAAAAAGCTTTTCATATTGCCAGATGTCATATTTTACCTGCCACCTCATATCTTTGCTACCACGGTATGGCACATTCCATTTTTTTGCTGCTCTTTTCCCAGCATTGTCTCATGAGCTCAACGTCTTGAGAGACCTTTATGAATCTGCACACTGTGACCCAGAACCTGATTTTTGTTCCTCCTTATACCTAACCCCAACTTAAATTTGTTTTTGGCTTCCCTAAAACCACTACTGCAATGTTATAAAATGCTGGTGGAGACTGCTGACACAAATCGCTTAAAGAAGACCTAAAATTTCCATCTGCAGGGCAGCTTCTGGTACATGGGACACTGAACTAGCTTAAACTGCTCCCTTACACCATCAGTGAGCCCTGCATTTAAATTTTAATTTACCCTAGAACAGCACCATCTGACAGGGAAACGAAATGGCTGCATACATATGTATCAGCCGCATCTGCAATAGGTGGCATGTGGAGCTTCAGTTGCAGTCATTTCTTGGTCCCCATCATGCAGAAAACCAAAGCTAGCCTAAACTACTCCCTTACACCATCAGTGAGCCCTGCATTAGGGAAATTTTAATTTTCCCTAGCAGAACACCATCTGACAGGGAAAGGAAATGACTGCATACACATGCATCAGCCGCATCTCCAATAGGCGGCATGTGGAGCTTCAATTGCAGTAATTGTTTAATCCCCATCATGCAGAAAACCAAAAGCAAAATGTAAGCAACTCCTAAATGTACAGCTCATGCCAGCTTAAAGCAGTTTATTTGTATACAGCGGCAACAGTACTCAGTGCTAAAAATATAGTCACCATGAAAAGCCTGCCAGCTCCCAAGAGTGTTGCATTGTGTTAGTGTTATCACACATCAGCTGCAGCTGAACTATAGGGTTTTCACACTTCCCCAGTAATCACGATTGCATGTTGGCCAGCAATTTGCCTGCATTTTTCAATACTATCACCTTTAAAACCTATTTGTTTATAAGCCATTGCAAGTGCTGTCTTGACAAAAGTGCTGCATGCCAGGCTTTTACAGGGTTATTGCAATTGCTCAGCTATTATGTGAAAGGGCTGCAGTCTCACAGCAATTGCTGTGTGATCAGCGGCAGATTGTGATCACCCCCCAATCACCATAGTTTGAAAGAAGACGAATTTTTGTAATCTATATAGCTCTATATCAGCTGTGATACATTGTAAAGCAGTCATGAGCCTGCTATTGAAGTGTAAATAGCTCACAACTGGCTTACAACTTTCTGCAATATTTGCATTTTGCTTCTGTGATGTGAACATAGTCTCCTCTGTACTTTTGCATGTGGAATTCTAACCCCCTACCTTAGCCTTAGGGCAGAAATATATAAGAACCCAACCTGTGACCTAATTCAATGTGTTACTTGCTGGATATCTAAAACCTAACTTTTTCTGTGGGTATCCGAGCTGAATAAAATTATACAATTCTTTCCTTGCTACATGTTCGGTCCAAACCTCCTTGTACACTGTGCAACCTCATCACTATTTGTTCATCTGTTCCTTTTACTGTCTGCCGAACATTATAGCCTTGCCCTGCTTGGTCCCTCACCATGGAGAGGTTATTTCCCTTTTTTGCCCCCATCCTGAAATGCATATTCCTAACCCTAAGGACTATAGCTGCTGTTCTTTACCTTAAATGACTCACTGTTCTCTTCATCCCCACCCCCCCAAATATTTCATACGGCTTAGACTTGAAAAAGCAGAGCCTGCAGTGTTGTTCTTTTCTTCACCTGGATTTTGACATTCAGAATGGACATTTTCTTATACGTGCATCTGGTATCTGGTGAAGCCAGGCTTACTATATATCATTCAGGCTTGTGACCCTTCTGTAGTTGTCGTCTGATCTTATTGATCTAGTTCTGTCGGAATTTCTTACTTGTTTCTTGATGCAGTTTGAAAGCTACTGTGCTGAAAAATGCTTTTGTGATTTTTCTATTCAGCTTCCCTATAAGATTATTATACTTTTATTTCTGAAAGGTAATATAGCTTACATTTACAAATATAAGTATACCTCATAGTGTGTGTGTATATATGTGTATACCCTGCATCAGGTCGTATATATCTTGCTATGTGCGGTGAGTAGTAATGAGCGTAAGGTTTTGATCTGAGCTAAAATCAACCCAAATATTACCACTTGGTGTGATCAGACCCAAAAAGCAGCAATATGCAGGTCAAATTGTACAAATTGTCAAAATCTTTTCCCTTGGGACCCCTTGCCAATTGAAGTGAAAAAAAAAAAAAAAAATCATTCTATATTACACTATACTATACTCAAGTCAGTGTCTTCATACAACACCTACTGTCTTGAGGCACCCCATGTGAATTCTGTGATATCGTCAGTAGTGGACAAAGTGACTGCTTTCCCAGCATTTGATAATTTGATTATCCACTACCCCTAACCACAGTTTCTGGTAAGGTATGAGCAGTTCTCTTTATTGCATAAGAATTTTACCCACAACATTTTACTGGGATCTGGGTATCATACTGTTAATCCACTACCTCGCTTTCAGTGTTTGGTGAGTATTACTGTTGAGTCTTGATGGGAGGGGGATAGTTACAGTTCTGTTTAATAAAACAAATATATTAAACAGATCCCTTTGCCTAAAAGGCAGTCACAATGCCAAAGCCTAATAGTTGTGGACTTAAGTGCAGCGGCAGAACTACCAGTCCAAGCGGGAGAAACGGCAGCAGGCTGGAGCTCCCTTTGACATCTAGTGAAGATGATGGAGGTAAAACAATGTCAAATACACAGAGCTCGCTTATACAGTCCTTTCAATTAAGGGTATCCAATTACGGCATCCCAAGGTGCATGCATCGATGGTAAGTCGAGTGATCCCACCACCAGATGGCTCATTACCAGATATTCATAAAAACAGGCATGTAGATAAGAGACGCCCAGATGTCCAACAGCAATATCTCTTCCACAAATAGATGGTTCTCGGATAGTATCTCACAACAAGACAGCCCCAAAGAAATTCTTCTAGGGGTGCAGGGCTCCGTTCTCAATTGGAATATGGGAATTATCCCATGCAGTAGTGCATGCAGAGAAAACAAAGAGACCAAAATCGTGCAATAATGCTAAAACTCAATTTAATAAAACAATGAAATAGGCATATGCACTCACGAACAAAGATGTAAAAACAGCGTATAATGTTTGCAATCAGAGGAAAGTTCAGTGACTCTCACCGCACGGTCCACGAATGTCCTCCGTTGCCATAAAATCAACTGCCGCTCCTTAAAGGTCAGTGAAAGAACAATCCCAACGTGTTGCGCTGCTCGCGGCGGCTTTAACCAGGGTATGGAGAGGAACAATGATCCGGAAGTTTAAAATGGAAGTGCCCAAGGGTACGAGCACAGTATTCTATAGCGAACTCCAATCACATAAGCTCATTGCCACAGCTTAGCCAATAGCAACTGAGTGGGCGTGTGTAGAAGAGGGTGCGAAAAGCACTGCTTAGCTGGCTTTCAGGTGCACACTAGCTAAACAGGAAGTGCGTCATACAGGATCCAAAGAGAGGCGTGGGTAACGCCCCACCCCACCGTCATAACAAAACGCTAAGACGCCAAACGCACTGGCGTCTGTAGTTTGTGGCCGTGGTTGCAGGGTAACCACGTAGAGTTTATAGAGCTAAACGCTAATAGCGTTACTATAGCGTAGCTCTGCGTTAATGGCGTATTCATGCCGCGGACAGAAATATGTCCAAAGCAACAAAAATGATGACTGACTATTGGAACTGACCAACTATAAATGATATGCAGTCCCATTTGCTAGGGCAGATACACAATCAAGTTGCATTCTCCAGGACAGAGGGATTCTAAAAGGTGGTAAGAGAAGTGGCCACACATTATTAAAGCGGACCTAAAGTAAAGCTCTGGCCAAGCTAACAGAAGGGATCTCTTCATTCAAAAAGAGGGGGAAACACTCCAGGTCGTTGGTCACTCCAGGTTTATGATGAAGGCGAAAATATCGAATCCAAAAAAGATTGGTTCAATTTTTTTCAACCAATGTGGGTTATTGTTGGTAGAAAAATTGATTAATAAAAAAAATCTAGCTACGTGGGCTGGAGTCTATTAAGGAGGAAATTAAAACTAGGCTCAACCCCGTGGTGGCTTCAGAGCAATTTCTAAAGAAATCTAGCGAGTTTAAAATCCGTCTAGCGAAAGAGGAATCTGCAATTAAGAATAAAAAAATGTGAAAATTACAGAGGGATATAAATGATTATGCCACTGAAAAAGGTATTTAAATGGCAATTTTTTGATGGGTTTGAGTCCGACCATGGCCCATCTACCAAATCTGCTAGTGCCCAACAATACACTCCAAACATGGGCGTTGATTACTGGGCGGACCCCCCTGGGACTAGAAATTCTCCCCTACTACAGCGATTTAAATATAATGGGGATAGTGACACCAAGTACTGCTCAGAAATACCCCCCAGGACAGACCAGCGAAATAAAAATTTGGGCCTGAGTTGGAGAAGAAGAACCCTGTTCTGGAGAGACATTAATCGCCCATTTAAAAATAGTGAGGGTGATATTTTTTATAAACGTGGTCTAGAAGAATCCACCACGCAGCCCCCCACACCCCATTCTCCTTTTCCCGAGGCCCCCTGGAGATTCGCCACACACAGGGGAGCCTCCCCAATCAGGGACAGAGACAAATCTATGGCCCAAAAAAGAAAGGGATGGGACGTAGGGGAAAACGTGGAGGGGCCAAGCATAAGAAGGCAGAGAAGGTCTAAGGGCAAGACATTTTTAATCTTAGTTCCACGGTATTGACCGATGATGAGTTAAAGGTCTTAGACCTGGGGCTGAAGTACGCTCCGCCCAAAAATATGGATACATTTCATACGCATGTGGATTTTCAAAAATGTATGAGAAAATTGAATATAAAAAAATTATTTTTAAAACATCCAAAATCCACTACTTTGAAAGCTGAGAATACTGGACTAAATACTAGCACACAACTTGTCGAGGATCCACCAGGAGATCTGGAACGGTTCTCACACACTGACCTGAGAAACAAATCCTTCTTTAACCCTAATATCCCTTCCAATTCCCATCTGGAAGTTTTTAGAAAACTTGTCACAAGGGATTTGAAAAACATCAATATTCTCAGTGTGTCACACACCCCGCTTCCCCTTTAATTCTTACGATCGGGTTACTCCACCGGCAGGTGGCGACGTTGCAGAGAGAAGTCTTGAAAACGAGCCCCTCCTGGCCTACATATACCTGGGACCTCCCACTTAACACCCAGTGTTTTCTCTCTGCAAGATGCGACAAGACAGAAAAAAAGTCTCCTGCTTGCAGGTAGCCGGGGTCAAACCCGGCATCCCCTTTTGGTCTATTTCTGCCCAGTCAATTGTTTATATGTCTAGATAGTTAATGGAAGCCTCCCAGCCTAGGCTGCTGGCTGGGCAACGGTAGATGGCACTATATGGTGCCTGGGAGCTTATCTCCTCCGCTCGACCCCACGCGTGGGGCAATGCGGTTATCCGGCATGGTGATCCGGATTTGGGATGCCCCTGTCCCGGTGTTCCCCTTGGCCACCTTCTGCCACTTGGACCCTTCTCCCTTCGCGTTGGGGGGGGGGGTTTGTATGGGGTGCTTTACACTTGTGTGATTCTGTGTGTTTGGGGAGCGCTGGCAGCCGCGACGTGCGGGCGCGTGTCCCGAGCTGCTGGGGCTCCTTGTAGCATATTTTAAACTTCTCCCGCTTGGTCTGTGTTGGGGGACTGAGGGCGTCTGTGGTGCCCGTTTGCACGGCGCGCCGCCATTCTGTGGGCCGCGCTGCTCGTGTCTTGGGGGCGGGGCCGCGCTCCCTCTCGGCCCACGCTGTATGGTTCTCCGGTGGGGCCGGAGCGCGGAGCGCGCTGAGCCCGGCCCGCTGTCCTTCCTCTTCCTCACTTGGAGTCCTCACTACACGGAGGCACTCAGCAACAGGTCAGCGGTCCCTAGCTCGGCTGAGGAGGGCGCCGTCATTCAAGCAGGGTTTGTTTGTTTGTCTTGCATTGTTGCTGTGTAGTGCATGCTAATGGCAGTCGCTTGCGAGTTTCCCTGTCACTTTGGTATAGCTTCCCCCTCCTGGAGGCACATATTAATTATATATGTATATATATATATTTTTTTTTTCATGGGTTGCATATATTTATATATTTTACCTTCTGTTTGGTGTATGTGTGTGGCGCATGCTGGCAAACTTTCTTTGGGGGACTGATTGTGGTCTCTTTTCTCTTACAGATTCTGGGATCCCCTCACTGCAGTGGGTCTCCCGGTCTGATATACCTGGCTAGTCTTTTTCTCCAAATTGGGATTCTCCTAGGCTTAAAAATCCTCCCACTCCCAGGACTATAAAAGGAGCATCCCGGGTTGCTTAATGCGTAAATCCCTGGGTTATTGTGAAAGCCCTAATTTCACCATATGGAGGCTTCCGACATTACCGGAAATGGCTCTTCGGGGCTATCCAGGCTGTGTGGGGGTTGTGGGGCTCCTCTCCCAGGCGATTCCATGTGCACAGCAGAATATTTCGCGCCAGTCCGGCACTCTGGCTTCTGGCTCCTCGCAACTTCCGTCATCTCCTACCCCCCCACCTATTCCGGACCCCGTGTGACGTTGTCAAAGGTGGGGATTCGCAATCCGAGGTGTGTGCACGATAGGCCAACCTCGAGAAAATAGTTTCCGCCGCGGTGGCTCAGAAGCCTACGGCTAAGCGGAAGCACCTTTCTCCAGCATCGCCTGTTCTGGAGGATGAGGTGTTTGAAGTATTGGATTGGTCGGATTGTCCCCCCTGCTGAGGAGGGGGAACTCCTTGAGGAGTCGGACGAGCCTGCAGACCAGCAATTGGTTGGTACCGCTGGTGATCAGGCTGTGGGGGTGTCCCTTGACACTCCTTCCATTTTGGCTCAAATGTTTGAAATTTTGGCTTTGGATCCGCCCGAGGCAGTCCCCCCACCAAAGGGTGAGTTGTTTGATGTGCCCCAGCCGCGTTTGGTGTTTCCCAGGCAACAACACTTTGTGAGGGTTGTCCTTAAGGAATGGGAACAACCCACGCGCCTTGTTGGAGTTCCTCCTAGTTGGTATAAGCATTATCCCTTTCCGGAGGATTTTGTGAAGCTTTGGTCTGTTCCCCCTGATGTCGATGCCCCTGTGTTGGGGCTGTCTAACACTGCTGTGTTGCACTCCCCTGACACTACTACCATTAAGGATGGTGAGGATCGTCGGATTGATCAATTGGCTCGCCATGGTTTTATCAGTGCTGGATCGGCACTGCGGCCGGTGTGTGCTTCGGTGCTTCTTCTGATGGCTGTTAGGTCCATTGTTAGAGATTTGTACGCAGATCTTGATCCCACTTGTGATGAGTTCGCTTCTCTCAAGCAGTGTGAATCGTTTATTTCCTTTGTCATGACCGCCCAGGGCGATGCGCTTGCGATGTGTAGCAGGACCGCGGCCCTGTTGGTTGCTATTCGTCGGTCGGTGTGGCTGCGCCAGTGGACGGCGGACTTTAACTCTAAGAAGTCGCTTACAGCTCTTCCTTTTGTAGGTTTGCACCTGTTTGGCGATAAATTGGATTCAGTTACCAAGGGTGGTAAGTTGCCTCAACGCAAGAGGCCTCGTCGTTCCTTTCGGGGAGCGACTTCCTTTAGTCCCTCCTTTCGGGGAGTCAGAGCGGGCAGGGGGGCCTCCTTTCCCGCTACCAGGGGTGCAGGTTGGACCCGGGGGAGGGGCCGTGGCCGTCCCGGTCAGTCCTGGGGCGCCAAGCCCAAGCCTGCTGGTAAGCCTGCTCAGCAATGAGGGGGTGCCCTCACCCGTGCGGGTGGGGGGACGATTGCGACACTTCTCCCTGGTTTGGGACCAGGAGGTTCCGGACAGATGGATCTGGGAGGTGGTGTAGTCCGGTTACAAGCTGGAGTTCGAGTCTCGCCCTCCTTCACGGTTTTTCCGGTATCGGATGCCCACCGATCCTTCGGCCGTGCAGGGGCTCCTGGCGTCGGTGAAGAATCTTCTGGAAATGGCGGTCATCCGGCCGGTGCCGCACTTAGAGGTGGGCCTCGGGTTTTACTCCAATCTTTTCACAGTCCCCAAGAAAGACGGGTCGGTTCGCCCCGTTCTGGATCTGAAGTTCCTCAACAGGTTCATCTGTACTCGGAAGTTTTGCATGGAAACTCTGCGATCGGCCATCAATTCTCTTCGGCAGGGGGACTTCATGACGTCCATAAACATCAAGGATGCTTACCTTAATGTTCCCATCTGCCAGGCTCATCAACGTTTTCTTCGGTTCGCGATGAAGGGTCGGCATTTTCAATTTGTGGCACTTCCATTTGGCCTTACCTCGGCTCCAAGAGTGTTCACCAAGGTGCTGGCAGGGGTGATGGCCATTCTCAGATCTCAAGGCATTCGCGTCGTACCTTATCTGGACGACCTTCTCATCATGGCTCCCTCTCTCATTCAATCAGAGACGGACAACAGGGCAGTGGTCTCCACGCTGGAAAGCTTCGGTTGGGTGATCAACTTTCCCAAGTCCTCCCTCGCCCCGGCCAGGGTGGTGTCCTTTCTGGGCATGCGGTTGGATTCTTGTCTACACAGGGTGTTTCTGCCTCAGTCCAAGATTTGTCTGATTCAGGAATTGGCTCGGTTCCTTCTTTCCAATCCTCGACCGTCCATCCGTCTAGGGTTGATGGTCGCCTCTTTCGAGGCAGTTCCTTTTGCTCAATTTCACACAAGGACGCTTCAGCTTCATCTGTTGGCGTCTTGGGACCGGCGACCACGGTCATTGGATCGGCCCTTCCAGTTATCCTCCCGGGTCCGGCAGTCCCTTCAATGGTGGTTGGTCTCGACCAATCTCTTGAGGGGCAGGTCTTTCCTGACTCCTCTCTGGGAAATTGTCACCACGGACGCCAGTCTTTCGGGATGGGGGGGATTCTGGAAGGATCTTCAGTTTCGGGGGCAGTGGGGACCTCAGGAGGCCCACTTGCCCATCAATGTTCTGGATCTGAGAGCCATCCGTCTGGTTCTTGTTCTTTTGATTCAGCATGTTCTGGGCCTTTCGGTTCAGGTTCGTTCGGACAATCGAACAGCGGTTGCTTACATCAATCATCAGGGAGGGACTCGCAGTCTGGGGGCCCTCAGAGAGGTGTCCCTGATCCTGACCTGGGCGGAGGCCCATGTTCCGGGTGTGGAAAACAGGGAAGCGGATCTGTTGAGCAGGGGCTCTTCCCGTCTGGGAGAATGGGCTCTCCATCCTCAGGTTTTTCGGTCGCTGTGTCTCCGGTGGGGGACACTGGCGGTGGACCTGTTTGCCTCTCGTCACAATTGCAGGCTTCCGACCTTCGTGTCGCTCTCCCAGGATCCTCTAGCTCTGGCGGTGGATGCCATGTCCCTGAGCTGGGGGGATCTGAGGTTTCTGTACCTTTTTCCTCCGATACCCATGCTAGGCAAGGTGGTACGGATGCTGGCTCTGGAAAAGGTGTCCGCCATTCTCGTGGCTCCAAGGTGGCCAAGGCGAGTATGGTTCGCAGACATCGTTCGGCTGGCAGTGGACCAGTTCGCCCTGCCTCTTCGGCCCGATCTGCTCACTCAGGGTCGGCTGTGTTACCCCAATTTACCAACGCTGGGTTTGACGGCTTGGCTGCTGAAACCTTCATCTTGAAGGAGGGGGGTCTTTCTGACTCGGTTGTTAAGACTCTGATCTGTGCCCGGAAGAGGTCTTCTTCTACCATCTACTATAGGACTTGGAGAGCCTATATCGCTTGGTATGAGGTTAGATCTTTGCCTTGTAGGGTCTTTTCGGTTTCCAGGACTCTGGATTTTTTGCAATCAGGGCTGGACTCTGGTCTCCAGCTGAGTACTTTGAAAGGGCAGGTTTCTGCCTTGTCTATCTTTTTTCAGAAGCCTTTTGCACTTCATCATTTAGTTAAAACTTTTTTCCAGGGGGTTACGCATGTGCGGCCTCCCAGGAAGCCATTGCTCCCTGTTTGGGACTTGAACTTGGTTCTTTCTGCTCTTCAGGCTCCTCCCTTTGAGCCCTTGCAGGATATTGCTCTATCTACCTTGACCCAGAAAAATTGCCTTCTTGGTGGCTATCACTTCGGTTCGGCGTGTCTCGGAGTTGGCGGCCTTGTCTATTCAGGCGCCCTACTTTGAGAGGCATCAGGACAAGGTGGTTTTTCGTTTCAAACCGGACTTTCTTCCTAAGGTTGTTTCTACTTTTCATTTGAATCAGGATATTCTTCCCTCCTTGTGTCCTAAGCCTAAGAATGACAAGGAGAGGTTTTTGCATTGTTTGGATGTAGTACGCTGTGTTAAGTACTATTTGATTACTAATTCTCCTTTTCGTAAAACTGATGCCTTTTTTGTTGTGCCCTGTGGGCCTAGGAAGGGTTTGGCTCCGGCCAAGTCTTCCATTAGCAAATGGATTCGTCAGGCGATTGTTGGGGCCTATTTGGCCAAGGGGAAGGTTCCCCCTTTTCGTATTACTGCTCATTCTACTCGTGCTGTTGGAGCGTCTTGGGCTTTTCAGCACCAAGCTTCTGTTGAACAAGTTTGTAAGGCTGCTACTTGGTCTTCTGTTCATACTTTTTCTAAGTTTTACAAGGTTGATGTGCGGGCCTCAGCGGATGCTGTGTTTGGCTGCAAAGTTCTGCAGACCGCAGTCGTTTAAGTTATGCTTCATTTTGCCTCCGGATACCCACCCCTTGTGGACACTGCTTTTGGATGTGCCGATCGTAAGAATTAAAGGGGAAGCGGGGTGTGTGACACACTGAGAATAATACCATTTTGTGAGTACTCACCTGTAAAATGGATGTTGTCAGTGTGTCACACACCCCGCTTCTACCCGCCCTTTTTGGTATCCTGGATCCTCTATATGGTAAAGCTTTCTTTTGGTTTTTTTTGAGGTTACCGTTGGTTTTCCTGGTACCTTGTCTTACTGCTGTTTGAATTCACTGGGTGTTAAGTGGGAGGTCCCAGGTATATATAGGCCGGAAGGGGCTCGTTTTCAAGACTTCTCTCTGCAACGTCGCCACCTGCCGGTGGAGTAACCCGATCGTAAGAATTAAAGGGGAAGCGGGGTGTGTGACACACTGACAATATCCATTTTACAGGTGAGTACTCACAAAATGGTATTATTAAGGGCAACCATAACCGTACCTGTTTGGCCTTCTCAAATGGAGTAAAATCATTAGAAAGGAACCACGATCTGGTTATTAAGCCAGCCGATAAAAGGGGGGGCTTAGTCATTCTTGACAAGAATGACTATATAGAGGAAATGAACAGACTACTTTCTGATTCAGACACTTACTCTCTCCTTAAGGGAGACCCTACGGGTGACTATCAAAAAGCTCTCCAGAAATTTCTTAACAAGGGGCAGAATGTCGGTGTCTTGAGTAGAAAAGAATGAGTATTTGAATATCAGAACACCCAAAATCCCACCATTTATCGATCACGTGCAGGCTGGTGGAATACGTTGATGTTTTTCTTCAGCCGCTTGTGCAAAGTCTGCCAGCTTATCTGCGGGACTCAGGGGAGGTGTTGAAGCTGGTTGATGCCCAGCAGGTCTCTGAAAACTCTTTTAGCTACAGCAGACGTTACGTCGCTTTACACCGTCATACCCAACCAAGGGGGAGTGGATGCAGTTTTGCATTTCTTGAATCAGGACCCCAATCTCCAACAAACTTAAATAGACTTCACTATTGAATGCCTCATCTTTGCGCTGAACCATAATTATTTTTGGTTCAGCGGCAATTTCTACTTACAGATTAAGGGTGTGGCAATGGGGGCCAAGTTTGCCCCTAGCATGGCCAACCTTTACGTTGGTTTCTGGTAGGCCCAATTTATTTTTGATCGAATAAGACAGTCCCTGAAATTATGGAGCCGTTATATTGATTATGTCCTTATCATATGGGAGGGCACCAAGGCTTTTTTACAGACTTTTTTGGATGAAGTCAATGCCAATGAATGTAATTTGGAATTTACAGCAGAGACCAATGCCCTTATAGTCAATTTCCTCGATCTTACAATCAAAAGGGAAAATTACCACTTGACCACCTTAACATACTTTAAAGTTACCGATCAAAATGGCTATGTGCCTTTTAACAGTTGCCACCACCCTAATTGGCTGAGAGACATTCTACATGGTCAATTCCTACGTCTTAGACGCAATTGCAGTCATCTTGAGGACTTTGACAGGCAGTCAGATTGTCTTAAGCAGAGATTTATAGAAAAGGAATACAGGTCTGAGGAGGTAGAGCGGCAGTATTAGGTGGCTAGGCGTACTGAGCGTAAAGATATGTTAGAGTCCACTAATAGGAAGGATAAGATTAGTAGTGGACAGGCGGCCTTCATTACGGGCTACAGTGTGCAGCACCAACAGGTACAACAGGTTTTAAACAAGCACTGGCACATTTTGAAGGAGGACCCTGTGCTGGGCCCCGAACTGCCAGAAAAACCTCCTTGCATTTTCCGCAGGGCACCTAGTTTGAGGGATAGGCTTACGAAAAGCTTTATTGACCCACCAAGATCTGAAAGGCTTTCATAGATGTGGGACCTGTTATGGGTGCCGCACCACTTCCTCCACTATTAAGTCCCAGAAAACTTTTAGAGATGTTAGAACAGGCAAGGAGGTGGAAATACCTGAGCTGATCACCTGTAGCTCGAAACATGTTGTGTATTTACTTTGGTGGCCATGTAATTTACTGTATGTGGGGCGTACCACCAGAGAATTGAAAATCTGAATCCGCGAGCATCTGTATAATATCAGACGTGGTTTTGAAGCACATAGTGTGTCCTCCCACCTTAAATCGGCCCACTCCTCTAGTCCCGGCTTGTTGTCCTTTATAGGACTGGACAAGGTGAAAAGTCATTGGAGAGGGACCCATATGCTGAGGGAATTGTCCAAACGGGAGGGTTATTGGATTTATTCTCTGAATACTTTATCCCTGGGGGGGCTCAACATAGATTTTGATTTGAATTGCTTTCTGGATACATCATTAATTATATTTTTTTTGATAGTCTATATGTTGTTTTGCATGTAAAGTGACTCTCATGGCAGGGTAATCCGCATATGTCACCGTTTTCCCCCTATCTGGCTATTTTGTTTCCCCCTCTTTTTGAATGAAGAGATCCCTTCTGTTAGGTTAGCTTGGCCAGAGCTTTACTTTAGGCCCGCTTTAATAGCGTGTGGCCATTTCTCTTACCACCTTTTAGAATCCCTCTGTCCTGGAGAATGCGATTTGATTGTGTATCTGCCCTAACAAATGGACTGCATATAATTTATAGTTGGTCAGTTCCAATAGTCAGTCATCATTTTTGTTGCTTTGGACATATTCTTTCTGTCCGCAGCATGAATACGCCATTAACACAGAGCTACACTACAATTGTGCTATTAGCGTTTAGCTCTATAGACTCTACTTAGTTACTTAGCAACCACGGCCACAAACTACAGACGCCAGTGCATCTGGCGTCTTAGCGTTTTGTTATGACGGTGGGGTGGGACGTTACCCACGCCTCTCTTTGGATCCTGTATGACGCACTTCCTGTTTAGCTAGTGCGCACCTGAAAGCCAGCTAAGCAGTGCTTTTCGCACCCTCTTCTACACACGCCCACTCAGTTGCTATTGGCTAAGCCATGGCAATGAGCTTATGTGATTGGAGTTCGCTATAGAATACTGTGCTCGTACCCTTGGGCACTTCCTTTTTAATCTTCCGGATCATTGTTCCTCTCCATACCCTGGTTAAAGCCGCCACGAGTGGCAAAACGCTTTGGGATTGTTCTTTCACTGACCTTTAAGGAGCGGCAGTTGATTTTATTTTATGGCAACGGAGGACATTCGTGGACCGTGCGGTGAGAGTCACTGAACTTTCCTCTGATTGCAAACATTATACGCTGTTTTTACATCTTTGTTCGTGAGTGCATATGCCTATTTTATTGTTGTTAAATTGAGTTTTAGCATTATTGCACGATTTTGGTCTCCTTGTTTTCTCTGCATGCACCTACTGCATGGGATAACTTCCATATTCCAATTGAGAACGGAGCCCTGCACCCCTAGAAGAATTTCTTTGGGGCTGTCTTGTGAGATACCATCTATTTGTGGAAGAGTTATTGCTGTTGGACATCTGTGCGTCTGTTATCTACATACCTGTTTTTATGAATATCTGGTAAGAGTTTAAGCCATCTGGTGGTGGGATCACTCGACTAACCATTGATGCATGCACCTTGGAATGCCGTAATTGGATACCCTTAATTGAAAGGACTGTATAGGCGAGCTCTGTGTATTTGACATTGTTTTACTGTTTTTAGAATTGGGACTTCTGTACACGTTGAGCTCATTTTCTACTAAAATGTATTCTTAATTCACCATTAGTTTTAAAGCACGGTGTTGTATAGGTCTGCCCGTTGGAGTCTTATACATTTTTATTGAGATGATGGAGGTGTTGACCAACCAGCCAGCAGTCTTGGACTGATTGACAAAGACCTCAGACTGCACAGCCAACAGAAGCCAATCAGGTAGGGAGGCATCATGTGGTTCCACCGACACCACTATTTCATGGCAAAGGCAGCTACATTCTTCTTAACCCTCTTCTGTCCTGAACTTGCTTTCACCTTTGCTCGACCATCTGCCCTAGATCTATTGGTAAGCCTCCCCTCTTACCCACTTTTCAGTGATGGTTTGGGGGATAGTCCGTGTTTGGAAGACAGTCATCATGAGGACACCAGCAGGGATCATGAGAAGATGTCTAGGCCTCAAAGCATGAGAGCCAAGGGGCACAAGTTGGTGGAGCCAGGGGGACATTGCACCAGGCAGTTGAGGGAGACAGCAGTGGCAGTGCAAGCTGCAAAGATAATGATGTTGCTGACCACATGTGGCATCCGGGTCAGCGTGTCATGAACCCAGAATTATGGCAACGTGCTATAAAGGCATCATGGCAGCCATAACAAATCTTAAAGGAATACTCCTTTTGGCATGTTTTTTGTGTTCTGCCTTATTGTTTTCCTCTTTTGAACTGTATAATAAACATTTGTGTTAGGATTGTGCCCCCAGAACTGTGATTTACTATCAGCATGCGGTTTCCATGATTATCATATTCCTGGTACTCTCTTTCGCTGTGGGGGTGGTTTTCATGGTCTTGAGTAAAAACACTGGACTTCAAGTCCCACAATTCTTGCAATGTAACAGGTAAACTCTTTAGCAGCTTTGGCTAAGTCTAAGCAACCTAATGCAGAGAACCAAGCCATTAACCCTTGCTACTGGAACACAAGACTCTGATGATTCCAAACTGATTCCAAACTGAAGAAGCTGAATTTCAACAGAATGGGTTAAACCAGTCACCCATGCCTTAGCCAGATGATTAGCAAGCTAGAATGATAGTCTGATATGCACACAAAATCATCAGTTAGGTGTACATAGCTAAGGTAAACACATTGTTATATAAGACCCCTAGCAACAGAGTTTCAAACAAATAGAAAAAAAATAACATAAGCTTAGTACATTAAATACATCCCTTTGCCGCACAATAATAGAAACTTTTAAAAATGCAGAAATCAAAAGGGGAATTACCCTTTAATTACAATGTAGAATGGGTACACCATCTGCTTGCTAGCACACAAGCTCTGTGTTACTCGGAAGTGTGGCAGTTTTTCTACGAGCCATCTCCCAGTTCCAATCCAGGGTGAAGGCTCTTTCAGGAACATGTGAAGTTGGGAAAAGGTCCTAATGTGGGCACTAGTTCCATGCGTGCACACATAAAATGCCCCCAGCAGCTTGGGAGTTCCATGTCCGACAGGTTGTTGTGCAGTAGGATCCACCAAATGCTGCATTTCCCAGTGTGAAGAACAACATCTGTGCTCCTCACCCTCTGTAGCAAGTTTTAGTTGTCTGTGCCATCCACCTTCATCTCCTGCTTTGCTCCCACTTCTCTATTGAGAAAGCAATCGCTGCCTGAGGCGATTGCAATAAGGCGGCAATACACAAGCAGTCACCCTGTTGCGCAAAAGCTCAATGGGCACCTGACCAAATTATTAGTGTTATAGTCCCTCCATTTTCAGGTAGTGGACTCCACACCTTTCAGAGACCTTATGGCTTGTGTCCACCCAAATTGCAAAGTCCCAAACAGGCATTATTTTGAAAAAATGCAGAAGAAGGTTGATCAGTCTCAAAGATGGTGCACTTCAGTGCCGACATGTGAAGCTTCCAGCTAAGGACAAGGGAAGTATATATCCATCACTGCCCAGTGGATTTCCATCCTTTTGGCCCAGGCACTGCAGACCAGGTAGCAGTGGCACCTCCGCTGTGCCATCGTGGGCTTTCTGCATCCTCTGCCTTTTCCAACACCACCACTTATGTTCTCCACCCCCTCCTCCACCTTCTCACCCTACTATCTATCAAGAGCTCACGCAGTTATGATTTCATACCACCAATCTGCCAATTCCGGAGCTAAAAATCACACTGGCTGGAAAAGCTGGGCATTTGCTGCATGAAGAAATCATTCATCACTTTGCAGTGGTGGTAGGGGCGGTTCGTCATATGTAGGGTGGAATTCCAGCATGTGGGGACATTTCAGATTAAGCAGTGGCTTAATCTGAAATGTCCCCAGTGGCGCTGCACGTATAGGAGAGTGTGTTTGAAGACATAGGCCTCGATTCAATAAAGGTAGAAAAAAATTCTCATGGTAGTAAAAAATTCAATTCATGAGAAAAAAGCCTGAGAATGTCACTGTTACCGAATCACTAGATAAAAAGACAGTGAAAGCCAATGGCAGCTTTTACTACAGCGTAGAAAGGAGTAAACAGTTCTCTACTTTTCTTAGGAGTAAAAAAGTGCCATTGGCTTTCATTGTTTTCCTAGATGGTGATTCAACAACAGTGAAATTCTCAGGCTTTTTTCTCATTAATTGAATCTTTTACTACCATGAGAATTTTTTTCTACCTTTATTGAATCGAGGCCATAGGATCAGCTATAGTGAGCACATACCCCACTAGACATGGCCAGAACATTTGCCAGACCAACATTGTCTGACAACCAGATTGATCATGTGTGCCAGGCATGTGTCATGTGACCTAGACACAGGGCAGCCACAATGTTCATCCTGTTATCTGCACTCATATTGTCCAATTTAAGTTGACATGGAGACAGCCAGTGTGAAATTTCCTGGCCACAGGTAACGTTCTGCCTGCAGATCCTACACTGTCAAGTTTGTTCTTCTGGGAAGGTACAAAAGAATTGCCACATGGTAGAGTACCGTACAGAGTTAGCCTTTCCAGCAGCACCACTAGACTCATTCTCCTCATCACTATCCATAGCAACAGGGCTGCTGAGAAAAGCTGGCTCCCCACTAGAAGGCTTCTTTTACTGTGATGTGTAGCTGTAGTGAAAAATTCACTGAAACCTGGCTCCGATGCCTAAGAGTATTCCTCCTCCTGAGATGAGCGAGAGTGAGTCAACTAGTCCACAATGGATGCATTGTCCGAAAAAGGATTCCTTTTCTTTTTCAACTATATTTAACAAAAAGCGCAGCTAAAACAGAGCTGCCCCCAAGAAAAATTGCTTTGCAGGTGAAAACATTTATTTTTTTAAACTGTATTTAACAAAGGAATGGTGGGCCCCAACTTGGAGAGAGACAGCTGCATGGCAAAAACAGAGCTGCCCCCCCCCCCCCCCAAAAAAAAATCCTTGACAGGTGAAAAAGATTGATTTACATTTTTTAAACTATTAAACCCTGGGGCACTGTGTGCCTCAAGTTCCCCAACACAGTGACAGGGGCCAGCTAAACAAGACAGATGTTGCCAAAAAATAAAAAAAACCCTCACTGAAGTTTTCAGACTTTACAGGGTGGACTACAATGACCAGCAGATCCCAGCGCAGGCAGAAACAGTGTTTTTTTGTGCAGCACCCCCCCCCCAGAGTCCCACTGTGCCCACTTCCTTTCCTGTCCCTTCTTTTCTCCTATACTGTGATTCAAAATGCCCTAAACTATCCCTGCTTCAAGAGCAATGCTCTCTCTGCAACAGCCAGCTCGAAAATGGTGGGTAGAAGGTGCATCACGTGCAATTGTGCCTCCTGATTGGCCCAGCTACCCTGATCTCTTAAGCTGCAACCATGTGATCCTGTATCTCTGCTTCTCCTTGGCTGGCCATGACCTGTGGGGTGGTGCAGGTGAAATCATGTTAGGTTTGTTTTCCATGTTCCACCGCAAACCATAGGAAGTTGTGTTTTCCTAAAATTTGGGTAGAAACCATGTTTTATCGGTTTTTTTCGCTCATCTCTATTTGTAAGCAAAGTGTCGAGCTTTAGTGCAGAGGTGTTAAGCTGACTCCCTGAATGAGAACGTGATAACCTATTCTCAGTTCAGTTGCTTCTTGGGCTCACCGTAAGACCTTAAAATACCTTACGGTGTCTCTAATCTACTATACATTGCCCCTCAATATTTGTTACCTTTAATATAGTATTTTTTTTTTTTTTTTTAATTGAAGATATGCAAATGTTACAACCAAAGACGGCTTACATTTCAGTTTATAATACAAGTAGAAAAAATCACATCCAGTTGAAGTCATTTTTATACAAAATATAGCACAAATAAGATGTTATACAAAGCATTCAACGCAATTAGAAAACAGCAGCGGCTACAAAGGTTAAGTACAAGACATGTTAAGAGGGTAAGAAAGACAGTGGAGGATGGAGAAAAAAGAGGAAAAAAAGGGAAAGAGGGAACGGGGTGGGTGTCCATACTACGACCAACATGAAAAGGATAACACTAGGTTACAGGTAGGTGAGAGCTAAGTTACAAATAGGTGACGATCAAAATGTTTAGGCTGGAAATGGGTGATCCAACCTTCCCAGGTAGCTAGGAAGGAAGTAAGATCCCCCTGCATTGAGGCAGCCATCTTTTCAAAAAGCATTACCTCGTTAATGCGAGGTATGAATATGCCGGACTAGCTCAAAATGTGTTCTGGAGCAGTCGGGAGGTCTTACGTTTAGAAGGGCTAATTGGGGTGAGGGGGTCAGACGCAGGCCTGTTGCCTTCAGTATAAGGTAAAATACCTTAGCCCAGAACTGCTTAACTAGCCTACACTCCCACCAAATATGAATGTAGGTTCCTTGCTCACGACAGTTTCTAAAGCATTCTGAAGAGTACGAAGGGCAGAACTTGTGAACTCACTCCCAAGAGGCTGCGTACCACAAATAGACTCAAAGGGCGAGGAAGGTCTTGGTACGGACCCAGACTCCGATGTAGCGCCTATATAATGAGTAATTTGGAGAAAGCGGAGAAATTCTTTACTCGGTATGTCCCTAAGTGATTGAAATTTGGAAAAGTTTATCATACCCCTATGCGATAAAAAATCTTTGAACTTCGTTAAGTTGTGTGCCCTCCACCAGGAGAAGGCTGACGGTTCCTGGAAAGCCGGGAGGAACTCAGGATTGCCAAATATAGAGAGCAAGGGGGTCTGAGGGGAGGAGAGGTTTCCTTTCAAACTATTTGTCTTCCATATTCTAAGGGAGTGGTTCATAACAGGGTTGTCAATATCTTTATAAGTCGACGAAGACAGCCATAGTAAGTTCCCAATCCCTATCGGAAAGCAGCTGGTCTGTTCATTGTCTACCCACAGTGGCCTCTCCATACCAGCGTGGATGGCGGAAAGTTGAGCAATCTGACAGACAGAGTAATACCGTGCTAAATTGGGAACCCCAAGGCCCCCCTGCTGCTTAGATCTGTATAGTGTTCCACGATTAACCCGAGGTTTTTGCTTCCCCTAAATAAAGGAGTTTAAAGACGCTTGAAGACCCTTAATAAAGGAAGCCGGAATTGGGATTGGAAGATCCCGAAAAAAGTAAAGCATTTTAGGAAGCCAAGTCATCTTAACCGCCGTTATCCTACCGAGCCATGACTTGTGTAGTCTGGCCCAGGTGGATAGAAGAGCACGAAGATCCTTAGCCAGAGCGGGGTAGTTGGCGGCATAAAGGGAATCATAGTTAGCTGTAAGGCGGACACCCAAGTATTTAAGGTGGTGCTCTTGCCAGGAGAAGCTGAAAGAAGATTTAAGCGTGGCCAATATACCCTCAGGGAGAGAGATATTGAGCGCATGGGACTTTGAGGCATTAATTTTTAGGCCAGATATTTTGGAAAAGTCATCTAGGGTGTGGAAAAGGTTCGGGAGGGATGTGATAGGGTCAGATACCAGCATCAGAATATCATCCACAAATAAATCTTATGATCATAGGCTCCTATCTTTATCCACTTAATATTAATGTTATTCTGCAGCAGCTTGGAGAGGGGCTCAATGGCAAGGGCAAATAGTAGAGGGGAAAGGAGGCATCCTTGTCTGGTGCCTCTGCCAAGGGTAAACCGGTTGGAAGAGTAACCTGAATATCTGATAAATGCTCCCGGGTTGGAATATAATGAGGCCATCCATGTGGTAAAAGAGGGACCCATACCCCACTTCTTCAGAATAAACTGAAGGTAGTCCCATGCCACAGTATCAAATGCCTTGCGGACATCCAGGGTTAGTAACATGGCTTTGCAACCCTCCTTCCTGGCATGATGAATTAGATTAATAGCCTTACGAATATTATCCCCCACCTGATGCTGGGGAATAAATCCTGCTTGCTCTTTTGAAATTAGAGACCCTATGAACTTATTGAATCTTGTCGCCAGGACTTTATCGAGGAGCTTAACATCAATGTTTAATAGAGAAATGGGTCTATGATTGGACCAAAGGGTAGAGTCAGCATTGGGTTTGGGTATCATACAGACGGCTGCAGTGAGCGCATCTATACTCCAAGAGTCACCATCACTAAGGGAATTAAAAATGCGAACCAGGCGTGGGGAAAGTACTTGGGAGATTTTTTTATATTAAAGGGCGGTGAAACCATCTGGGCCCGGCTGTTTCCCAATCTTTAAAGAGCTAATGGCTTCCTGGACCTCAGAGAGCTGAACCGGCATCTCTAATGAGGCCCTGGCCTCCTCAGAGAGGGAGGGTAGTTGTAGTTGGCCTAACAATTTCTCAGCAAGGCGCTCATCAAGTGCAGTCTTAGGCTGGTAAAGGTCCTCAAGATGTTTACTAAATGTCACCACCACCCTCGCTGGGTTGCTTGAAAGTGAGCCATCTAGGGTCTTAATACGTAGAGGTTTAACCCTCTGCAAGACTCATTTAAGCCTTTGGGCCAGAGGGGTGTTAGGCTTATTACTGAGACGATACCACCTAAACCTAGATCTATTAATTTGGCGTTCGACCTCACATGTGAGGCACATATTAAGCCGGTCACCAGCCTGATTAAGGGCAATCCTATTGCTCCTCGAAGGGCAGGTCTTGGCTAGGTGGTATGCATCTAGTAGTGTATTGAGTTGCTTCTTATACATGGCCTTTTGTCTGGCTGATTCTTGGATGAAATTACCACGGAGTACGGCCTTATGGGCTTTCCAAAGCAGGGCATCAGAGCTTACAGACCCTGTGTTATCCGAATAAAAGTCCTCAATCACCTTTCGCGTACGTTCAAGTAAGATCTTATCAGATAACATGGGGTCGTAGAGTTTCCAGGATTTTTGTGGGGATCTTTGAGTAAGGAAGTTTAATTGAACTAAAACCAGTCATGGTCAGACCAGACAATTGGTACTATAGAAGAGTGGGTCAGGAGAGGCAAGGAGGGAAGCTGTAAGAAAATGTGATCTATTCTAGTAAAGACCTTGTGTGGACAGGAATAATGGGTATAGTCTCTCCTTGTGGGGTGAAGTTCCCTCCACGCATCAGCTAAATGATAGAAATTTAGAAGGGAGCAGAACTCCTTTCCGGAGGAGCCATCTTTAACCACATCAGAGGGACGATCAACCGCATAGCGATCTAGAGTTGGATGCAAGGTTTGATTAGAATCCCCGGCTACTATTAAGAACCCCTTTACTTTTCAAGAACTCCTCGAAAAAAGCGCCCTGATTATGATTTGGGGCATAGTACGTGGCTATCGTAATTGGTTGATCTTGGACTGCACCCTCAATTATAATGAAACGACCTTGAGGGTCTCGTATTGTCTGCTCCGAAGAGAAGGGGAGTGAGCGCTTAAAGGCGATGAGAACCCTTCTTTTCTTGGCATCAGCAGAGGCCGTGAAAAAGAGGGGGTAATCTGCGCTAAGGAATTTGGGGGTATTTTTCTTGGTGAAATGGGTCTCCTGGAAGCAAACAATATCAGCGTGGAGAGCCCTCATCTGACGAAAGGCCTTGACTCTTTTTTGGGGAATGTTCAGACCTTGCACATTAAGCGAAACCAATTTAACTGCCATTTTTAAGATGTTTAAAGACTATTACTATGTAGAGGATGGACACCCAGGGACGGGAAGAGGGGAAAGCAAAGAAAGTGAACAGGGGGGGAAAACTTGGTAAAGACATATTAAGAAGAACCTAAGGGAGGAAATAGTGCCTCCCAGATTGAAAACAAAATTTCCCACTGAGGGGTACTAAGCCCCAATGGGGAATGCTATCGCAAAAAGGGACCTCGAATAAGAGGTCACAATCAAAACTGGAGGAGTGGCTGACCCACAACGGGGGGTCAGTATCAAGAGATTCCCAACTCGGCGGAAACCAACGGGTTGGGGAGCTTGGGGTGTGCAAGACATAGAACCTGGGCCAGCGGCCCGCAATAAAATTGGTAAAACATTAAACAGCAACGATTAATACAATCAGGTAACATTCTATGGGATAAGGGTGAGGGTGCTCACCTCACCTGAAAAAACAAGAGAATTATAGAACCTAAATTAAGGGTGCACATGTAAGATAAGTGTGCAGTTAGACATGAAACCACAGATAAAGTTCACTATAAACAACACTAAATGGGAACAGCGGAATAGACACCAAGCATGATCACCAAAGGATCAAGGTGGAGAGTAGGAGCCCTAGTATAACACACAGGGAATCTCACTCGTCACCCCTCTCCAGGAGCCGGCTTATCGAACTTATGGGACAATGCAGTCACTGACTTGCTCGTAGAGGGAGTGCTTCTCCTTGGACCGCGTTTATCTTTGGGCGCTGGCGAGAAGGAGAGTGCTCCCTTTTGTGGAGGGGGGGTTGGTACTATGGCATGGGCTTTCAAACCCGTTGATGCCAGGATATTCTCCAATTCTTGTGGCGTGGACGCCTCGTACCTCTGGTCACAGTAGAAAAAAGAGATTTTAAAGGGGAACCCCTATTTATATCTGATTCCTTTGGCCTGCAGAATTTCAAGGGAGGGTTTCATAGCTTGCCAGCCGCCTAGCAATAGTTTTTGGAGAGATGTCGGCAAAAAGTTGGTAGTCAAAATTCTGAAATTTGAGTGAACTTTGATCTTGCGCAGCCACCATGAGCACTTCTTTTGTACGGTAAAAATGGAATTTTACAAGAACGTCCCGCGGAAGGCCGTCTGCTCTCCTTCTGCAAGGCCCGGTGTATCCTGTCGAATTCCAATCTCTCAATTGGGATGGATGGGGCAAGCTCTTGGAAAAGGGCCGTAGCTGTGGATTGTAAATCAATGACAGATTCTGAGATACCCCTGATTCTAATGTTAGCTCTACGGGAGCGATTCTCCATGTCCTCAAGCTTGTGATGAAGAGTGAGGTTTTCGTTTCTCAGGGCCTCTAATTCCATTACAAAGGAGGACAGCTCAGAGTTGTGTGCCGACTGCTGCTGTTCGAGATCATCGACTCTTTGGCCCAGTTCTTTGATTTCTGCCGAAAGGTTGGTGGAGATCTGAGATGTAATGTTTAGGGCCCAACGCTCAAGGGCTTTCTCAAGCATGGTCTCATACCTATCTAGCGGCGGCGGCTGTGGTTTAGAAGACGAACCATGCAGAGAGTTGTCCATCCAGGACTCATCTTCTGGCAGAAGGTCGCCCTGGGAGGGTGTAGACGCTTCCATCCTAGATGTAGGAACACTGTCAGGTTTTGTTAATAGCTTGAATAGATGACCAAATCAAAGGGTGGAGGCGGACTTTAAAGGGAAGCCAAAAGAAGACCCAAACTCATCAAGGTACAAGTGGGAACTTTTTTTCTTTAAGAGGGCTGAAGAACTAGGGGTGAGCTATAGTAAGCAATAACAGAGAGCATGCAGAAGAGAATGATGGTACTTGCTGTGCTTTCGGGATTCTGCACTGTGGACTGCGGAGAGGTGACACCCCTTCAGTGCTGGTGCGGACTGCCAAAGAAGCTAGGTTTGTGGGCACAGAGGTATAGCTTGGGCTGCCAGGTAAAATAGTGACCCGGATCATCCCTCATTTATGTCTGCCGAGAATTATGGGGCCATCCATATGATTAAAATTATGGTAATATTATGGGGCAATGTGGTGTACACTACTGGAGCACGGGCCCCCACTTAGACTGTGCCTGCCTGCGCCAGGGAGGACACAAGCAACAGCAGGCAGATGTGGCTAGATTCAAGATGGCGGCGGCTGCTCTGCAGTGCCTGCTGCCCAGCGCGATTTCGGGACCCCCTCGGATCCGCCTGAAAATTGGTGAGTGGGGTCCTGGGGTATGTCCCAGCTAGCGGAGCCCAAAACCGCTAGTTGCTGCGGGCTGTGGGGGGCCGAGGAGCCAGGTACCAGCGGAGCATGGATCTAAGCTGTCATCCACTCCCCGCACGCATGCGCACTCAGTAATTTTTATTTTTTAACAAAAAATGTTAAAAAATATTTAATTTTTTTTTAAACCAAATGCATAAAAAATGGTGGTCCATATATATGCCCCATTAAATATATGCTATATTCCGGGACTAGGTGCTTCCCGGGATTCCATATGTGCCTTTATATATGGCCTCGCTACTTCATATCTTTAAAAAAACATTTCATTTAAAAAAAAATAAAATTGCTAAAATGTGCATTTTTCATACATCAATTACATCAATAGTTCATCTATGTACATCAGTCCCTGTTTTGGAGTTACTATCTTCATCAGATTCATATCTTTTCCTTTGTCTTTAAAGGGCAAACATGTTTCACCCAATCGGGCTGTCCCAGTGCCTTCTATTTGAAAAAAAAAATACATATATATATATATATATATATATATATATATATATATATATAAATATGTAACATATTCTTTTCTCCAGACTTTCATCTACAGTGATAATAAAGAAAAGTTATTTTTACCTCTGTGACACTTTTTCATTTGTGTATAAGAAATACATCCGAAACAGATCCTGAAAAAACACTCTGTCGTATGTACTGGCCCTTGAAGGCTTGTAAATGTAAAAGATAAAGGTATCCAATCAATGCTATAGATTCTACCCATAAATATGGCACTGGTTGCTACCAACTGTTATTGATTATTTTTGTTTTACCTTCATGGAATATTGATACTGCCATGGCAGGGAAGGGTTAACTTGTTAGCGCTGTCCTAGGATTGTTGATCATTGTGTCGGCACACTAAAAACCGAAATATGAGGGATATGTAAAGACATCTCTGCAAACTTCCTCCATATACATTCCTATGAGAAGTTGCCATTGTCGTTTGGTTGTTACCTATAAATATGCCTATATGCTGTGCTGCTCACATAACTTCAGGATTTATAAGTTGGCCATTTCTGTCGGTGGGCTCACTCATGTTGGAGATGTTCACTCCCCTTCCCTGCCGCCTCCACCCTTCAGGCTGGCACAACACGCTATGCAACCTTCTCCCCGACGTGCTGGGGCGGCTTAAATGTGCTCCATTGCCTCATGGAAATGGAACGCATACTCATGTCCTTCCGGCTAGATGCCGGAAGTGCCGTTCCGCCGCTCCGGCATCCACTATATCTCCCATTTTGGTGGACACCAGCATACTTCCTAATCACTTCTATAGCGAACAACAGCTGTTGATCGTTAACGCATTTCCTCAAAGGGTGGTATTTTAATCTTTGACTTATACAATACATGTCCCTTATATGGAATTCTTAGATTGTTGTACCCACTTTTTGAAAATAACTATTGATTTGTAAGAGGAACCCGAACAGTATCCTACCCTGGACTTCATATTTAAAATTTTACATTTCACATTAGATCCGTGCCAATATTTTATTACATTTATGATATTCCTAATTATCTTTTGTATGGTTTACTGCAGGATTTTCTCAGGTTTACAGAATAAATCTTAATGGAGACCTTACTTTTTCATACACATATATGCATGCATATTATGACTCCATAAGTTAGTTTACATTATTATTACAGTTGTATGTATGTATATATGATCAAATATCAAACATCTATTGAAAAAGAGGCTATGACAGGTAAATTTGAAACAATGATCAAATGTCAAGCATCTAATAAAGGAACCATAACCGTAACAGGTAATTCTACAGCAGTAATGTAATTTCCACATTCTATGCTCATGCATCATAACTTCCCTCACAGATATGCAGCAAAGCTCAACGTTTCATTTAAGCAGGATATCGGGATGCCCCCAGTTGATATACCTATCTAGTTTCCAATTTTAACGTCTCTTTTTTTCAATTTTTCCTTCTCTTAAACCGGACCAACAGAGACTAACCAATGACTAACACCAGCCCAACACAACAAACAGTGCTCATACACATTCCTCCCTAGGGCAATTTAAATTGCTGCTCATAAAAATTCATTTACCCTTTTCTAACTCTTGCTGAGGTAAATTTTAAAGACAAGATGGCTTGCATTTGCAGGCCACCTGCAAACAGGAAGTGCTGTCAGTTATGTCAGTTGAGAGGAAACTCCAAAATGAATACCTTTCTTTTCCAATTGTGCCAGGCTGTTTGTCCGGTTTAATGTGCTAGGGTCATTAATGTGATATTGGGCGAAATGTCGGCCAATTGGGGTTTTTTGATTTCCTGTTTTAAAACTAGTTTGATGTTCATACGTCCGCTTTTTAAGGGACTATTGGTCTTCCCTATATCAAATCTTTCACATGGATATGTTAAGATTTAATTAAATTTGTAGTCATACAGTTTATGTAATGCCATAAATAGAAATCCCCTTTATTCCTGGTGACACAGTTGGCCTAACTTTGGGCCACAACAAACTTATTTTTTTCTTTTCATCATAATGACTATGTTCCAATCTATCCTTGGTCTTCTAAATATAATTCTTGGCTCTTTGGAGAATTGATGGTTTTTATCTCTTTTTGGATAGTCTAGATCGACTAATTGAAGCTTCCTCAACAAAAGCTTGCAATGTGGAGCAATTTCTTCTAGTCCGCATATATTTGCCATAAGGGATGCTGCGGAGCAAGTGGGTTGATTGTGAACTAGTGGCCCTTAGTGTGATATTGGCCAAGGTGTTCTTGCAAGTTTACAGTAATTTGTGTTCTTGCAAGTTTGGTAGTAATTTGTCCATCTGCACTCTTTATTATTTCAATATCGAGAAAAGTAATCTTCCATTGATCATATTGACATGTAAATTTCACCTCATTTTGATATAAGCTTTTTACAAATTCTTCTAGTTCCTGCTTTGGCCTCTTCCAGATGACCAGAATGTCATTTATATATCTGTGCTATGCTGTCACATGGCACAGATACGACGACATATCCCCCACCCACAACCTTTTCTCCCACCATCCCAGATACAAGTTTGTGAATGATGGGGCACAAGTTGTCCCATCGCTGTTCCTTGTATTTGGTGGTACAGCTGACCTTCGAAGAGAAAGAGGTTGTGGGTGAGGGTGAAATTGAGGAGCCAAAGCGGGAACAAATTATGGTTGTGTTCTGATATCTCCAGCTCATTCAAAAAACTTTCCACTGCTTGCAAAACCTTCCCATGTAGAATGCTTGAATAGAGTGCCTCCATGTCCAGGTTCGCCTCAGGAGTCACCCACAAGTCATCAAGGATGGTAGGTCGTAGGATATGGCTGGTGTCCTTAAAGTGGACCAACACCCACGGGTGATCGGCCCGGGAATCTATAAGATTCCCGGGCCGATCACCCCCCACCCCGCGGGACATCCGAGATCGGGATGTCCCGCGGGGTGAAACCCCCCCCAAACACCCCAACTCACCTACCTTATCTTCGGCGGCGGCCGGCCGCCGCCGCCTCCCTCGCGCCCCTGTAGGCGTGCACGCACCCGCGCCGGCCGTCTGCGAATGGCCGGCGCGGGCGCGCGCGCGTCAAAAGTGACGCGAGGGAGGCGGCGGCGGCGGCCGCCGCTTAGACGTTCCTTGTACGTTGGCGCTGGGAGCGGGGAGAGGTGAGTTATTCGGGGGGTTAGGGGGGGTTTCACACAGCGGGGCACCCCGATCGGGGGTGCCCCACCGAAGTGGACCAAGACCCAGGATAGTCAAAATCCTGGGTGTTGGTCCACTTTAACGTATGGTGGCAGTCTCACAACTATAGGTTGTAAAAACTGATCTAGATACTTGCTGGCATTTTCAGTCAGAGACCCCATGTCTGACACAATGGGTCGGCCCAGAGGTGACACCATTGATTTATGTACTTTTGGAAGTGCGTAAAATGTTGGTCTTGTCGGGCATGGGAATAAGCCAGCTGTATGTATGTCAATGACACCTTGTTCCCTCGGCTCTGATGAGATCATGGTACTTTGAGGCATCCCTGGCGAGCCTGGACATGGAGACCCTCTCATATCACTGTTGTTTAATATTTATATACACATCTTCTCATATTGTTGTGATGACATTACTACTATATTCCCGCCTTTATCTGCTGGCTTTTTTATTAAGTGATTATTAGTTTCAAATTCCTTCATAGCTCCCTGAAATTGGACACTCAAGTTCTGTTGGGTCTGTGCTTTTTCAATAGTCCCTCTACTTCTGATGTGACTAAACTTAAAATAATTGCTACATGATGATTCATTCCTATTGGCGGGAAATAGGTTGATGGTTTTGTTGACTTTGTTGCGGTATGTGGTACTATTTGTCCTGAAACCTCCAAGGCTAAATCCTCTATATCTTTCATTATTTGATTTATATATCCCCACAATCATGTACATACATTACACCAGTTACCATCCATATATTTCTGTCCTACTCCATATTTTAGGGATGGGTTTAAGGTCAAAATTAGCTTTCCTTTATATTCATTATTTCCAATATAAATACTAGCAAATATAACAATTGCACTTAGTATAAGTCTATTGAGATACAGTAGAAGCTTTTAAGATTCACATTTATTAAAAGAAACCTTCCCCAGGTTTTTTTTTTTTTACCTCATTTTGTGTTTGAAGATATAGCAGACACCTGTGTTAGGCATCACACAGGAAATCTGAACTAGCAGGCTGTTAGACCTCTGGACAGCTTCTATGGGACAAAGAAGGAATGTTAAAAAGGTGAAAGTTTATATTTGCAAAGTTGTTTGATTTATCTGAATACATCAATGGAGCACATAAGGGTAGCCAATTATTTATAGATCTGTGCATACTGAATGTATATGCAACTGAAGGTCACTGGCTCAACCTTGATTTTAAAACCTTCATAGCATATGTGCAGTTATGGATGTCTATAATATGAAAACATAGAAAGGAATATGGAAGAGATTTACTCAAAATGTATAATAACTCCACCCCCTGAAAACTTACTGATACTTACTAGGAAGCAAGTAGAGAGCATAGGACATTATCGGGAAAGTCACCCCCTATGTGTCCATACAGTATGTATGTATGTATAAAACTCCCAACTCCATTCAGGCAGGGGGCCTTGGCACACCATTGCAGTGATTATAACTGGGCATTTTCCTAGCTGTGACTGAGGTAGAGGGGTGGGGGCAGCATACCTGAGTGCTGAGAGATACATTTTCTGAAAAGTTACACAGCGCCAGAGTAGGCCTTCAACCAAATACCCAACAAGATGTGAGGAATCTGAAAACTATTATATCTTGTGTATTACAAATGGCGTGGACAAGATCTCTAAGTGAGTCATTAAGCCCTCAAGATGAATAAACTCTTTTTCTGATTAAACTTTGTGCCATGCTCATTTTATTTCGATAAACTGAATAAACAAGTCACTTCGAAAATTGTGGAATGTTTAAGCTTCACAAAGAATGTGCCATTAAAGTCCAAATCTTACAAAATGTTTTATTTTAGTCAAGCTCAATCTTGGCCAACACAAATACAACTATATTAAACTGCAACGCCAGTGCACATTCTATGTACGGTATACCTATCATAAATACGTGTTATAATAATATATATAATACAATAACAAAAACATAACAAAAACCTTTTTATGGCAGCCCCTTTTAGAAGGTGCTTGTGTCCAGCCAGCAACTGTCTAGAAAAAAAGTATGTTCTTCTAGGCCCTAAATGTCTACAATTGACAATGTAACACTGTAAACACACATTTTTAAACTCCCAGTGCAACTTTCATTATATCTGCACCTTTCACCTACAACCTAGTTGAGCACAAAAGATAGCATCTTTAAAGTCATATACCAGGGGTTTCCAACTACTTTCTGTAAAGGTCCACTTACCGGAGCCTGGCGTAAGGTGAAGGTCCGAGCTGAAAATTAACAGTAACAAGTCTTATTAAACCTTTTCCCACACAGCCTATGAGAATAGGAGGGGGGATGCCGCATTGCCTATATGGGGAATGGGATGGGGCATGCCACACTGCCTATGGGAATGGGAGGGGGGAATGCCCCACTGCCTGTGAGAATGGGAGGGAGTAATGCCACAATGCCAAATAGGGTGCTTTAGCACAATATTTGGTTTTAAAATATTATTTTTTCTTTCTTTCCTCCTCGAAATCCTAGGTGCATTCTATGGGCAGGTGTGTCTTATAAGGCGAAAAATATGGTATTAGTGGGGAAACTAGCATTTTTTTTCTTTCACCATCCCTTTAAAATTTGGCACAAAGGAGATAACTGCTATTCGAACAGACTGGTAAGGAACAGATACTGCACTCGGATCATGGATGAGCATTTGCATCAGATTCGTAGTGGGGAATGCAGATTCACACGTATATGTAGAGCCAGACATTGTAAGGACATGGACTGCTATGTTTTGCAGCAGGGGAAATTTTTCAGGGCTAACCAATTGTGGCCAGAAAGTAACAGGGTCACAGTCATGCAACTGAGCCTTCAGAGCTACATCATCTTAAAGATTAATCATCTCCATCTGTAAAGCAGCAGCCCCCAATGTTTTTAACCAAATATGGATTTTTAATGCACAGCAATTGTGTAATCTTGTGTAATCTTGAAAGCAAATTGTTTAATTGTCAATTAGATTCTGCATGAATTGCCAATGGTTAGGAAAAACATTTTCTTTGGTCTTTGCTTCCTGGATGTGTTCAGCAAACTTTGGAAAGTGAAGCAAGACCCTTGTAGATCACTATGAAATAACTCTAATTTCTTCTGAAAAGTCCTCAGTGCTCCCACCAAGTCAATTATAATTTGATTTTTTACCTTTACAGTTTCACATTTAAATCATTTAAATTGTCTAACATTGGCCAGGAAAGCAATAGTTTTACATTTTGTATTTAAAAAAGGAGGAAGTCAACAAAAGACTGAAAAAGCAAAAATGTGTGTGTAACAAACACCCCAGAAGCATTCTAAAACTCTTCCTTTAACTAAGCCATCTCACATTATTGTGGACCAGAATCTCACCAAAAGCAGTGTTAACATCAGCCAGAAAGTCTTTCAGCTGATGTTGCATGGCAGAAGAGGCCCTAAGAAAATTAAACAGCTTTACAATGTTTTCCATAGCTTCTGCATATTTTTTTCCTAGGTTGGCACACAAGACATAGACGGAGATAAAACCAGGCTTGAGGACTTTTGAGCGTGTCACCATTGCATTCTCTTTACCCACTATAGCAAGAGCTCTATCAGTTACATCTGAAATAACAGAATCCAAGTTGATATTCCATTTCTTCAGCATTTCTGTTATGTTTCCAAATATATCACCACCTCTTGTAAGAACAGAAAGTGCATCCATGCCAAACAGATCCTCACAAAATTCTTTTGTTTTCTTATCAAAAATCTAACTACCATGAGCTGGGCATTATCTGGGGCATCACACGATTCATCCACAGCTAAAGAAATAGTCTGCCATTTTCATTTTAAACTGAAGTTGTGAAAGCAGATCTTCTGAAATGCTTTCAATTCGCTGCTGTGGAATCCGATATGGGTATTTGTTTAACTTTTCCTTTGAAATTCTTCCTTCTGTTTGCCTGTGAACATGGCATCTACAACTTCAACCATACATTCTTTAATCATCTTAGCATTAGAAAATGGTTTCTTGTGTCTTCCCAAAATCCAGGCAACCCTGAGCGATGTTTCAGTTGATTTCTCCTGCTGGGACAGTGAGCTAACAAGCCGTTTCATTGATGATTCATACGAGGCAGCCTGGGATGCAATTTTCTTTGTATCTCAGACGTTGGTGGATATTGCTGTTCAGAACTTTTGTGTTTTGTCTCATAATGTTATTTTACAAGGACCGCTGTTTCATTGCATTTCAAACACATTGACTTTGGTTGGGTTGCATACATAAGAATAACTCAATACTTCTCTGACCATTCAACTTTGGAATCACGATTGTTTTCTGCATGTACTTTCATGGGTTTTTACACTTCCATATATTCATTCGAGGTCTAATATAGCTAGGTAGCCAATAGATTTTTAGCTTGAGCAGTTCTCTTCTTGCTGACAGCACTCTACTTGGATGCTCTGCTGCACTCTTTCACAGCACTCTGCTACTTGGATGCTCCGCTGCTCACTCTCACAATGCTCTCCTGCTCCTCAATCACAGATGTCCTGCTTCGTACCCTCTGGGCAGCTGAATATGAAACTATGCAGGGCGGAAGTAATACATCGCCCTCCCAGTTGCTGCCCGGCAGATATTAAAAAGTGCACAATGCAGAGCATCTTTTTATGAGCGCCGCTCAGCCTCCTGCGATCATCGCAGGCAGCTGAGGGGCTTCCCCTATAGCTTCCGCTGGGCCATTTCTCCTCCCGCTTGCTGTGCCCATTTCTGCTCCCGTCCTCCTGCCCGTGGGGTCAGGAAGACTGCGGCCATGGTCTGCCGGTTGAATACCCATGTTATATTGCATATGACTAAAGTTCCTTTTATTCAAGCAGCCAATGAAATTAAAGCCTTCAACATTTATGCTTCGTCTAGCAAACTATAATGAAGTTCATCAGGGTATAACTAGCTGGAACTCTAGTAGCTAGGAAAAAGTTCTGAACCGCAGCATGTTTCCCCTCTGAGTCTAGGCTCTAAAAAAGACTACTCCCTAGGATGGCATTAAGAAGGCACTTTAGTAAGACTTCACAGGATAGTGGAGATGAAGCAACCCGTGCTCTTATTAAACTTATGTTACTGTAGCTGTTTCATTACTTTAAAGTAATAAAAAGAACCACAAGTGTGTCTGAAAAATTTGAAAAGAACGTTCAAACAGTAAAGAGGTATAGATGAGGGGAGACCCTTTTATATAAAGTAATACAAAAACAAATATTGTATCCCCGTATCCTTTGTCAGCAAAGTGTCGCAAATCTACAGGACATGCCTTCATAAAACAGTTGGGGTCCAGAACAGAGCCTTGTGCTATACAACCAGACAGAGAAAAGAGGATACTTTTTAGTAGGATACAATACTGTAAATGACTAGTCAGAGAGCGGAAAAAGCCAACAGTATGCATTCCAAGAGAAGAGAATATTTTAAAAAACAGTGTGTAAGAATAGCGAAGTGGCCTTTAAATTTGACAGTTATTATATCAATATTGACTTTGGTGAGGGCGGTTTTAGTAGTGATTAGAATCCAGATTGGAGGGTTTTTTGCATGCTCCTTGCCAGTTAGTGAATGTGCTGTTCAAAAGGTTTGGATAAGAAAGCGAGCAGTAAGATAGGAGCTGTAGCTAGGGAGGACAGATGGGTCTAGATAGAGTTTGCTAATAGTGTAACTGCATGTACTGAAGAATTGGGTGGAATGGAAGATTTAATCATTTATATTTTACATAGTTTGCTTTAAAAAAGTTTTTTTCATTACACACACGCGCATGCAGATTTTGGTTCCTTTCTTTGGGTAATCCCAATGCGAGATGCACTGCTGTGTGAAACCTCCAGGGAAGGCCATTATCATTACCTCCCCATCAATAGTACCTGGAATCCGCAAGCTCTCCACTAATCAGCGTTCAATGCCATGCAAATTAATAAATGGCATGGATAGTTGTTTGTAAAAATGCATGGCTATGCAGGCCATTAAGATGGGCCTTTTGCAGCCCCACATGTGGGCTGTGGAATTGCTGGAAAGGTATGGCGCGGGGGTCACACAGCAGAGCAACCAAAATCAGGCTTCCCCAGGGGGAGGGAATCGGCCTGCCCAGGAGTCTTTTAAACTTAGATAATTACTGGCACAGTGTGCGATGTTCCAGACTTTAATGGTTTTTTTAATGCTAATCTTAAATGCCTTCTGTGCTGAGATAACGTAACAAGGTGAGTAATCCTGAGTATAAGAATATGTACTGTGTACAGTAACTTGGCACAACTGCACAGAAAAAAAAAATATATATATCTCATACCAACATACTATATACATTATTATAGTATTCTACAAAAATGGAATGAGAATAATTGATCATGTGACTTTCCACAGCCAATTCTGGAACCAGATTTCTTTGCAGTAACATGGTGCAGATAATAACTGGAGATTCTGGCAGGGAGCATCAACAATGTTGGCCTGCTGTAAAAGAAATATGAAAATGTAAATGAGGATGATATACATTTCCAGAATTTCTGACAGAATTAATCCAGTCCCTCACTTGGAAGAGGGCCTTTTAAACCAGTTTTCTGGGACCCTGCCAAAATTCTAGATAGACACATCATAACTATAGAATTTAAACGTTATATTTTAATTCTTTACTTTTTAGAACAGGCTTGTTTTGGCAACCCAACTTCCAAAGATATCAGGCTCTGAGTAAAAATCCTCTTTTGAAAACAAACTCACTCTCAACATTTGGAATGTGTGTTATATATATATATTCTTCATGTTTCTATGCACTGATCCCTTGGTCTCTTTGGCCTCCTCTGATCTATGTACCCCAGCTATGGGTACAGAATATTTAAAGCTGCAAAGACTAGAAATTCCCCCCCCCCCCCCCGATGGTACTGGCAGTCCAAAGCAGATTAGACTAACTAAAGGTGTATTTACCACCCATGGCACCTTTAAAATATTTGTTATTTTTTTTCCCTGTGAGGTTGTCCATACAAGGACACTGAGCTATCACAAATGGGTAAATATAGTAGCTGGAAGGCGGACTAGAGCAGGAAGTGAGCTGTAATTCCTCCCCATGTACAGGTATAAGACCCGGCCAGCCAGATAGGTTTCCCATTCTGCTGTAGTCTTTGTTGGGAAAGGATGTCAAAAGTGTTTTTCCGTTTTGGTGTGTTCTAGAGCTGATTTATGCTGTTGCTGTTTTTTTCTTGGTCATTTAGAAATTCACAGTATCTTAGGGCAGCATCGTGATCCCAGGTCTCTGCATCCGCTGGCCCATAGGACAAAAAAATCTGATGCCTTGACCTGGGTGACACCTTGGCATGGAAGTAAAGGGCATCCCTGTTACAAGCCCTGTCCCTTAGGGCCCATGCTAGTCCACCAGTAAGTTAGACAGGGCAGCTGCACTAGGGAGCTTTTAGTTCCCTTTAATATTAAAGGGCACTAGGCTAGAGGGGGGCAGCTTTTATTTTTCATAAAAGCAAACACAAGTAAAGCGCAATGCATTTGCAGATAAAATGCAGCTGTGTAGGGAGGCTTTGTCTGTGGGAGGATACATGGTTTTTCCATGGCTGGCTATTCCCCTTGGTGGCAGTGATTATCCAGTATGATCAGCCCTATGATTACACATTTTGCTACAGGCATCGATTATGGGCGCAGTATCTTAGGCACTAACGCAACTTGTACTGAGTGCCTAGCATAGCGGACAGAGGGAGAAGGCCCCTTTGAGGGATTCTGCAGCTGCTGTGGCATGCATTTTCTCCAGAAACGCCACTATGATGTTGCTGAGCTCCCAAGGGAGTTAGTCTGAATTCGATTTACCCCCCTCAGGTTTCCCTCGGGCATCCTTTGGTGCAGGGTTTTTCTTTTCAGAGTTGATCCCTTTCCTAGTGCCCAGTCTCAGGGATTGCCCCGGGGGAAATGGAAGTTTCCCCAGGAATTGTCAGGACTTCCCTGCTTTTTTCCTGATGCTGGCGGGGACCAGGTGAGCTGGGATATGTGGGCCTCCCACCTCCTAGGGAAACCATGTTGGATAAACACAATTCTTCGGCTTTTGATTCTCAGAAGGATGTTTAACTGAATCCTACTGCAGTCCACGGGGTCTTCCGATCAGAATCCAATCAGACAGTGTGACAGCCATTGCATATGTCAATCATCAGGAAGACACCAGGTGTGAACACTGCGGGTGTAGACAACAGCCATACAGATTTTCTAAGTAGAGAAGTCCTCCACCAAGAGATATATTTCGCATGGTTTGCGACAGGTGGGATGTTGCCAAGGTAGACCTGGTTGCATCTAGGCACAACAGGAAGGTGGTGTGATTTCTAACTCTCTCCCAGGACCCTCTAGCATTTGTAGTGGATGCTCTGGTGACTCTGTGGTCCCAGTTTCGGCTAGTGTATGCCTTCCCATGGCTGTCACTGTTTCAGTGCCCAATAGCAGAGAATTCTTTGGTCCGTACATTCATGTAAGTATGGCTCATGTTTGCCCTCCTCTAGGGCTCTAGCCTTGGGATTTTAACTTGGTTCTGTCTGGATTACTGGGCTTTTCCTTGAGGTTTCGTTATTTTTAATGCTGAAAGTGGTGTTCCTGGGGTCCATCACTTCAGTTGACAGAGTATCAGAGCTGGCAACATTATCTTGCAAGCTGCCTTTCAAGACAAGCTGGGCACTGTATTGAGGTAGTGTGTGCACTATGATAATAAAATATTTATATAAAATAGATTTGTTGTTGTGGTTCCTACTTGTCCCAAGGAGGGGTTTGATGGCTGTTAAACACACTATTAGTCATTTAGTCAGGCAGGCTGTTTTTTTTAATCTGCTAGGGTTAGAGAACCCCTTTTCATGTAACCGCTCACTCTAGTAGAGCTGGGGGTACGTCCTGGGCCTGTCTGCACCAGGCATCAGTGGATCAAGTGTGCAAAGCTGTGACTTGGTCATAGATTCACACCTTCCCTTTTTATAAGATGACTATTCAAGCATTTGTGGATATTGTGCTCAGATCAAAGTTGCTTCAGGTGGCAGTTCAGTCCCTGACCAGATTCTGGTTCTCCGCCATAGCTTAGTCAGACTGAATATGGTGCTCTTGCAAAGTTGCCCTTTTTTGTTCAAGTTTTGCGCTTTTGGAGTTAATTCCCACCCATTTTTGGGGACTGCTTTGCACATCCCATTCCTGATTGCTCAGTGTCCCTGTGACAAATGTCATTGCTTTTGACAAATGTCTTAAGCCATTGACTTTCTCCGGGCTTTTTGTTAACAAATCTTATAACTTAGGCATTCCTCCCATAGACCCGGTCAAATGCTTTGTACTAGGAAACCTACCGGCTGGCTGGGTCTTGTACCTGCACGTGGGGAAGAATCACAGCTCACTTCCTGCTCTAGTCTCACCTTCTGGCTACTAGATTAACTCATTTGTGATTGCTTGGTGTCCCTGTATGGACAACTAAACCATTTTACAAATTAAGTACAAAAATTGTATTTTTGCATGCCGAAAAATGACATGCTCATTGTGATGATAAAATAAGATATTCGTATTATTCTTGAGAGAACTGGGATTGAAGCATTTGGTAGATGCTTTGTAACAGCTGTATGCTGCATTGTTACATAGCCTCTGACACAACGAGACATGAACATACATTCATATTAGCAAATGCATTCATGCATGTATACCTTACGGGGCTAGCCATCAAACCCTATCAGGAGAAAACTGATATACTGTGTATTAAATAAATATGTATTTTAGTTAAGCAAACATTTGAAAGCTTTGGCTCAGCACCCAAGGCTTAGTATTTCCAATAGGTGATTTTATATGGCTGTAAATGTCAAATGAAAATTTATATATGGTAAAGATTATTTATGCAGATGATTACCCTTTAAAAAACACTACACGCTTATTTCATTTCTATGATTCTAAGTAATAACATTTCCATGGTCACATATATCACTGGTAGCAACATTTCATTTTAGTTCTATTCTATTAAATGTGATTATGTTATTTATTTTTTTAGGCTCCAGTAATTATATGAACATGCCATTTTCTGATTTGTTTTTCATTATAACTTTATTAGAAGCTTCGAACTGTGGCAAAACATCTAATGAAATTGGCAGAATAGTAGCAGTGGCTTTATGAGCATATTTTGTATTTTAATCACACAATATCAGCCTTATTATTTTTAAACCCCTTAACAGGCCTCCCTGCAGTAATAAAGCCATCTTCTACTGCTGCATCAGTGTGTACCGCAAGATCTGGTTAAAAAAAAGGTCTTCATTGCACACATTTGCATGTCCTGCATCTATAATCTATACAGCAATACAAACATTAGGGTGTGGCTTACCTGAGGTTGCCCTATACCTCTAGTGCTGCACAAAGAAGGAGCAGGCGATGTCTCCCCAAACATTTAATGAAAACCTTAATGTGCTCACCAACAGCCATAAGATACAAATAAAGGTATTAGTTACTTATCCAATTTATAATTGCTCTGGGTGGCGCACACTGACAGAGAAAATAGATATAGACAACCTTTAGAGAAAACCCAGCACTAAAACCCTTTCAGTCTAATCGATCTCTAAAAGCTGGTTGATGTGTGGTCACACAAATTCGGAAATGTATGTGGCAGCCACCTATTTTAGTATGGTCATACTTAACATTTGAGATCTACACATCAATGGATAAATTGAGAGCTAGACAAATATCCCAATTGCTTCACGGAAGGAGAGGTCTAAGCCTCCTCAAACAGCTGAAGCGCAGAGTGCTGGGTATCATTTAATGTTGTCTATTTGTCCTCCTCATGTGCACCACCCAGGTCATTAATATATTTGCTGAGCAGCTTATTTTTCTTTACAGCAAACTATAGTGGATCCTGGTACTCACCACCCGCTGTCCCCATCACTATCTCCACTGCCCCATCTCTCCTTTTCCTGATCAAGTAGGCTGTGCATGCTTGGGTAATAACTTGGTTACAGCATTCCAGTCATCCCTTGTGAGTATTATGCGACCTGTATTTTTCAATAAAATTCTTTCCCCTAGTATTGCCTTGGCCAAGCAAACCCAGGTGCTCATGCACGCACTCCCACACATGGATGCATGCATGAACTCCCAAATGTGCATATGCACACTCACACGTGCATGTGTGCACTATCAGATGTGCAGGTATGCACCCCCAGACATGCTTACACACACTCCCAGGTGGGCAAGCACACACCTGCACATGCATGCATTCTCACAAGTGCATGCACATCTGCATGTGCACACATCAAGATCTGTGCTCCCAGATGTACATGCATGCACTCGCATGTGCATGTACACACTCCCCGATCAGTAAGTATATATTTGGGTAGGTGGGCAGGTAGGTGGCCAAGTAGTAAGTAGGTAGGTGGACAAGTAGGTAGGTAAGTTATTATTAAATTAGATATTTCTAACTGCGAGCATAATGTATACAGGGGCAAAGCTCATGCATACCCACTTTAAGGCTCTTGCCTTCCTTGCCATAGGAAATTGTAGTACTGTAAATGTTGGAGACTCCTGTAAGGCTCTTTGCAACCCTACATCAGGGAAAATTGGGATCTGCACCTACATCAGTTGTAATGAGGATGGGGTATCAGAATAGAGTATTGTCTAATATAAGGCCATCTTGTTACACTTTAATATGTCAAATAGGTTTGATGTATGTGGTGTAGTATGAGTATGTATAAGTTGCATAATTTTTGTTTTTTGCAGCTAGTAAGATTACTAGATTTGAGGCTTCCTATTCCTGCTTATTTTAATTTTAATTGGGACATTGCAAATCTGTGCTTGATCAGGTTTGTGCATAATATAGAAATACATTCCTGTGGACTTAAGACCATTAGAGTAATATAAGTAAGGCATATAATTGGAAAATAAAATGAATGTACCAGAAACTGGCCATCAAACTGCCTGTGCTGGCATCAGAAAAAAATGGTACCTAGGACCACAAGTCTTATAGTTTACCAAAGGATGATAAAAAGGTTAGTAATGGGGTGGATATTCCTGGAGGTGTTTACAACATGGAAAATGATTCAACTTTACTAGATAAATGGTCAAAACTGTGGAAACAAGAGTTTAATGTCTCTAAATGCAAAATTATGCACTTGGGTAAAAGGAATCCCTGGTCTGAGTACCGTATGGGCAGCACTGTGTTAGCAGCCAGGACCTCGGAGGAGAGAGATTTAGGGGTACTGATTACTGAAAGTTGCAAGATAAGTGGACGGTGTAGCCAGGCAGTGGGAAAAGCAAGCAGGATGCTCGGCTGCATAGTTCAAGGCATCACCAGTAGGAAGAGGGAGGTTGTGATGCCGCTGTATAGAGCCCTGGTAAGGCCACAGCTAGAATACTGTGTGCAGTTCTGGAGACCTTACCTGCAAAAAGACATTATTCAAATAGAACAGGTCCAAAAGCGGGCAACAAAAATGATAGAAGGGCTTAAACTTAAAACTCAGGAGAGACTTAAAGAACTTAATGTGTATAGTCTGGAGGAAAGAAGGGAGAGGGGGGACATGATTGAGACCTTTAAATATGTGAAAGGACTGAGTAAGGTTCAGGAGGAAAGTGTTTTTAAGAAGAAACTTAATGACAGAACAAGGGGGCACAACCTGAAGCTAGTCGGGGGGAAGATCAGGAGCAATGTTAGAAAATATTATTTTACAGAAAGAGTAGTAGATGCTTGGAACAAACTTCCAGCAGAAAAATCGATAGACAGTGAATTTAAACATGCCTGAGATGAGCATCAGCCTTTCTGTTGATGACTATCTGGTATATTCTGTTAACTGTCTATAGAAGGCCACCTGTTTTTAGAAAATGGCAAAAGGAGCTAGGCCCACACATATAATTTGGTTTTAGATCTAGGAGGCTATTTTCATTTAACTTACTTGATTAACCACTTTGGATACTAATAATAAGTGTGATTAATCAAGTATGTCTGATTCTCCAGAGTGGTTAAGAGGCGTATGGCCTGATTTGGACCAATTTGTACCAAGGTCTGAGTAAGATCCATACTAGTAATTAACTTTATTGCCCTGGTTAATGAAGTGTCTACATCCATCAACCATTATGCCCAGTACTTAACACCCAAATTCAATAGCAAAAATGTTAATACAAACGAGAGAGAACGGAAGAGGTGACAGGTTTGATGGATGACCTAGTGGAGATGAGCCAAGAGTATCGCACTGCCCTGTTAGTTTTAGGAGCTCTGTAAATAGTTAAATCCTATAATCTGTTGCCCAAAACCTCTCGCTGTTCTCAGACCATCTTTGATGCATTAGAGGTTTTTATATAGTAGTAATATTTTTTATAGTAAGGCACCTGCGTTTCTGTACTGTCCAAATAGGTAAACTTCTGCTCCCTTCCTGTCATATCTTGACATGGGAAAATTCATCAACCCTGTTTTAGCAAAGAAATATATTCACAAGATGATTAAGGGAGATCAAATTCATTGGTGGAATCTGCTTTCAGCATCAGTTAGTTGTGATGGCTTCAGACTATAAAACTAACTAAAACAAAATTGCTATGAACGGTTGAATAAGACCAGAAATTATTTCTGGATAAGATTTTTGAAGTTTGTACCAAGATCTTCTAATGAATGTTATACCTTTTTGTGGAAAAGTTTTCCTGAAATTAAAGGATTGTTCCTGTTTTATTTTTTTTTTTAGACTAGTTCAAGTTGACAAAAATGCATCAGCACTGTGCATATCTGTCTCTACTTAAAACGCATTACCACTAATTAGTTGCCAATTTACCATCATTTGTTGTCAAAGTAAAGCTTGAATCTTACATCAGATGAAAAGCTTTGCAATCTAAAGAAAGCTTTTGAAGATCAAAGCCAGACATTTTTCCTAATTATAATCTGTACATTATAAATGTGGTTCATCATTATACAATATGGTTTCCAGCTTATACCAGTTTTTTGAAAGACACAAAAACTGTGGATATTGAAATGCCCTTTAAATCACATTCTCAGAAAAGTACAGCAGCTGTGGAAGGAACCTGATGTGGGTTTTCTCTGAACACATTTGTAGAGGGCAGTATAGTAGAAATATGGACCACTTTGTGAAAATGTACCATTTGATGTTCATGCTGCCTTAGGCACCTTTAGTACTTATGACTGGAGATGGACGGACCCCCCCCCCCCCCCCCCCAAAGTTTGAGTTCGGCAAGTTCGAACTTTGCATAAATGTTCAGGTTCCTTTGAAATCACTTCTCTCCTCATAAAGACATGATGTACATTTGCCAAAAGCAACAAATTGCAGATAGTGAGAATTGCTTCCATAAAACACACATTTGGTAATATAAGTTAAGCAAAAAAAATATTAATAAAAGAAAAAAAAAGAAAGCAATGCTAGATAATCTCTGCACCTTATGTGCATCATTTTGGCACACAAAAATCTGCACTTTCGAAAATGCCAACAAAAGTGGACTTTCCCTTTTTAATGCTCATATTTCTCTCACAACTAACATTGTACAACTTGCATATGCATGTGTCATGCTTCTGTTCAGTATGTGTGATGCTCATGGTAATGAGATGAAGGTCTTGGGTAGTGACCTAGCAAGAGTAGCAAGCCAATCTAGAGATTCAGCTCCAATAGTAATGGACACTTTGTTGCCTTTTGGCCTACGTCGGTAAGTCCTATGTGAGTGTCCATAACAGCTTGCTACTCTTTCTATGACCACATAACTACATAAGACTTAAATTTAATTTTAAGCAATGATTATTCACATGCAACTAAACGTATGTAATCTGGAGAAATATGTGTCTGTGAAGTATAAGCCTTTGCAAATCCCAGTGGTTTTGGACTCCTAGATGAATATCTGGGGCATGTCTCCACTCACCCCCAATTTGTGAAGTGAAATCTGGATAATCTAGCCATTTATCATGAAAGTTATTCATTGCCTTTAAAGCTGTCCCACCTCCCCAAGAGCTGCGTCTCTCTGATATAAGGTGCTGCTGTCCAGGGTCCTGCTTTTCAACTGCAATCTGAAAAACCTTGAAGTTGAGCTTTGCAGTTAATAGGCTATGGTCTTGATTCATCACGACTCATTGAAAGACACTAGATATTCCCTTACCCACTGACTAAAGTGGACCAATCGTGTGAGCCCCCCAGATCTCCTGCAATAATTTACCTTTCTGCTGGTCCCTCTCCACAATCGCAGGTTGCAGCCACATCCCCAGTATACCTGCGCACTTCCATGCCCAGCCATTCAGATAGGCTGGATGCAGGGGGCAAGCACTCAACAGGGAAGCCTGGGTTGTGACAGTTCGTCGCTCTGTCTAAACCAATGCTTTATGCCCTGCATTAGTATGCATGACATACAGTAAATAACTGGATGAGAGCCCACACATGCATCAGGGGAACGGAGGAAAGATAACTGGTGCAGAAGATCTGGGGGTATCACACAGTGGGGCAAGCCGAATCTGGATTCTCCAGGTTAGAGGACCAATCACTAGGACAGTCAAAATCACGGCGATTGGTCCACTTTATGTCCTTTTCTCATAGGAAAATGCATGAATGCATGTTAGGATATATCATGAGAACTTGAAGTAAACCACCTCTCAGGGTGATGGGGTTTATATACAATAGCAGGGGCTGGGCTCCCTTGCCTTTAGATAGGGATTTACATTAAATAGCATTTCCCCATTTTGTATTGACATTTATATTGGCATATTCCAGATGAAGGCATACCAGTGCCTTGTAAAGAGGCAATATTACATCCATATCCCGTGATTCCATGCCTTTTTTTATACGTGATAATATCTTGGTGGCCTTGAATGCAGCTGCTTTGTTATTTAGCCTGTGGTCTACCAGTACCCCCAGATCTCCTTCTCAACAAGTGACTCTCCCAGCCCCCCCCCCCCCCCCACAGACATAACTGTCTTACAGATTATTAAACCACAAGTGCTTTACTTTACATTTATCCATATTGAATTTAATTTGCCGAATGGATGTCCAGACATTCAGTGTGTCCCAGTTAGCCTGAAGCATGTGCGCATCTTTAAAAGACTGCACTGGGCTCCATAACTTGGCGAGAGACAGTGTCATAAATGCAATTTTCTACTTTTTTTTTTTTTTTTAATAAATGAGAATAGGGGAGCCACCACTGAATCATGGGGTATACCACTTACAACCAGACACGATTAATATAAATGAGTGTTCACTTTACATGAATTTGAAAGCCATTCTAGATCTCTTTAATAGTAGCACCAACACCTCAGCCGCCTCTAGCTTGCCTACAAAAGGATATGATTCCTGTAAGCCAGCAGGGAGCACACAGCCCTTTACCACCCAAAGCAAAGTTGCAGAGTGGCATTACACCCACACAGGCAGTGCTGGCTCCTGGCCTTGGTGGGGGAAGTGAGGGTTTCTCTTCCACTGAAAGCTGAGTTGATTTGGGGGGGGGGGGCTTGTGAGGGGGGAACCATACAAACCTTTCATTAGGGCTAGTGAGAGGAGACTGTTTAATATTACTTTGAAGCCCAACATCCACATGTCCAACCTTGGCTAGTATGAATTTGGTTATAGGCAAAGTGTACATATGTGGACATTTTTAGCAGCAAAGTGAAGAAGCCATTAGGGGTCCAAGGCCCCCTGTCGTCTTTGACCCATTCCCATGTGTGGAATGGCTTTCCTGCAGCCATAACTGGTTTGTCTGGAGTGGGGCATGTACTATGTACAGAGGCAGGCCAATGCCATCTATTATTCTCTACGGGTGCCTTGGCTAAGCTTGTACAAGGCCATGAAGCTCCAGACAGCTTAAACCTGTCTTCAGATATTAGGAGCTGTGGGAGAGCACAATCACTTCCACAAGCCCAGATGAAGGTAAGCAGGCAATAGGAGCATTGTGCCCCATATGACCGCCCCCATTTCAGGTCTGTCGTAAAAGGTCAGAAAAGCACAATTTCTTTTCTAGTACTAGGAAAATGTAACAAAATCTTTAAAAGCCTTCCTTTACATAGAAATAGTTTACCAGCCTCCTGCAAACTCAGAATAGATTAGATAATATCTTGTGTCAGAGTATCACGGAAACAAATTGTGAAAATGTTGTCATCTTGCAACCCTAATAACATAAAACAGCCATGAGAAAAGCTAAGGGAAGACACATCTGCTCAAACCTACTCCTCAGCACAAAAACATTTTCTTTTTTATGCTGCATGATTGCAAATCTTTTTCTGATAGTCAAGATCATTTAAAGCAGAATATACCCAAATTTTTACTAGCATTGCTTCACTCTGCTCTCCGCTAATGCGGTCCGTTTTAGCCGTCCCACCTCCTTGAGTCATTGCCACCGAGACTTGCCATAGCTATGGAATTAATCGCCTGCCATATCACAATTGAGATCATGCAGCAGTTTCTCCTTTAGGCTCCTCAAGATAAAGCCACTGTACAAGATCTGACCAGGGCCTTGAATTGTGCAAACTCCCATAGCACATTTTAGGGGCTACAGAGAGACATGCAATAATGATGTAGAGACAGTGGAAATGGACAGCAAAAATCTTGTGTTCCAGCACATTTCAGTAGGTGCACATGACTATTTCAAGTTCTACACCCGAAGAGAAAATTATTGGCAGTGACTTTGGCTAAATGTATTTCACAAGTTCAGCGGGTTTTGGTTCACTTTAAGCTGAAAAGGCAATTATTCCATTCCCTTATCTCTAACTGTACATGTCAAGATGCTGTCCTTATTACTGTGGAATTTCCTTCATCAATACTTCTTCTTAAAATGAATCTTATTTTTCATTGAATGTAAACCTGCGGCATTGTACCTGAGTCTATGTACATGATGTCTGCATAATAAACAGAATTATTGTAATGCATGTCACTGAAATGAAACTCCAGTAATTAGGTTTTGTTGCTTGGCGTTGGGAAAAAAAATGAAATCCTATCTGCAAAGAAGAGACTTTATATGCAACGAGTGTGTGCAATCCCAAGGGAATATTACAAAGTCTCAGCTTGCTATTCATGGAAAACAACATCATTACATTTAGCGCCAATGTATGCCTTCCTGGGTTCTATGAATTGACCTACGGCAAAAAGGGTGCTAAGTAGTGTTAAATATAAAACACCTCACCCCCCTATTGTAGAAGTGGTTTTACAGTAAATAATGCTGTTATATTACAGTGAAAACTATTTGTGAGATGTGCATTTGAGTTTTTACTTGCATGCACATGAGTGCAACTGTCTACCTCCAACCTATGTTTTTTTAATGACTTTATTTGCCAAAAATAATACAAATATAGCTGGTAAAAGTGAAAGTCCAGCCATCCAGTAATCCTCCCTCCCCCCCAACTGCCACCCTCCCCTGGTACTGGAGCAGGGATATAGAAAAAAAACTCCTTACCTCTTCCGGAATCCAGCAAACCCAGATGGCGGTGCCCAGCACTGGGATTGTCGGATGAACAGAGCAATATCCTGGGCGAGGATAGTAGTTTATTTGGCTGGACTTTCCCTTTAATATAAAAGCTACCTAGTACAAGAAAACATGTTTTTTTTTTCTACATATATAGAGATTTGTCAGTACTAAGATTTTCTCATGGCTAGTTAAAAAGTAAGATGTGTAGCACAAGATGGCCAGCTTTGCTATTTGTGATACTTTGCTATTTCAGTTTTCTGAGTAAGTTTTTGCAAAAAGAGCACCTGAAAATGCCGAGTGTAAAAAATGCAAACAATTCAGCACTGTGTTGATACATACAGTTATGTTTTGTAAACTTTTTGAGCTTACTTTTTTAGGGCAGGCATTGAAAGCAACTTCCTGTATGTGTGTTTCAATTAAATACTGTGAGTCATAGTGCACATGCTGGTTTGTTTTGTTTTTTTAATCAATGATAGAACTACGGAAGATTTTTTCTTTATCAACAATTAAGAAGTAGCAAGCCTCCATGTGACACTGAGTGTTACTATGGAGGGGAGAGGTAAGCATTATTGCATAATTGTATAATTTAGGTGATTTTTCGACGGCATATATTTCCATTGTATGCTTGCGCACTCATAGGAATTTTCTTCCAGTGCACTGAGACAAACACAAGCAGTAGTGTATTATGCATGGAAAATTGATTGGAAAATTACTGTCTGTGAAACAGGGGGGGGGGGGGGGGGGAGTTGGTTGCCACAACTGTCCCTTCTAAATGGAAACAATGGATTGTTAAACATATATGATATCTTCTTCAGAAAATGTGATGGAGAACGCTTTCACAGTTGCTTGATATATAGTAAAAAGTGATTTAGTATAAAGCAAAACTACTTTGAGTGGTTTCAATATATGTGAAGCAACCTTGATAGCTGTGTGAACTTAATTTGATAGTAGAGTGTATTTACTCTTATAATAATAACTTTAGTGTTACATTTTAAATGACATATACAATGGCCCATTAAAAATGTATGCTGGAAAGAAATATAACTTTCCCAGTGTTCAGCGTTAAGTTAAAAGGCTCTTTTAATTGTTCTCAACTTTTTCTATCAAGTGCTTTAAACTGCATTGATATCATATAAGCCGTTGTAAAATTTATATTAGCCGAGAGCATGGTCTGTTAACAGATTTTTTATATTTCTAGCAAAAAAAGGCATAAGGCTTATGCTGTATGTATTTCTTGTACAGCTATACCAGTATTACAGCATTTTGAGCTGTTTCCAACATGTGTCCACTGAATTCATAAGAATGCATTATGTATATGGCTTCATCAGAATATATATATATATATATGTAATATATATATATATATATATATATATATATATATATATATATATATATATTACAAAAGTGATAATAGTGTGTTTTTAGATCAAAGCATCTTTTTAAAGCAATTTTTAAGCGGTTTGTAAAGCCAAACAAGACGACTTTACATACCTTAAAGGAGCACTATTGCGAAAAAATGGCCCAATGATAAAAATTCATATAAACGTGCTGGATGGTGGGGGGAGGGGTCACTTATACACCCTGAATCAAGAAATATCCAACCAGACTTGTATTCCTAGTATGTCACACACCTCACTTCCAAATATTCATGACACTTGGGAACCCGGCCTTTAGAGGGCGATCTTGCAGAGATGACATGGAAAAAGGAGCCCCTCCTGGTCCACTATTCCTCAGTCTTTTCGTCTCTGCAGTCGGCGAAGCATTCAGAAGATGACTCTCCTTCAAGCTGCAGGTAGCCGGGTTTGCTCCCGGCCCCTTTTTTTCTCTATTTCTGTCTGATACTCTTTAAACCTGTTTGGTTATATTGTATGCCTCCCAGCCCTGGCTGTATGGTTCAGGCAAAGGTAGATACATACACCTTCTGGTGTATACAGGAGTTTCACTCCTCCGTGAGACCCAAATGTGGGTAGGCGGTTTCCGGGTTGGTGTTCTCGGCATGGGATGCCCCTGTCCCTTTTATAATCCCCTTGTGCCTTATGGGTGCATTTCTATCCTCTCCCCTTTAGTTCTCCTCTACCCTGCTGGGGTAAAAAGGAGGAGGGGAGCGTTATCTGTGCTTATTTGTCACCATGCACACAAATAATAAAAAAAAGATATATAAAATCTTTATTACATATATATTATTATGTATGTTTACTATACTATTTAATAGGATATGTTTTATTTAGATTTTTCTTCCAATCCATTCCAGGCACTCCTTACGCTTGGGATTACCTCCTTGCTGATCACGTGACTGCAAGAAAGAAAACAGGTGCGGCCCCTCCCAGCCCATAAGTAGCAGCTGCCTCCTCACCAAGATCAGTTTTTTCTTTCTTGCTGTGGCAAGTGACTGTAAAGGTTGTTTAAGAAACTAGCTCTCAAGGATTGGCAGCAAGCGGGGGACTGAACCCTGTTGGCTCTCTGCGTAGCCTTATTCCCATGGATCCCCAAATTTATGCCTCCACAGCATTGGCTGTTTTGGGGTCCGTGAAGGTAAGGTGGAAGCGCCGGGGTCTTGGGGCGCTTACAGAGTGTATATGCTCTGGGCTGTCAGTCAGTCAACCGCAGGTTTTTCTCTGGTGTACCTGCTGAGGAATGTTTTTTATGTTTTACCCTTCCTTCTTCCAGTTAGGTAGGTTTTTTTATCTTAAAAAAAAGAGAAAATAATTAAAAAAAAAAAAAAAAAAATGTATGTATGCCTTTAAGGGACATGGCTGACGTCACGCAAGGGGCAGAGTTTAACCCGCAACCACAAGGCCGTGTATTCTCCCCGGGCGGGAAAATCGCATATTGCTAGGTATATATATATGTGTATGTATATATGTGTATATATATATATATATTGCGGGCAGATAGCAGTGCGATTGCGGCGGCGGCCGGTTGGGCCAAGGTGCTGGCCTAGAAATGCCTTGTGATTAGGATGGCTTTCGGGGTTCCGCTGGTTTATTCATATTGCTGCCTCAGGGCAAGCTGATATTCTTGGTGTGCCACACACCCCGCTTCACCTTTAATATTCTTCACGATTGGGTTAACTCACCGCCAGGTGACGCTGTGCAGAGAGGAAGTCTTGTAACGAGCCCCCTTCCGGCCTATATATACCTGGTACCTCCCATTTATCACCAGTGTTTTTCTCTCTGCTTGACGACAAGACAGAAGATTGAAGTCTCCTGCTTACAGGTAGCCGGGGTCTTACCCCGGCGCCCCCTTTTGGTCTATTTCTGCCCGGTTTTTGATTGTTTGTACCTTTATGGTGGAATGGAAGCCTCCCAGCCTAGGCTGCTCACTGGGCAATTGGTAGACGGCACTATAGGTGCCTAGGAGCTTATCTCCACCGCTCGACCCCCTGTTTTGGGGGCAATGCGGCTATCCGGCATGGTGATCCGGAAATGGGATGCCCCTGTCCCGAGGGTCCCCTTAGCCCCTTACTCTCCCGTTACGGTCCCTTCTCCCTTCACTATGGGGGGGGGGGGGGTTAGAGGGATGTGTATTGCATGTGTGTTTCACTGTGTGTTTTTATTGCATTTGTGTTTTTACTTATGTACACTTGTCAGACTGCACCGCAAGAGTGCACTTGGCCTGACTAATCCTCCTCATAGAGCTATCCTCAGGCAGGTCTTTTAAGCAGCTGCTGGCCGGCATGGCCAGAATTTGGGTCAGCTTTAAAGGGCGGCCGGGGTGGGCTGCGCTGTGGCAGGCTGGCTTATAGCTGCCTGCGCCTTTGTGGGTTACAGCCCCCCTCCCTCCTGGTCTCCTCTCTGTACGGCCGCGTTATCAGCGTGGGCTGCGCTGCTAGTTCCCCCCCTCCCCCTTCCTTTACTGAGGTTGCCTCTTGTTTTGCGGCCGCCGTCTGGCGGGCCGCACTGTTCGGGCTTGAAGGGGGCGGGGCTCGGTGACGTTGGAACGTGGGGCGTGGTAAGAAAAAAGGGGGAAAATATTTAAGAGGATGTTTTTTATTATATGGATTAAGAAAAGGAGGAATTATAGAGGGCAAAGTTTTTCCTTTGCTTATTTTAAAAGCACCTTGGTGCTGTGCATAAGTATTGTTGCATGTTGCCACATGTTGTCTGGGGGTCTTACTGTTGGTTTTCTTCCCCTACAGATCCTGGGAATCCCTCAATAAAGCGGCCTCCCGGTTCTATATTACCTGGCTAGTCCTTCTTTTCTAAAATTGGGGCATATTTATATATATATATTTATATATATATATATTTATATATATTTATTATAAAAAAAAATATATACAAAGATTATTAAGGGGATCTTTATTATAAATTAAATCCTCCCTTCCGGGACATTTACAAAAAGGTGGCATCCCGGGTGGCTTATGCCTTAAACCCAAAATTTTGCGAATACCATAAATCACCATATGGAGGCTTCCGATATTACCGGAAATGGTTCTTCTGGGCCATCTAGGGTGTGCGCAGGATGTGGGACTCCGCTCCCAGCTGATGATGTTTTTGTATGCATTCCTTGTGCAAAGCAGAGTATTGCGTGTCAGTCCGTTGCTCCGGCTGCTGACCCGTCGCAACTTCCATCATCCCCTACCACTCCCTCCCTGTTCCGGACCCCGCGTGACACTGTCAAGAGTGGGGATTCGCAATCCGAGGTGGCGGCACGGTTGGCCAACCTCGAGAAAATAGTGTCCGTTAAAGCAGGGTCAAAAGCCACTGCAAAACGAAAGCACCTGACTCCGATACCTCCGGCTTCCCAGGATGAGGTATGTGAGCCTGTGGAATGGTCCGATTTGCTCCCTGGACGAGGAGGGAGAATTCCTGCTGGAGTCAGATGAGCCTGCAGATCAGCTTGAGGCTGATGCCATTGGCGATTTGTCGGCGGGGGTTTCCCTTGACACCCCCTCCATTCTGGCTCAAATGTTTGAAATTTTGAATTTAGATCCGCCTGAGGCTGTCACCCTACCAAAGGGTCAGTTGTTTAATGAGCCTCAGCCGCGTTGGGTTTTTCCCAGACAACATCACTTTGAGAGGGTGGTGCTTAAGGAATGGGAACATCCCACGTGGTTAACTGGAATCCCTTCCAGTTGGGAAAAGCGTTATCCTTTTCTGCCAGAATTGGTGAAGCTTTGGTCCGTCCCTCCTGACGTCGATACTCCTGTTCTAGGGCTCTCCAGCACGGCTATGGTGCAGTCTGCTGAGACCACTGCCCCTAAGGATGGGGAGGATCGTCGGATTGACCAGTACGCTCGCCATGGTTTTATTTATGCTGGGTCAACGTTGCGCCCGGTGTGTGCTTCGGCGCTTCTTCTATTGGCGGTTAGATCTGTAATTCAGGAGCTGTGTGTGGATCTCGATCCCACTTGTAAAGAGTTTACTGCTCTCAGGCAGTGTGAGTCTTTTGTTTCCTATGTTCTGTCCGCTCAGGACGATGCGCTGGCTATGAGTAGCAAGACAGCGGCAGTGCTGGTGGCTATTCGTCGGTCAATGTGGCTGCGTCAGTGGTCGGCGGACTCGGCTTCTAAAAAGGTGCTCACAGCTCTCCCCTTTTTGGGCTTGCGACTGGTGAAAAAATTGATTCAGTCGCAAAAGGTGGTAAAATGCCGCAACGCAAGAGGCCTCGTCGTCCCTTTAGGGGGGCAAGTTCTGGTAGGCCTTCATTTCGGGGATTCAGAGCGGGTAGGGGGACTTCCTTTCCCGCTACCAGAGGTGCAGGTTGGACTCGGGGGAGGGGCCGTGGCCGTCCCGCTCAGTCCTGGGGCTCCAAGCCCAAACCTGCTGGTAAGCCCGCTCAGCAATGAGGGGCTGCCCTCACCCGTACGGGTGAGGGGATGATTACGACACTTCTCCCAGGTTTGGCACCAGGAGATTCCGGACAGATGGATCCGGGAGGTAGTGTCATCCGGTTACAAGCTGGAATTCGACTCTCGCCCTCCTTCACGGTTCTTTCGGTCTCGGGTGCCCATCGATCCTTTGGCCGCACAGGGGCTCCTGGCGTCGGTAGAGAATCTGTTAGAGATGGCGGTCATCCGGCCGGTACCGCGCTTAGAGATGGGCCTCGGTTTCTACTCCAATCTTTTCGCAGTCCCCAAAAAGGACGGGTCGGTTCGTCCCGTCCTGGACCTGAAATTACTCAACAGGTTCATCCGTTTTCGGAAGTTTCGCATGGAAACCTTGCGTACGGCCATCGGTTCCCTTCGGCAGGGGGACTTCATGACGTCCATAGACATCAAGGATGCTTATCTTCATGTTCCCATCTGCCACGCTCATCAACGTTTTCTTCGATTCGTGATGGAAAATCAGCATTATCAATTCGTGGCACTTCCGTTTGGCCTTACCTCAGCTCCAAGAGTGTTCACCAAGGTGCTGGCAGGGGTCATGGCCATTTTCAGATCTCGGGGCATTCGTGTCGTACCTTATTTGGACGACCTTCTCATCATGGCTCCGTCGCTCAATCAATCGGAGACAGACACCAGGATGGTGGTCTCCACGCTGGAAAGCTTTGGTTGGGTGATCAACTTTCCCAAGTCCTCCCTCGCTCCGGCCAGGGTGGTGTCCTTTCTGGGGATGCAGTTGGACTCTCTTCAACACAGGGTGTTTCTCCCCCAGTCCAAAATTCATCTGATCCAGGAGTTGGCTTGGGTCCTACTTTCCAATCCTCGGCCGTCCATCCGTCTGGGGATGAGGCTGATAGGGTTGATGGTCGCCTCTTTCGAGGCAGTTCCTTTTGCTCAATTTCACACGAGGACGCTTCAGCTTTATCTGTTGGCGTCCTGGGACCGGCAGCCTCGGTCGCTGGATCAGCCCTTACAGTTGTCCTCCCGGGTCCGGCAGTCCCTCCAGTGGTGGTTGGTCTCGGCCAATCTCGTGAGGGGCAGGTCCTTCCTGACCTCTCTTTGGGAAATTGTCACCACGGACGCCAGTCTTTCGGGATGGGGCGGATTCTGGAAGGAGCTTCAGTTCCAGGGCAATGGGGACCTCAAGAGGCCCACTTACCCATCAATGTTCTGGAACTGAGAGCCATCCATCGGGTGCTTGCTCTCCTGACTCAGCACGTTCTGGGCCTTCCGGTCCAGGTGCGTTCAGACAATCGAACAGCAGTTGCTTACATCAATCATCAGGGAGGGACTCGCAGTCTGAGTGCTCTCAGAGAGGTGTCCCTGATCCTGACCTGGGCAGAGGCCCATGTTCCTTGTCTCTCGGCGGTATACATTCCAGGAGTGGAGAACCAGGAAGCGGACCGGTTGAGCAGGGGCTCTCCCCGTCTGGGAGAATGGGCTCTCCATCCTCAGGTTTTTCGCTCACTGTGTCTCCGATGGGGGACACCGGAGGTGGACCTGTTTGCCTCTCGTCACAATCACAGGCTCCCGAACTTCGTGTCGCTCTCCCGGGATCCTCTGGCTCTGGCAGTGGACGCCATGTCCCTGAGCTGGGGGATCTGGGATTTCTATACCTGTTTCCTCCGATACCCATGCTGGGCAGGGTGGTTCGGAAGTTGGCTCTGGAAAGGGTGTCCGCCGTTCTCGTGGCCCCAAGGTGGCCAAGGCGAGTGTGGTTCACAGACATCGTTCGGCTGGCAGTGGACCAGTTCGTTCTGCCTCTTCGGCCCGATCTGCTCACTCAGGGTCGGTTGTGTTACCCCAATTTACCAGCGCTGGGTTTGACGGCCTGGCTGCTGAAACCTCCATCTTGAAGGAGGAGGGTCTTTCTGACTCAGTTGTCAAGACTCTGATCAGTGCCCGGAAGAGGTCTTCTTCGATCATCTACTATAGGACTTGGAAAGCCTACATCGCTTGGTGCGAGATTAGATCTTTTCCTTGTAGGGTTTTCTCGGTCTCCAGGATTCTGGAGTTTTTACAATCAGGGCTGGACTCTGGTCTTCAGCTAAGTACGTTGAAAGGGCAAGTTTCTGCCTTATCTATCTTTTTTCAGAAGCGTGTTGCGCTTAAACCTTTAGTTAAAACTTTTTTCCAGGGGGTTACGCATGTGCGGCCTCCCAGGAAACCATTACTCCCGGTTTGGGATTTGAATTTGGTTCTTTCTGCTCTTCAGGCTCCTCCTTTTGAGCCTTTGCAAGATATTGCTTTGTCTACCCTGACTCAGAAGATTGTCTTCTTGGTAGCTATCACTTCGGTCCGGCGTGTCTCGGAGTTGGCGGCCTTGTCTATCCAGGCGCCTTACTTTGAGAGGCATCAGGATAAAGTGATCTTTCGGTTCAAGCCAGACTTTCTTCCTAAGGTTGTTTCTGCTTTTCATTTGAATCAGGATATTCTTCCCTCCTTGTGCCCTAATCCTAAGAATGACAAAGAGAGGGTTTTGCATTGTTTGGATGTAGTACGCTGTGTTAAGTACTACTTGATTATCACGTCTCCTTTTCGTAAGACGGATGCCTTTTTTGTTGTGCCCTGTGGGCCTAAGAAGGGTTTGGCACTAGCCAAATCTGCCATTAGCAAATGGATACGTCAGGCCGTTACTGCGGCCTATTCTGCTAAGTTCCCCCTTTTCGTATCCCTGCTCATTCTACTCTCGCCGTTGGAGCGTCTTAGGCTTTTCAGCACCAAGCTTCTGTTGAACAAGTTTGTAAGGCCGCCACTTGGTCTTCTATTTATACTTTTTCTAAGTTTTACAAGGTTGATGTGCGAGCCTCAGCGGATGCTGTTTTTGGCCGCAAAGTTCTGCAGACTGCAGTCATTTAAGTTATGCTTCACCTGGCCTTGAGATGCCCATCCCTTGTGGACACTGCTTTTGGATGTCCCAATCGTGAAGAATATTAAAGGTGAAGCGGGTGTGTGGCACACCAAGAATAATACCATTTTGTGAGTACTTACCTGAAAAATGGATATTGTTGGTGTGCCACACACCCCGCTTCACTCCCACCCTTTTCGGTATTCCGAATCCTTTATATGGTGAAGCTTTTATTTATATTGATTTATTTTGAGGTTACCGTTAATTTACTGGTACCTTGTCTTTCTGCTTTTTAATACACTGGTGATAAATGGGAGGTACCAGGTATATATAGGCCGGAAGGGGGCTCGTTACAAGACTTCCTCTCATCACAGCGGTGAGTTAACCCAATCGTGAAGAATATTAAAGGTGAAGCGGGGTGTGTGGCACACCAACAATATCCATTTTTCAGGTGAGTACTCACAAAATGGTATTTTTGCCGTTGTTTGCAATAAGCTATGATATATATATTATGTGTTTGATCATTTCTCTTGTATAGCTGTAAAGAGAAGAGTGGTGGTGATAAGTGGACATTGCCATTATCAATTTTTATATACATTTTTTTGATTAATTGCATTATCAATTTCATATTTATATTATTTATATTATATATATTTTTTTAAATATTTTACTATCTGTATGACTATATTTTATTATTATGATTGTCAGTTTTATCTTTTTATTAGTTAAAAAAAAAAAAAAAGAGAGGGAGATTATTAATGCTCTTTTTTTCTCCTGTTTTATTTTTTAGAATTTGGAAGAAGGATAGAAAAGGGTTGTGGTTCCTCCCGGTCCCTTTTGGGATTGGTTTTAGGCTTAGGGCCTTTTAGGTCTGATTGCCAAATTTAAAGAAAAAAAAAAACACCATGAGGGAGGCATCAGGGGATAATGATTCGGGCATCCCATTTGAGCAGGGCGGGCTCTGCCCCTTATGTAAGCAGGATCCCCTGGGTAGTTTTCTGCATGGTTTGTTCCATTTGCGCCATGAGAATTGGTTAGACCATAATAGAGCAGCGGCTCAGGTCTTTAGTCCAGTCATTACTGGTGTGAGTGCAACAGCTCACCCATCCCTTCCTTCCCCTGGAAGGGGGAAGGCAGCGAGGCGCAGTCAGATGTGGTGCACAGGTTGGATAACCTGGAGAGACAGTTATCCTTGGTTATTCCAAAGAAGGCCACCTATAAGAGGAGGCATTGGAACCTGTTGCGGAGGAAAGAGATTTATTTGCCTCTTTTGGCGAGTGGGAGGAAGAAGAGTATATAGATGAGCAGCCCTCAGAAGGCGAGTTACGCTCTGGTGAGGAAGATAGTAACTCTATTTTTTTTCTCTTCTAATGAGGACCCCCTCCTCGCAGGCGAAACAGTGTCTGCTCTCTTCGGTTTTTGAAACTTGAATATCACTCTCTCCCCTATTGTATCTTGTACTCAGAATATCCACTGTCAAATCTGTAAAACTGCATTTGAAATAGTGTATGTACTGTATGTTCTACCCTGTCTGTAATTACTACTTTGTAAAGCGCTACGGAAGATGATGGCGCTATATAAATGAACACTAATAATAATAATAATATCACCCCTCCTGAGGTGACAAAAAAAGGGAAGGATGATCTGTTTAAGCCAGTAAGGCAAAGGCAGGTGTTCCCGGAGCAGCCGCACTTTTCTAAAATGGCGTTAAAGGAATGGGAAAATCCTAACAAATTACCAGCTGTTCCTAGGATACTAGACTCTAGGTTTTCCATCATGCCGTCTGCTACTATGGGATCTTTAAGAGATCCCACGGGGAGACGAATGGATCAATTGGCCCGCCATGCTTTTGCTATGAAAGGATCCTTTCTATGTCCTGTTTGTGCCATGGCCATTGTGTTCCTGGCTTCAAGGAAGAAGATGAAGAAAAAGTTTAGCCAGGGCTAAGTCTCGCAGGCTTATTCAAGAGTCCAAAGATTTTAAGGATTGTTTGGACTTTAACTCATTCGCTATCACTGCGATGGATGATGCAGTCAGGCTAGCTGCTAGAACTTCTGCTCTGCTTGTGGCCTTGCGCCGTTCCTTATGGCTAAGACAATGGTTGGCGGTTGCCGCCACTAAGAAAGCTCTTATAGATCTACCTTTTTTAGGGAACAGATTTTTTGGAGAAAAACTGGACGGTATGGTGAAGGATGGCAAACTGCCTCAGAGGAAGAGGATGACTTGGCCTTTTCAGAGGACTTCATCATATCGACTCTTTTGGACTGGCAGAGGGACCTTTCGTCCTTGCTCCCGTAGAGATTTTTGAGGTAGAGGCAGAGCGCGTAGGGCAGGAGGGGCCTGGAGAAGAGGGCCTAATCCTCCAGCCAAGCCCACTCCAGCATGAGGGGGCGCCCTCACCCGAGCAGGTGGAGGGACGGCTTTTGCATTTTGCTTATATCTGGAGGCACCACGTGGCAGATCTTTGGATCCTAGAGGTGGTGTCATCGGGCTACAAGATCGAATTTGCAGCCAGACTACCCGCAAGGTTCCTTTGGTCAGGGGCATCCCGGAACCAGTCAAAGATAGATGCCCTGAGACCCGCAGTTCAGCATCTCCTTCAAAAAGGGATAATTTGTCGCGTACCCTTTTAGGAGGAAGGTCCGGGGTTTTACTCCAACCTGTTCACAATCCCCAAAAAGGACGGGTCGATGCATCCCATTTTAGACTTAAAGGGTCTCAACAGGTATATCAGCGTGAAACCTTTCCGCAGGGAAACGCTAAGGTCAGCGGCAAGAGTAGTTCGGCCCGGGGATCTTATGACTACTATGGACTTAAGGGACGCTTATTTGCATGTTCCAATTTTTCCAGGGCGTCAGAAGTTCCTGAGGTTTGCCCTGGAAGACCAGCACTTCCAGTTTGTGGCACTCCCATTCGGGATATCCTCGGCTCCAAGAGTGTTCCCCAAAGTTTTGGCGGGTCTCATGGCCATTTTCAGGAGCCAGGGGATATGCATCATTCCATATTTGGACGATCTTTTAATTTCAGCGGGTCTCTGCAGTGGATCATGAAAGATACGCAGATGATCCTATCAACTCTGGAAGAGTTCGGCTGGGTGATCAATTACCCGAAGTCCCATATCACTCCGGCGCCAGTAAGGAACTTCTGGACACGGTTCAAGTCAGTGTTTCTACCAGAGCAGAAGGCTCTGCTAATTCGAAATCAAATAAGAGTACTTACTGGTTTGCCGGCAGCCGACCATTCGGCTAGGGATGAAGCTAGTAGGCCATATAGTAGCCTGCTTCGAGGCCGTACCTTTTTTCCAGTTTCACATGAGGCTTCTTCAGTGGAATCTGTTGATAAACTGGGATCGGGCCCCACAGTCGCTGGATCAAGTTTTTTGTTCTGACGCCCCCGGCCAGGCAATCTCTTCTGTGGTGGATGGACCCTCTTCATCTGTCTGTAGGCAGGTCCTTTCTGACACCACAGTGGCAGATCCTTGCCCTGGATGCCAGTCTCACAGGTTGGGGGGGCATCTGGCAGACACAGAAGATCCAGGGGCAATGGGGGCAGAAGGAGTATCAGCTTCTCATAAATATATTGGAATTAAGAGCAATCCGACTAGTGCTTCAGTATCTGACCCCCAGCTTAAAGGGGCAGGCAGTCCAGGTTCAGTCGGACAATCGGACGGCAGTAGCCTATATCAATCATCAGGGGGGTACCCGGAGCAAGAGTGCTCTAGAGGAAGTTAGCCGGATTATGATTTGGGCAGAGAAGAATGTCGCATCCAGACACAACGGACGAATTTAATGTCCCTATCAAGGGACCCTCTGGTCATAGCAACGGATGCCCTTTCAGTCTCTTGGGCAAGGTTCAAGCTTCTGTACATTTTTCCCCCGCTTCCGCTCCTGAGCCGTGTATTAGGAAAGATAGCTCAGGAGGGGGTACCTACCATTCTAGTAGCTCCTCATTGGCCAAGAAGAAGTTGGTTTTCAGACATAACAAGGAGGTCGGAAGACCATCGGCGCCTACCAGTCGAGCCAGATCTTCTCACTCAGGGAGCGCTTCGGCGCCCGAATTTACAGATGCTGGCTTTAACAGCTTGGCTATTGAAACCTCGATCTTAGCAGAGAAGGGTTTATCAGCCAAGGTTATTCATACCATGATTCTGCCCCCGAAGAAGTCTTCTTCCATGATTTACTACAGGGTCTGGCAGCCGTTCATGTCCTGGTGCTAGGAATTTTTCGTGCAGAAAGTATTCGAATTCTAGAATTCCTACAAGATGGCTTAGAAATGGGCCTACAGTTAAGCACCCTAAAAGGGCATGTATCGGCCTTGTCTATTTTTTTTCAGAAGTCTATCGCTAGTAAGAGGCTCATTAAGACTTTTTTTCAGGGGGTCACTCATGTCCGACCACCACGCAAGTCTATTTTACCAGTGTAGGACTTCATTTTTATTTTTCAATTTTTAATGCATAGATGGCCATTGTATGCTTGCGCACACATAGGAATTCATCCTCCGCATTTGACCCATCCGTGCAGTGAGTGTGCACATGCTCGGAGCTGTGGGCTGCCCTAATTGTGGCACCCGGGGAGCAGTTGCGGGGTTGGGTGCCTTGCTCAAGAGCACTTCGGTCTTGTCCCAGGACCAGGATTCGAACCTGTAGCCCTCCAGTCGCAAGTGCGCTCCCCTTGCCTCTAGGCCACAATCTGTTGTTGAATCTGGTGTTGACAGCTCTGCAGGGTGCTCCCCTTGATCCTATGATTGACACTCCATTGGGCATTTTGTCGCTTAAGGTGTTATTTTTGGTGCAATCACCGCGGTGTGGCGTGTTTCTGAGTTGGCCGCCTTATGTATGAAGTCTCCTTATTTTGAGTTACACAGAGACAAAGTAGTTTTTCGGTTTAAGCCTGATTTTTTACCTAAGGTCGTCTCTCCCTTTCACCTTAATCAAGAGGTAACTTACCTTCTTTATGCCCAGTTCCGGCTAATGCTAAGGAAAGGGCGCTTCATTCTTTAGATGTAGTCAGAGCCATAAGATATTACTTGGCAGCTACAGATTCCTTCCGCAAAACGGGTTTCCTTTTTTGTTATATCGGAAGGGCCGAGAAAGGGGCTTCCGCCAGCTAAAGCCACTGTCGGTAAGTGGATTAGGCAGGCAGTAGGAAGAGCCTACTCGGCCAAGGGGAAGGAACCTCCTTTTCGGGTCACGGCCCATTCCACTAGGGCCATTGGTGCTTCTTGGGCTTTTCAGCATCAGGCTTCGGTGGAACAGGTTGCAAAATTGCCACCTGGGCTTCGGTTCATACATTTACCAAATTTTACAAGGTGGATGTTAGAGCCTCAGCTGACGCTGTGGTTGGTCGAAAGATTCTTCAGGCAGTAGTGAAATGAACTACCTGCTGTTCTGTGTTAGGGGATCCCGCCCATAGATGGCACTGCTTTTGGAGATCCCAAGCGTAAGGAGTGCCTGGAATGGAAGAAAAAACACAATTCTGTGAGGTACTCACCTGTAGAATTGTTTTTTCTGGGAATCCATTCCAGGCACTCTGGCCCACCCGTTTTGGGTCATGATCTATCTTTTGATGCTTTTTTTGATGGTGTTTAGTCCATTTATTTCATTAGCATTTAAAAAAAAAAAAGAAAATCGAAAAAGTGTAAGAGAAAGTGAAAAGAACAAAACTTAATTTCTGAGAGTATTTTCGTGGAGTTCGGTGTAAAGTAACATGGACTCCTATATAGGCCCTCCCGGCCTGCCTCTGTTTTTCTGTTTTTTACTGCTTTTTAAGTAAACTGATCTTGGTGAGGAGGCAGCTGCTACTTATGGGCCGGGAGGGGCCACACCTGTTTTCTTTCTTGCAGTCACGTGATCAGCAAGGAGGTAATCCCAAGCGTAAGGAGTGCCTGGAATGGATTCCCAGAAAAAACAATTCTACAGGTGAGTACCTCACAGAATTGTATTATTTTTATGTACTACCCACCCTTCTTCCCACATGTGTTTTACTTTTTAAATTTTCATTTTTAAATTTCGCGCCTCTTCTTTAAGGGGGCGTGTTTTGAGGAAAAAGGTAAAATAGCTTATGGCCAGGGCTAAATCTAGCAGACATGCTCAGGATTCCAAGGAGTTCAGAGCTTGCTTAGATTTTAATAACTTTGTTATCACTGCTATGGATGATGTGGTCACGCTAGGTGCCAGAACCTCTGCTCTTCTTATTGCGTTACTTATTGGCTCATGCTTTTTGGAGAGCGGCTTGATCTCATGGTCAAGGATGGCAAGTTTCCTCAACTCGTCCTTTTTGGAAGTCCTCATCATATCGGTCCTTTTAGGGCGGTAGAGGTTTCTTTCATTCAAGTTCCCGCAGGGAATTTTGGGGCAGAGGTAGAGCCCTGAATTGGCCTGGTGTCACTTGGGGAGCCAAGCCAAGTCCACCCAGGCATGAAGGGGCGCCCTCACCCGGGAGGGTGGGGAAACGGCTCCTGCAGTTTGGCTCGATCTGGAAGCGCCATGTGTCAGATCTTTGGATTCAGGAAGTGGTGTCTTCAGGCTACAAGATCGAGGTTGCAGCCAGACCACCCACAAGGTTAATTTGGTCAAGAGCATCCCGAAACCTGCAAAAGGCAGAAACCTTGAGAGCCTCTGTTCTGCATCTCCTTTGTACAGGAGTAATTTGTCAAGTACCCCTTCAAGAAGAAGGTCAGGGATTTTACTCTAATCTGTTCACGCTCCCCAAGAAGGATGGATCGCTGCGTCCTATTTTAGACCTAAAGGGTCTCAACAAGTTCATTCGGTTGAAACATTTCCGCATGAAAACTTTGAGGTCGGCTGTGAGGTCGCTTCAACCTAGAGATTTCATGACCACAGTAGACATAAGGGATGCATATCTTCACATCCCTATTT